>OY992890.1:54729237-54877237 GCA_963921405.1 Cepaea hortensis
ACAAGATTCCAGACACTGAAGTCCTAGAAAGAGCATCCATGCCCAGTATCCACACTGTACTGATGAAGAATCAGATTCGCTGGGCTGGTCACCTGACCCGCATGCCAGATCACAGGCTCCCTAAACGAATTTTCTACAGCGAACTGCGTTGTGGTAAACGCTCCCAAGGTGGCCAGAGGAAACGTTTTAAAGACACTCTGAAAATTTCACTGAATGCTTTTGGAATTCATCATGACACCTGGGAGGCTGCAGCCAGAGACCGAAATTCGTGGCGTGCATCATTGCGCAAAGGTGCAGTCATATGTGAGGCAACCAGGACTGCAAGAGCTGTGAAGAAAAGGCAGGACAGAAAAACCACTGCAGGAAATCCTCCTCCAGAGACGTCAAGCATTCTTTGCCCACATTGTCAAAGAACATTTCGAGCCAAAATAGGCCTTATCAGCCATCTTAGAACCCACGGCTCCACACCTTCAACCCCACTGGATGAAACGAATGGTCATCATCATTCTTGATGGACAAACAACATTCAACACCATCGTAAACAATTGATATTACTGTGCGAACATGTGTATATTTCAGCTTGAACGATGTATCTAGTTATTTTACTTTATGTTGTGTGACTTCTGCAGTATGTACCTGACGAGATGCAGCGAAAAATGCCACACAGTAAATCCTACAATCTTTGGTTTGTGTCTTCGTTATTCAAATTCACTACGGGGAAACATTGTTTTGAATATCACAGCATGCAATTGATGAATTCTATGTAGCATCTATTTTTTTATGGATCGGCTACAAATGAAGCGAGCCCATCCCTTATGATCAAGGTCGCAGTTGTATGTCAACCTCTGGCCCCGCAGGCCATACAATATCTACAAATACGTTATTGCACTTTTTTTCATCATTATTTTCTCAAGCTCAGATCCTTCATTGTGGAACTGTTCAACACGAAACAACACGACACGAACCGATTTAAACGTTTTATTAATATCTCTAGCTTTCCTAGACATGTCAGAAGGGATGTGGTTTATGTTTTCATAAGCCTGATCTGTGAATATCTGGCGGAAAATTATAAAACAAAACAGGGTTATGCTAGAGCCGGTAATGAATTAATGCATAGTGAAAACAGCATTCCTTTTAGTAAAGGCGGGGAAAACAGGCTCGCCACTTTACCCCTCAAGACTGTTTCTAAGTTTACATAAATTAGCCACAAATGTTGCGATACAATATACGTCACTCTGCCTTCTAACAACGTGACTATGTAATTGTCGTTCAACATTCCAAGACTGCCATTAAGTTTCCGACACTCTATATTCCAAAACTGAGAGTAAGCACCCATATCTGTACTTATGATAGGTGTTAGTAAATATACGACACTTTACATCTGTTATTCAGAATGTATATCTGCACTCATTTTAGCTGCTAATAAGTATATGTCGCTATAGCTACAACAGTTGTGGCTAACTATTTGTTGTTGTACCTACAACAGACAGATTAATTGTGTCGGTGTACCTACAATAGCCGTGATTACATTGTGTCGGTGTACCTACAATAGCCGTGATTACATTGTGTCGGTGTACCTACAATAGCCGTGATTACATTGTGTCGGTGTACCTACAATAGCGGTGATTACATTGTGTCGTTGTACCAACAATAGCCGTGATTACATTGTGTCGGTGTACCTACAATAGCCGTGATTACATTGTATCGGTGTACCAACAATAGCCGTGATTACATTGTATCGGTGTACCAACAATAGCCGTGATTACATTGTATCGGTGTACCAACAATAGCCGTGATTACATTGTATCGGTGTACCTACAATAGCCGTGATTACATTGTATCGGTGTACCAACAATAGCCGTGATTACATTGTATCGGTGTACCTACAATAGCCGTGATTACATCGTGTCGGTGTACCAACAATAGCCGTGATTACATTGTGTCGGTGTACCAACAATAGCCGTGATTACATTGTGTCGGTGTACCTACAATAGCCGTGATTACATTGTGTCGTTGTACCTACAATAGCCGTGATTACATTGTGTCGGTGTACCTACAATAGCCGTGATTACATTGTGTCGGTGTATCTACAATAGCCGTGATTACATTGTGTCGTTGTACCTACAATAGCCGTGATTACATTGTGTCGGTGTACCTACAATAGCCGTGATTACATTGTGTCGGTGTACCTACAATAGCCGTGATTACATTGTGTCGGTGTATCTACAATAGCCGTGACTACATTGTGTCGTTGTACCTACAATAGCCGTGATTACATTGTGTCGGTGTACCTACAATAGCCGTGATTACATTGTGTCGTTGTACCTACAATAGCCGTGATTACATTGTGTCGGTGTACCTACAATAGCCGTGATTACATTGTATCGTTGTACCAACAATAGCCGTGATTACATTGTGTCGGTGTACCTACAATAGCCGTGATTACATCGTATCGGTGTACCTACAATAGCCGAGATTACATTGTGTCGGTGTACCTACAATAGCCGTGATTACATTGTGTCGTTGTACCTACAATAGCCGTGATTACATTGTGTCGGTGTACCTACAATAGCCGTGATTACATTGTATCGGTGTATCTACAATAGCCGTGATTACATTGTGTCGTTGTACCTACAATAGCCGTGATTACATTGTGTCGGTGTACCTACAATAGCCGTGATTACATTGTGTCGGTGTACCTACAATAGCCGTGATTACATTGTATCGGTGTATCTACAATAGCCGTGATTACATTGTGTCGTTGTACCTACAATAGCCGTGATTACATTGTGTCGGTGTACTTACAATAGCCGTGATTACATTGTGTCGTTGTACCTACAATAGCCGTGATTACATTGTGTCGGTGTACCTACAATAGCCGTGATTACATTGTGTCGTTGTACCAACAATAGCCGTGATTACATTGTGTCGGTGTACCTACAATAGCCGTGATTACATTGTGTCGTTGTACCAACAATAGCCGTGATTACATTGTGTCGGTGTACCTACAATAGCCGTGATTACATTGTATCGGTGTACCTACAATAGCCGTGATTACATTGTGTCGGTGTACCTACAATAGCCGTGATTACATTGTGTCGGTGTACCGACAATAGCCGTGATTACATTGTGTCGTTGTACCAACAATAGCCGTGATTACATTGTGTCGGTGTATCTACAATAGCCGTGATTACATTGTGTCGGTGTACCTACAATAGCCGTGATTACATTGTATCGGTGTACCTACAATAGCCGTGATTACATTGTGTCGTTGTACCAACAATAGCCGTGATTACATTGTGTCGTTGTACCAACAATAGCCGTGATTACATTGTGTCGGTGTACCTACAATAGCCGTGATTACATTGTATCGGTATACCTACAATAGCCGTGATTACATTGTGTCGGTGTACCTACAATAGCCGTGATTACATTGTGTCGGTGTACCTACAATAGCCGTGATTACATTGTGTCGTTGTACCAACAATAGCCGTGATTACATTGTGTCGTTGTACCTACAATAGCCGTGATTACATTGTGTCGGTGTACCTACAATAGCCGTGATTACATCGTGTCGGTGTACCTACAATAGCCGTGATTACATTGTGTCGTTGTACCAACAATAGCCGTGATTACATTGTTTCGGTGTACCTACAATAGCCGTGATTACATTGTGTCGGTGTACCTACAATAGCCGTGATTACATTGTGTCGTTGTACCAACAATAGCCGTGATTACATTGTGTCGGTGTATCTACAATAGCCGTGATTACATTGTGTCGGTGTACCTACAATAGCCGTGATTACATTGTGTCGTTGTACCAACAATAGCCGTGATTACATTGTGTCGTTGTACCAACAATAGCCGTGATTACATTGTGTCGGTGTACCTACAATAGCCGTGATTACATTGTATCGGTGTACCTACAATAGCCGTGATTACATTGTGTCGGTGTACCTACAATAGCCGTGATTACATTGTGTCGGTGTACCTACAATAGCCGTGATTACATTGTGTCGTTGTACCAACAATAGCCGTGATTACATTGTGTCGTTGTACCTACAATAGCCGTGATTACATTGTGTCGGTGTACCTACAATAGCCGTGATTACATCGTGTCGGTGTACCTACAATAGCCGTGATTACATTGTGTCGTTGTACCAACAATAGCCGTGATTACATTGTGTCGGTGTACCTACAATAGCCGTGATTACATTGTGTCGGTGTACCTACAATAGCCGTGATTACATTGTGTCGTTGTACCAACAATAGCCGTGATTACATTGTGTCGGTGTACCTACAATAGCCGTGATTACATTGTATCGGTGTACCTACAATAGCCGTGATTACATTGTGTCGGTGTACCAACAATAGCCGTGATTACATTGTATCGGTGTACCAACAAGAGCCGAGACCGAGTATCAAATCATTCTACCTGTTACAACTGTCTATCAGTGTAAATATTTTAACTGACTATGCTAATGTCCTTACCAATTCAGTGCATTTGAAAACATGGGAATGCGGTTGGAAAGATGTTTCAAAACAGTGGTTTCCTGGCGACTGTCCATCCATCATGAGCCATGCCGACAAGCGTGGGCAATTATGTTTTGCCATCTCACTCGATCACCAGTGTCGTGGATCAGCTTCGTGTTTCTGTCTCGAGCATGGGCCAAGCCATCCAGGTATTTACTTCTTGGTCTTCCCCTTGGTCTGTTTCCTTCGAACTTACCAGTTGTCACCAAGTTCTGCAATTCATTTCTTCTCATAATATGCCCAAAAAATTTTGACTGTCTACGTCTATTGTCTCTAACCAGTTTACGATCTTCATTTGTTTCTTGAAGGACTTGTTCATTGGTGTGTCTGTCTGTCCTTGGTATTCATTGCATTCTCCTCAGAAACCACATTTCCACAGCCATCAGATGTTTTTCAGCTTGACTGCTCATTGTCCACGCTTCACATCTATACAAAAGTACAGGTTCTATGTAGCATATCAACAGTCTTTTTCTCGTTTCAATTGATATCTTTTTATTGGCCAGTATGTTTTTCATCTTGCAAAAGGCAACCTTCGCAATGGCAATTCTTATTCTAATCTCTTCAATGCATCTCTCATCAGATGTTATGACTGTTCCGAGATAACTGAACTGATTCACTTGCTTAAGAATATGCCCATTTACTTGTATATCACATTGTTATATTTCCTTCTTCCCAGTGGCGACCATAATCTGGCGACTGCGTAGCGATAATACAACAGGTAACCGTGGACGTGATCCGGTAGCAGCTACTGTGGTTGTTGTTGTTGTTATTTTTGCGCCCTCTCGCTTTGAACTCATGCGTAGTCCATATTATGTCTTACTACTTTTAGTTCACTGTACTAATTTTTGCGTATGAATTAACTTTCTCTATTACCAGTGTCCCTCGCCACGAGGCAAACACACCCCGACTTCTGAAATACTTGTAATTTACAACCGCACGTCAAGGACGAGAAGTCAGTTTTGTAGTTCAACTAACCACTGTGGGGATGAACCCGCTGCCTCAGCATCAGCACACCAAAGTCTAAGAGCAAGCGCTCTGATCCATTCGGTCATGCTGACCTCGTTTATTTACCGTAAACATGTACATGTGGGGGAATTTCAGTCCAGGACTGGCATCACGTGTCTGGGGACGTCACTCACCTCTACACTTACAATGTTTCATGCCCTTTGTAATACGTGATCAGCCCTAGATTGAATGTCTGGGCAATTTTACGTTCAGTAGTTTGCCATTGCCGGTCTCTCTGGCTGTGGGGTTACAACACTTTCTCTCTGTAATCCCGTTTATCACGCAGAGTCTCGTAGCGGAGCGAGAGCTGAGGCGGTTCGACCCCCGCTCGTGACTTGCGGGATACTGAGCCGGCCGCTCAGAAAGCAATGGCAAACTACTGAGCGCAATCTTGCCAAGAGATCAACATACAGCTGAAAGATGCTGGTGTTGACAGCTAAGTCCTGTAAAGGATATGCTAAAAAAAAAAAAAAAAGTTTGCCATTACGTTCTGCGCAGAAGTCAACATTGTAAGTCCATCTTAATGCTTGTGTAGGGATTGAACATCCTAACCAACCATCAGCGTACCAAATGTTTAAGAGCGAGCGCTCTTATCCCGTTGACCACATCAACTTGCCACTGTTTCACTACCGGTGTATAATTGTATACTTTTACTTCAAAGCATAAAGTATTCGTAAAAACAAACACGTGTGGTGGTTGTCCCAGTCTTCCTATATTCATGGGTACTTTGTTACCTCTACCTTTGATGGGAATTTTCGGCCGTTCAGACAAATAGACCCTACCTTGCCCAGATACAGGGTTGTCCATATGTTGCGGTGGACACTTAATCAGGTGAGCTGCGTTTGCCGTGCCCTAATACGTTGCCAGTCTTCTAAAGTGGTAGTGTCGGGTGGGAACCATATCCAGTGTAGGAACTGAGGTCATGATGAGATTTCTCACATCAGTAGTACCACACAGGGAGCCGCGGTGGCCGGGTGGCTAGACGCTTGTTGACCGGCCGGTGGTCATCGGTTTTATCTACATCGAGGCTGATTCCAGTTGTTAAAACTGATCTGGGCTTCCAAGTCGACCCAGCCTTCATAAGTACCAGGACATGACTTGGGAGGGTCAAGGCCTATAGAAATATGGGTCGAGCACTATATGTGCGTAGTGCGCCTTAAGTCGCGTACACGAGACCCTTACTTACTACTTACTACATATAGTACTACAGAGTGCGTGTATACATTAATGATCGAAAACCTACTGGAGGGGTGTCTGAGAACTGTGAGGCTATCGAGTCACTCCTTGCGCAGATCTCAGATTTCTAATCGATGATGCACAAGTAAACGTGTTGTCTGTTTATATATATATATATATATGAGGGGACTGGTGCACTTATTTATTTATTTACAGTACCTGTTGCACTTGCGTAAACATCTGGCGTGAGCTAATACATCCATATCTAGTAGGCTCAAATGATACGTGTATGTAACGGAGTTGTTTCAATCTGTTATGTTTTTTCTAAAGCAAACGTTGCCTCACCTGTGTGCAGCATGTTTAGTCACGTTCTGAAGAAAGTGAAAACCATGGTTGATTAAAGGGGACGGGGCATCATATTTGGGAGTATTGCAGCTGTGGGTCTTATGTGGCGTCACGAAGTGTCCATTTTCAGCATAAGGGTTGCAAGTGGAGAGATGTCCCAAGGTTGGACTTAAGTTACCATGGCCTCTCTTCATCTGCTAGCGGGACGTCCTGGCCAGACACTAGTCTAATAAAGGGAGGGTCACAGTGGTCTTCGCGCTGATGAAGCCTGCCGACAACTGTGCTCGCTACGAAGCTGCAAGAGTAACACAGGTACAGGATGATGGTAGACAATCAATCAGCACCCAGGTCTTGTACTCACCTCTCGGAGAGCTTACCAGCATGCTTGGAATAAGTGTTTTCATATGCACCAAGATAAACACCACATTACATATTCGTTAAATCGTATAATCTAATCTGCGAGGGTGTACAACAATAACTGATAGTACCATTGTTGGTTAGATAAAACGAGATAGGCAAATAAGAATACACAAAACAACAAGAGGGTTCAATGTACTAGGACATGCACGGAAGTGGCAATAAATTAACACTAGCACCAAACTTAACAAACTACTGAACGTAAACTTGCCAAGAGATCACAACAGCAAATAATGCTAGTGCTGACTGCAACGTCCTGTAAAGGATATGCAACTAACTTGTTTTAACCAAACTTAGAATATTTAGATCTAACGTAAAGCCAGTACTGCTACATGGATCAGAAACACGGGGCACGACTCAATTACTAATAAACCACAAACATTCAATAGCCTATTCAAGAAAAGAACGGCTCAAATAGTATTACAGAATAACTTACACGGAAGCTTAGGGTGAAATCAAGCGAATCAAGAGGTGAGGACGAGGGACTGGCTCTGCATAGAACAAAAGTAGAGAAAACATCCATATCTAAGTAACATCAACCACATATACGGGAATGTAGATGTCGACTATTTAGATTTGTTCTTGTTTGTAAAGTATTGTCTAACATCATCATCTGTTTGCTTGTTCTTTAAGTGTTCATAGATTGTTTCCAAACTCAGAATCACAGAGTTTACCATACACATACGGATTTGGTACACACAGAGTGGACTTGGTTTAATTAACTACCATTGACTCAAGAACATGGTCTCATGATGTAACGCTAAATAGCGTTAAACGCTAAATGTATTTTTTTTTTTTTAAATTGGTGTTGTTACTTCTGTAAAACTTCGTCGATTTTAGATGATAGTACTTCTATGGCTTGAAGAATTGGGCAGACTTTAGTTAAAACAATTGGAACTTGTGGAGACTTGGTTTGATCTCTGACGACGAGGGCAACTGATAACAGGGGAACAATCACCACAGTGCACTCAATAGTACTAGCACGCGTATGGACTACGCTGGAGTTCAGAACGAGTTGACAGAAAGATCCTTTGATTGCTTGGTCTCTACAAATAACCGTCCACAGCTGGGAGAACACTCGGTACTTCTCCAGCTAGAGGCTGCTGCCTGGCCTTTCTGCCACTCTTCGCTGGCTTCTGAGGATAGGGACGGAGCGCTTATGGGAATGCCGCGAATGCTGTGATATCGGTTCTTAAATCAATCAATCAATCAATCAATCAATCAATCTGCCACTCCACTCTCAGCAACCAGTGGATGGTGAATGGACATGTTGCTAAGTATAAGACAAGTTGTGACAGGGAACTGATGAGTAGCAGTTGTTGTTTATTGCTGGATACGATGTAAGATACAGACTTTGGTGATTCATTGTAACATCCAGAAAGAGATTGGTCTCACAAAGTGAAGGAACGATTCCTCTGTCCTTGGGTTGGAGTATGCTGACAATGAGGACCTAGAACCAGTGGCATTTCCAACCTAAGCCTAATTCCAACTGTGCGTGCAGTGCCGACTGATGACCTGACCACATCTTAATCTGTTTCTTGGCAGATATGGAGTTCAGCACCAGTGTCGTACTCTCGGCTAGTTTCTGAACTAGGAGAGGGAGATAAGGGGAGGTCTGCAACACAGTCCTGGGGAGATGACACCTTCGTGCCGGGTCGAGGGAGATGCCGCTGCTTCACTCGCACTCCGATACGTGCAAGATCTTCCCTGGTTCCGGGTGACCTATGCGTCGGATCTAAGAGTTACAACTTTCAGAGGATTCTCAATTAATGAACTAGGACAAGAGGACGGATAGAATGCTACACATTGTAGTCTGGTATCGGAGCACCAACATTCTTCAAGATAAAAACAAACTACATAAAAAAACACTTATGAATCACAACGGATTTATTTCACATTGAAAATCAGGTTGTGACACGTCAGAAGCTAATAGCACTTGAACAAGTAACAGAGGCACCCAGATTAGTATTTAAACATATGGATCCAGTATGTCACGCTTACGATATACGTGATGTTGGAAGAGAAAACTAGACAGTTCTGTCTTTCAGACAACGTTTCTAGCACAGGACAGTTTAAAAAAAAATAAAGCATCGATAGGGATATGAACACTTGATGACCGGACCTGTGGGCAAGTGTGCTAGCCACTGTGTTACCTCGGCTCCCAGGGTTTGCCAGGTACCACTTAACTGCACTCCAAAACCTCTATAAGTGGGCCAGAGCCTCCCATATATCACACAAGCAGTGAGTTAACACAGGCATGAATATCATAATACAAGTGAGAATCCAAATTTAGGTCGCCAGAATTACACATACACGTTAACAATATGGAAATAGTGCAGTGGGAAGACAGTAAACAACAGACTGAAATTGGATAATTCAGCCTCCAATATACCACTGTCAGTCAGTTTGATGATATGAAAACACGTGAAGTTGCAGGTCAACAAACTAAAACTAGTTAGTTCTCTCTGTTAGATAATGCCAGTTACTTTGATGATTTGAAAGCAAGCTGAATTAAAAGAGAACTACAAAAGGGATACTTCCATCCAGTATAATATATTCCAGTTTTGTTTTTTCCTGCAGATGATTGCCTAGTTCAGACAAACAGACCTAGTTAGAGAGCTCGCACTGCTTGACCGCCAACAACGACATCACAGAATGTGTTTGCTGACCCGATGATCAAACGACGCTGTATAGATTTTGTTGCTGCGGGTGATTACTGCACTACTCCCTAATGGTAATATCACTCTACTGCAGCTAGTGATGAAACAAGTGGAGGCCGGAGCACTACTTCAGCGCTGCGGATTTTTCCTCAACGTTTGTGCGCAGTAAGAGCATCGGAAATAATAGGAATAATGCGTGATGTGTAAATCAATGCATTTTTTTTTTTGGTTGCTTGTTTTGTGTTTGTTTTCACAAGTAAATAGAACATCTATCCATCTGTAATGGTATTCCTTTTTTTTCTTTTCATTTATCCTTCTTTGAAAACAGATACGGCCAAAATTTAAAAAAAGGAAAGGTGAAAAGAGCAATAAAGATTTCTTAACAGAAACCTGCGCATGAAGAGAATGGTCCCTCGTATCAGAAATAGACATTCACAGTTCTTTAGACTTGTCCTGATAAAACTAGTAGCCTTTTTCAAGATGGAAAACTTACTGATCAATAAAAATATGTCAACTGCAACAAGGAAAATAGTCTTGAAGTGTTGCACAGAATCTGTACTTCAGTGTGGATGTGAAACGTGGACAATGAGCAGACAATTTGAACAACATCTAATAGGAGTGGGCATGTGGTATTTGGGGGAAATAAAAAGAATACCAAGTACAGACAGAAAATCCAATGAGCAAGTCCTAAAAGAAGCAAATGAAAACCGTAAACTGATTAGAAAAAATTAGACGTAGACTGTCAAAGTTTTATGAGCACGTTATGAAAATAAATAAACTAGATAACTTGGTGACAACTGATAGGATTGAGGGGAAAAAGAACCAGAGGAAGGCAGTGAAGTAAATATCTGGATAGCTTGGCCATATAGCATGGTCAAGACAAGAGCTCAGAGCTGATCCACGACTCTGGTGATCGGGGAAGATAGTGAAACATGATCGCCCGCGCTATCGGCATGGCGCACGATGATGATAAACCAAAGAATGAAAATATCGTGACAATAGAATGATGCTGGATAAGCGAGATGGAGGAACCTCTAGTGAGAATATGCTAGACAGCTTGACATGGTGGAATCAATAATCATCTGTATCTGAAATAATTGACAACATGCAGGACAGCAGAAGGCTGTGGATAAACATGACGACCAGAGCCACAGGGCAGGGACTCCGAGTTGCTGTGAACAATGGCTACAGTTGGCGGATGTTTATCACTCTCAGTGACGGTGATTAGCCCGCGTATAAAACATACAGGAAATGTGTCACCTCATGCGGTCAATCGCTTTGAACTCGAACATAGTCAACACAGGCACGTCTGCCTCTAGTAGTTGCCACTAGTGGTGCATGCACGGGGCTTGTTGGTTCTGAGGCATAGCCAACCCCTCCATGTCAGATCTGTTGTTTGTTCTGAGGCATAGCCAACCCCTCCATGTCAGATCTTTTGTTTGTTCTGAGGCATAGCCAACCCCTCCATGTCAGATCTTTTGTTTGTTCTGAGGCATAGCCAACCCCTCCATGTCAGATCTTTTGTTTGTTCTGAGGCATAGCCAACCCCTCCATGTCAGATCTTTTGTTTGTTCTGAGGCATAGCCAACCCCTCCATGTCAGATCTTTTGTTTGTTCTGAGGCATAGCCAACCCCTCCATGTCAGATCTGTTGCACTTCACAGCGCATATTAATAATGACACATTATAGTTCTGATTCACTTCATGACACATATTACTTTTACCTCACTTCATGACACATATTACTTCTATCTCACTTCATGACACATATTACTTCTATCTGACTTCATGACACATACTATTTCTGCCTCACTTCATGACACATATTACTTCTATCTCACTTCATGACACATATTACTTATATCTGACTTTATGACACATAATATTTCTGTCTCACTTCATGACACATATTACTTTTACCTCACTTCATGACACATGTTACTTTTATCTCACTTCATGACACATATTACTTCTACCTCATTTCATGACACATATTACTTCTACCTCACTTTATGATACATATTACTTCTATCTCACTTCATGACACATATTATTTCTACCTCACTTCATGACAAATATTACTTTTACCTCACTTCATGACACATGTTACTTTTATCTCACTTCATGACACATATTACTTCTACCTCACTTCATGACACATATTACTTCTACCTCACTTCCTGACACATATTACTTCAACCTCACGTCATAACACATATTACCTCTACCTCACTTCTTGACACTTATTACTTCTACATCACTCCATGACATATTTTTATGCTCCATTTCTTGACACATATTAGTTCTGCATCACTTTATGACACATATTAGTTCTGCTCCACTTTATGCACATATTAGTTCTGCTCCACTTTATGACACATATTAGTTCTGCATCACTTTATGACACATATTAGTTCTGCGCCACTTTATGACAAATATTAGTTCTGCACCACTTTATGACACATATTACTTCCATCTCACTTCATGACACATATTAGTTCTGCACCACTTTATGACACATATTAGTTCTGCTCCACTTTATGACACATAGTAGTTCTGCACCACTTTATGACACATAGTAGTTCTGCTCCACTTTATGACACATATTACTTCCATCTCACTTCATGACACATATTAGTTCTGCACCACTTTATGACACATAGTAGTTCTGCTCCACTTTATGACACATATTACTTCCATCTCACTTCATGACACATATTAGTTCTGCACCACTTTATGACACATATTAGTTCTGCTCCACTTTATGACACATAGTAGTTCGGCTCCACTTTATGACAAATATTAGCTCTGTACCACTTTATGACACATATTAGTTCTGCACCACTTTATGACACATAGTAGTTCTGCTCCACTTTATGACACATATTACTTCCATCTCACTTCATGACACATATTAGTTCTGCACCACTTTATGACACATATTAGTTCTGCACCACTTTATGACACATATTAGTTCTGCACCACTTTATGACACATAGTAGTTCTGCTCCACTTTATGACACATATTAGTTCTGCACCACTTCATGACACATATTACTTCCATCTCACTTCATGACACATATTAGTTCTGCTCCACTTTATGACACATAGTAGTTCTGCTCCACTTTATGACACATATTACTTCCATCTCACTTCATGACACATATTAGTTCTGCACCACTTTATGACACATATTAGTTCTGCTCCACTTTATGACACATAGTAGTTCGGCTCCACTTTATGACAAATATTAGCTCTGTACCACTTTATGACACATATTAGTTCTGCACCACTTTATGACACATAGTAGTTCTGCTCCACTTTATGACACATATTACTTCCATCTCACTTCATGACACATATTAGTTCTGCACCACTTTATGACACATATTAGTTCTGCACCACTTTATGACACATATTAGTTCTGCACCACTTTATGACACATAGTAGTTCTGCTCCACTTTATGACACATATTAGTTCTGCACCACTTCATGACACATATTACTTCCATCTCACTTCATGACACATATTAGTTCTGCTCCACTTTATGACACATAGTAGTTCTGCACCACTTTATGACACATAGTAGTTCTGCTCCACTTTATGACACATATTACTTCCATCTCACTTCATGACACATATTAGTTCTGCACCACTTTATGACACATAGTAGTTCTGCTCCACTTTATGACACATATTACTTCCATCTCACTTCATGACACATATTAGTTCTGCACCACTTTATGACACATATTAGTTCTGCTCCACTTCATAACATATATTAGTTCTGTTCCACATTATGACAGATATTAGTTTTGTTTCATGTCACGATATCGTTAGGCAGCCTCAATCCATTGCTACATAACTATTAAATAATGTTAATTAATCACGGCCTCCTACAGTCAGCCAATTATTACTGTAGAGATATGCCTTCTGTAAGCATGTAACCTATTTGGTGCAGTCTTGGATAAATCTGTTGGAGAACAAATGTTACCATTCAGCCATATCTCTTGGCAGTTAACATTTGGTGTGATCCTTCCATCAATCCATGTTTTATGTTATTCATGTAGTCTAGTCGGTCAGTAAAGAGTTCGTGGTGGAGCAGAGATATAAATTACTCGTAGCTCAGCGAAGAACTGGAAGCCTGGAAAGTCCGACCATCCCAAATGATGTAACAAGGCTTCATGTCTAGATGTTGTAGAGTTCTTTACCCGTCACCCCATCTACCTTAACAATTGGTACACACTTCTGTGTGTTGTAGTTTAAATGCACTATTAAGTCAAATGTGTTATGCTGTACTCACATACATAGATTTTTAGAGAATCAAAATGTGAACTTTTAAAATAAAAGTTAACAGACCAAAATTAGACAATAAAAACGTCATCTTTGTTAGAGAAATAAGCACAAAGAAACAAGTAGCAGCTACCAGAGTAGCACGCTTGTAAATACAATCTTTTGCAACTGTTTCATTAGTTGCCACTGCTATGGACTTTCACCAGTTGCTTACATGTGTGAAACATTATATTTAAGGATAATGGGAACTTGTCGGCAGCTGGGCCGACAGAAAGTCTACATCATGACGTTCTGTGTATGTGTGATGTTTCTGCTCTACTTCTTGGTTCCTTGTGATTCTGGACCTAAGATGGTAATGGTGGCCAAGGAGAGTACTAAAGTTATCTACGACAGCGACCAGCATGCCATCCCTTACGACGATGACATGCCCATCATCTTTGTAGGAGGCATGCCTCGCAGCGGGACTACCCTCATGCGCGCCATGCTCGATGCGCATCCGGAAATTCGTTGCGGCGAGGAGACCAGAGTTATTCCACGAATTCTGGGCATGCGCATGCAGTGGGAGAAATCCGCTCTGGAGAAGAAGAGATTGGACGAAGCTGGAGTGACTGGTGATGTTCTAGATTCGGCTGTTCGAGCTTTTATTCTGGAAATTATAGCCAAGCACGGTACTGCAGCGCCTCATTTATGCAATAAAGATCCATTTACCCTGAAGTCCATGGTGTATCTTAGCAAACAGTTTCCACAATCCAAATTTATCCTCATGATTCGAGATGGCCGAGCCGTGGTCCATTCCATCATCACAAGGAAAGTGACAATATCCGGTTTTGACTTATCAAGCTACAGGAAGTGCCTGGAAAAATGGAACGCTGTTGTGGAGACAATGTACGCCCAGTGCCTGCATGTGGGGTCTTACAGATGTTTGCCTGTGTATTATGAACAACTGGCTCTGCATCCTAGAGAGTGGATGCTTCAAATACTGAGGTTTCTAGACATTCCTTGGAACGAGTCCGTGCTTCACCATGAAGAATTTGTTGGGAAACCAGGTGGCATTGCACTTTCCAAGTAAGTGCTGTTCGTTTCTTTTTGTGGTTATGAAATATTACACTTTGATAGAAGACCTCTGTTATCCAATCTCTCACACGCTCCTTTGTGTGTTTACTAAGGTATACGTGTATGTACATTCATCGAATGATTTATAACACTGTTTACATCTATGTATTCAATGATATCTCCAACCACACACTCGTCCACCCATCTTTAACCTAGCTTACAGCCATTCAAGCAATGTTGAGCGTATCCACTAAATTATGTTTATACCCATTCACCCAATGCTGACCTTCACCGTACAATCATCCACGTCGTTACGTTTACACCCATCATCCATTGGTGACCTTATCCGGGACGTTACGTTTTAAACCATCATCCAATGGTGACGTCACCCACAACATTACGCTAACACCCATCATCCAATGGTGACGTCACCCACGACCTTACACTAACACCCATCATCCAATGGTGACGTCACCCACGACATTACGCTAACACCCATCATCCAATGGTGACGTCACCCACGACATTACGCTAACACCCATCATCCAATGGTGACGTCACCCACGACATTACGCTAACACCCATCATCCAATGGTGACGTCACCCACGACCTTACGCTAACACCCGTCATCCAATGGTGACGTCACCCACGACCTTACGCTAACACCCGTCATCCAATGGTGACGTCACCCACGACCTTACGCTAACACCCATCATCCAATGGTGACGTCACCCACGACATTACGCTAACACCCATCATCCAATGGTGACGTCACCCACGACATTACGCTAACACCCATCATCCAATGGTGACGTCACCCACGACATTACGCTAACACCCATCATCCAATGGTGACGTCACCCACGACCTTACGCTAACACCCGTCATATAATGGTGACGTCATTCACGACCTTACGTTTACGGGCACTCTCTCACTGTCTAGGCTTCAAGTTCGACACTGCAAGGTACAAGAGCAACCCGATGAAATGATGATGATGAATGTAGTCGTTAGAGGGTTATGCTGATAATATCATAAGCGAGTTGGACGAGGGCTCGACACCTACGTCCCATGTCACCTACAGAAGGACAGATTGGCCACCTATTCTTCCCTCCATTCAGGCCTACACAATGTCCTGGTCTTAAGACGTCGCAGACCCATTCGGGTTCCTGTTTGTGGGATTGTGTCTAAGGAATCTATTTACACGCACTGATGAGTATTGTCCTTATGGTAACGGTCTCCTTCGCCGTCCTCTGCCCTCACCTTCATCCGTCTTTCTTTTTCTTCTTCGATTGCTGCTTCTGTTGCTGTTGCTGCTGTTGCTTCTTCTTCTTTTTCTACTTCTACTTGTTCTTCCTGTCATCTTTCAAAATAGCATAAACCTCCAAGCAACTGACGCCGGCTCTTTATAGCATTGTTCACGAGGGTTTGGATTTTGTAATTACAGTTGTTTACGGGATTATGACGCTATTTTCACATCTAAGACTCTTAGTCGCCTCTTACGACACACTTCCACATGCGCATGGTTTGCTGCAGTCTGGGCTGTGGTCGTGAGCCCGGGGACACACTGACAGTTGTGCATATGATGTTGGCCTTGTATGTTAATACACCAAGGGACATTCGAGGGTTGATATTGTCAAGGGAAATCATAGATAATATAATAACCCTTACTATTGTAATAAGTCTCTGTTTCTCTCTCTCTCTCTCTCTCTTTCTCTCTCTCTCTCTCTCTCTCTCTGTCTCTCTCTCTCTCTGTCTCTGTCTCTCTCTCTGTCTCTCTCTGTCTCTCTCTCTGTCTCTCTGTCTCTCTCTCTGTCTCTCTCTCTCATATATATATATATATATATATATATATATATATATATATATATATATATATATATATCTGTCTATCTCGCTCGCTCTCTGTCGGTCAGTCTCTCTATCTGCCTGTATGTATGTCTGTCCTTATCTTTCTTTATCTCATCTCGCTTCCTCCCTTCCCCCCCCTCTCTCTCTCTCTCTCTCTCTCTCTCTCTCTCTCTCTCTCTCTCTCTCTCTCTCTGCTTAGTTCCCACCCTCACTCTTGTTTTTGCACCCAGCAGCATTTCCATTTTCTAAATTATGGCATTTTAATATTTTACTGAAAAGAACGTAGCGGAACCCAAGTGGCAGATTTGCTGAAATATTGATACTCTCATTTTTATCCCTAGGCTATACTGGCACACACGTTCTTTCCCTCTCGCTGAGTGTGTGGGTTTTTTATAATCTGTCTTGAACAGCCTTCTACTCACACAACTGACAGATACGGCATGTTGGCAACAGCCCTCCAATCAGCAGATATTGGCATGTTGTTTCTATTTGAAGTCTGAGCTTTGGCTTTTATATTGCAATCTGGAAACCTGAGCGTGCCACAAATTAATTTGTCAGGGCTGGCGAATTTTGATCAGAAAAAAAAAAAGAAGAAGGATTAAACTTCGCTGGAAATTACAGGCAATTGGGGCTCATGTGCTCGCGTTCGCTTGCTTCTGAACTCAAGCGTTGTCCACACAGGTGCTACTACTTCTAGTGTACTGGGCTGATTTCTTGCGTATGGATTAGCTTTCCATATTACCAGTGCCCCTCGTCAAAAGCGAACCCACTCCGACTTCAGAGCTTCTTGTAAATGTATACCCCCAAGTCAAGGATGAGATGTCAAAATTTTAATCCAGCTAACCTGTGTAGGGATTGAACCAGATCCTCGGCATCAGCACACTGGATGTTTAAGAGCGAGTGTTCTAATCCATTTGACCACGCTGACCTCCGTTAATGGAAGTAAAGTTAATTATATGTGAGTTGTGGTGATGGTGGTGGTGAAGTTAATTATATGTGAGTTGTGATGATGGCGGTGAAGTTACTTATATGTGAGATGTGATGGTGGTGAAGTTAATTATATGTGAGATGTGGTGATGGTGGTGGTGAAGTTAATTATATGTGAATTGTGGTGATGGTGGTGGGCGTGGCATATATGCATGACGGACAGCGCCGGTGTCAGGATATTTGAAGACACACGATCCAGATGAAACGTTCAAACAAGTACACACCAATGTGGTTTCCTTTCCACCCCTGCATACAACTGTGCAGTCATTCTGTATGTCTCAAGCTATTATTTCATTTCATCTGGAGGAATTAAAAGTAATGTGTGTGTCTTGAAGATGATAAATCAATAATTAATCAACAGTAAAAGTAATGTCTGTCTTATAATGAAGATAGTAAAGTGACAACCAAGACAAAGGTAAAGTAATGTCTGTCTTGGAATCACGATGGTAAAATAATAAATGAGACCGACTTAAAATAATGTCTATTGTAGAATACAAATTATTGAGTAACAACTAAGTCTCTGTCTTAGAATGAAGATAATAAGGCCATAACCTCAACAGAGATAAAGTAACATCCGTCTAGAAAAGAAGATGATAAAGTAAACAATTACTAGGAGAAAGTTAAAGTAATAATATGTCTCTGTGATTGAAGGATTCACATACAAACTGAATGTTGCTGGAGGACACTTGAAGAGAGGTGGAACCCTTGTTAAATGTCGGCTGTAATCTATAACCAAGCTGAACTATGTGCATAGGAATACACCTTTAGAAGTGCTATTTTGTATGGCCTGTCCATAAATGTAAAAACATTTATATTCGGCTCACATCTAAAGACACGCAAGGCTAGCATAATTTGTTTGTTTATTAACATCAGCGTGAATATCGAATTCAGGCAAAAAGAATCGTGCGTTTATGCATATTGCCAGAAGCGCTTTACGGTTCAAAAGCAAAGCAAATCAGCAGACATGATGAGAAACGGCGGGAAGCATCAAAATAATGCGTTGAGAACTGATCATTACTCTGTTGCCTAGCGATGTGTTCGAATCCTATTCAAAGTGGATATGTATTGTCATTGAATTGGGCCAGCCAGGTCGACGCAGCCATGCAATGGGTAACAAGAAGTTTCATGAGAAGTACAGAAGGCCGGCGTGAAAGTGACCACGACACAATCCAGAGCCGGTTGGCTTAAACATATGGGCTTAGCACCATATACCAAATACTTCAATGGCGTAACAATGGGTGCTTTGCTTTATTTTACTGACTGGCTTCCCGACCATTCAGAATTGAATCTCACGAACTCAACAAATTCATTGTGTTCACCAGAACATTCCTGGGGCAATTTGCTGCGGTATTAGTAGCAGTAAGAGTCAAATAGTTTATAGTGAGTTGATTTATTCATCTGCTGTGGGGAAGCAGCCATATAACACGAGTTATTTGAGAACTGTGGTCTCTCTCTCTCTCTCTCTCTCTCTCTCTCTCTCTCTCTCTCTCTCTCTCTCTCTCTCTCTCTCTTTCTTCCCCCCCCCCCCACACACACACACCAAGGATTCCGCCATCTTGTCCAAATGATATTCATAAATACATCTCATTGGAAGCTGGAAGTCATCAGCCCACACCTTGAGAGTGCTTTTAGAATGGTATGTGACATTTTATTTGAATAATGAAATTGTTTAGTGCCGTAGATGACGAGTAGTTAATGCTGTGACTGACCGGGTAGTGGTAATGGTTCAATTCTCAGTAGTGGTCAGGTTGATTTCACCTGTCGATTCGACTACAGACACAAACCTCTAGTCGTAACATACTATGTTAAACATAGGCACTAAAGATTGATCCTGAAATGTATATACGCAAGATGTGACTGATTGAGTGGAGTTTTATCAAAGTGTATAGTCTCAAAATATAGCCTTAATGGCATGAAAGGTATACAACAACAACTACTGCTACTGCTATACTATACAACAACTATTGCTACATCTACTACTACTACTACTACTACTACTACTACTACTACTACTACTACTACTACTACTACTACTACTACTACTACTACTAATACTACTACTACTACTACTACTACTACTACTACTACTACTACTACTACTACTACTAGGAAAAGAGCTGGCCTTTTCACGTCAAAATGAGTATTCTATATATGTGAAGTTCCACAATCTCACATTTCTGCGGCAATCTACGTCAAGGGATTTCTCTGTTACCATGGTTTATACAAGTGAGGAAACTGTCATGTTTAAACTGTGACTGGTGACCTTTAACCTCTCACACGGGAGCTATAGTACTTACTTCATTACTTTGAAACGTGCGCGTCGTTCCAGGCTATCAACTGCTGATGGAGCTAACCCAATCGACCGCTGACTTTAATTAGGTAGACTAAACTTGGGAAGTCGAGCTCTTGGAATTGAACAAATTCTTAATGATAACCTCACTACAGAAGTCACCTGCAGGCCCCGCCTGCTGTTCTCAAACTACAGTACTGATGTGGTGACACTGTGAGGACTGGATCCAATTACAGACACATCACTTGGACAACTCGTCTGGAAGCTCGGGTTTCCAGTCACTGACTTGTTAGACACGACTCAGAAGTGTTACCAAGAAGATGTTCTTTGAAGTGCATGGAATACGAGGATCTATGTATTTTGCCAGGAAGACATGTGCTACATTCTGGGTAATCAGCAAAGATAGTTTTTTTTTTTTTTTTTTTTTTTGCGTTCGCTCGCTTTGAACTCAAGCCTAGTCCACGCGCCTGCTACGTCAAGCGCGCTGAGCTTATTTTTGCGTGTGGATGAGCTTTTCCTATTACCACTGTCTCTCGCCATCAGGCGAACTCAGTCCGATTTCTGAGGTACATAATTCGGTAATTAAAGTAGTCAGCATCGTGGGATATTGCATACAGATCAGCTAAGGCTTTCTGTCTACACAGGAAGAAGCTATGGATATGGAGCTAGAGAAGGATCAATAATCAGACGGAGAGCTTCTCACAAGAGTACAAACTCAGCATTTTCCAAGCGACATGTATGGCTCAAGAACGGCCGGACCCCCCCCCCCCCCAACCACCCTCCTCCTCCACAATCACTTTTTAATCGCTTAGCATGATATGTAAACCGCAAATAGCAATGTATAGACAGACAGACAGACAGACAGACAGGCAGACACAGACAGGCGAGCGGGCGGGCGGGCGGGCGGACTGACGGACGGACGGACGGACGGACGGACGGACGGACGGACGGACGGCCGGACGGACTGATAGATAGATAGATAGATAGATAGATAGATAGATAGATAGATAGATAGATAGATAGATAGATAGATAGATAGATAGATAGATAGATAGATAGATCTGACCCGATAGATAGAGATGGTGGGATAGACGGAGGGAGAGACGGACGGGCAGGCAGACAGACAGACAGACAGACAGCCGGGCCGGGTTGTCAGACAGACAGACAGACAGACAGATAGACAGACAGACAGACAGACAGACAGACAGATAGTCGGGAACGGGAACGGGAGCTTATATGACTACTTATATGAATTAAATATGAGGGTAAAGTTAAAGAAAGTCAAGTATACAGCAGGAAACCCTAAATATGACTGGTGCAAATTGAAAACTGACAAAGAAATACAAGATAATTTTAACATAGAAGTAAAGAACAAATTTGATATATTGTCTGATCTAGAGATCCTGTTTCAAGATGTAGATGATCAATGGGAAACGATGAAGAATTCAATCAGTTGCGCAGCAGAAAAAACTATTCCAAAAGTAAAGAAAGTGGGCCGTAAGACATGGATGACTGAAGAAATTTTACAACTAATGGAAACAAGAAGACAGAACAAAAATAATCCTGCCAAATATGAAGAAATTCACAGAAAAGTGAGAACCTTATGTAAGGAGGCAAAAGAAACATGGCTTGTGAAAAATTGCAGAGAAATTGAAAAACAACACAACAGTAACAATGCGAACCTAATGCACAAAAGAATTCAGGAGCTTACTAATCAAAGAACACGTACATCAGCAGGCTGCCTAAAGACAAAAGATGGAAGAGTCATAATAGAAAAAGATCAGATATTACATGAATGGTCAGATTACGTGAAAAACCTGTATGACGACAACAGAGACGAACAGTATGATGTTCAAAATAATAATGAAGGACCAGCAATTTTGAAGATGGAGGTTCAGAATGCTCTTAACCATATGAAATCTGGCAAGACCCCCGGTTCAGACAGCGTCACAACAGAAATGATTAATGCTTTAGAAGAATATGGAATAGATCAAGTTACCAGTCTGCTTAATACAATATATGATACTGGAAATATACCTCAGGAGTTATGTAATTCTGTATTTATTGCAATCCCAAAGAAATCAGGAGCCTTGGAATGTGATCAACATCGAACAATTAGTATAATGAGTCACATCACGAAGATTTTGCTAAGAATTATCATGCAAAGAGTTAGGAGGAAAATACAACCTGAAATAGGAGAAGAACAATGTGGGTTTGTGGAAGGCAAGGGTACAGTAAATGCTGTGTATATACTGAGAAACATAATCGAACGTTCTATAGAAGTAAACAAAGATCTACACCTTTGCTTTATTGACTACACAAAGGCTTTTGATAAAGTGAGACATGTCAACATGATAAGGATGCTTGAAGATCTACAAATTGATGGAAAAGATCTTAGACTTGTAAAAAACATATATTGGAAACAACAAGCTGCCATAAGAGTTGATAATGAAGTAAGCCAATATCAGCCTATTAAAAGGGGTGTGAGACAGGGATGTGTAATGTCTCCAGATCTGTTTTCCCTGTACAGTGAAAGTATTTTCAGAAATATTGAAGATATGGAAGGAATCAACATTGGGGGACGATGCATCAATAACATTAGATATGCAGATGATACAGTCTTGATTGCAGACAATGAACAGGACCTGCAAAATTTAGTAGATGCGATTGTGACACACAGTGAACAACTAGGGTTAGAATTAAATTGTAAAAAGACACAGATTATGGTCGTCACTAGGAAGGACGAAATACCACAATGTAATATACAAGTAAATGGGAATATTCTTCAACAAGTGAGCAGGTACAATTATCTCGGAACAGTAATAACATCTGATGGGAGATGCCTTGAAGAGATTAGAACAAGAATCGCCATGGCAAAAGTAGCCTTTAGCAAGATGAAAAACATATTGACCAATAAAAAGATGTCAATTGAAACGAGAAAGAGAGTGTTGAGATGCTACATTGAGCCTGTACTTTTGTATGGATGTGAAGCGTGGACAATGAGCAGTCAGGCTGAAAAACATCTGATGGCTGTAGAGATGTGGTTTCTGAGGAAAATGCAAAGAATACCATATACAGCCAGAAAGACCAATGAACAAGTCCTTCAAGAAACAAATGAAGATCGTAAATTGATTAGAGAAATTAGACGTAGACAGGCAAAATTTTTTGGACATGTTATGAGAAGAAATGGATTGGAGAATTTGGTGACAACTGGTAAGATCGAGGGGAACAGACCAAGGGGAAGACCTAGAAGCAAGTACCTGGATGGCTTGGCCTTGTGGCATAGTCGAGACAGAAACACGGAGCTGATCCACGACTCTGGTGATCGGGTGAGATGGCAGAACATGACCGCCCACGCTTACCGGCATGGCACATGATGGATGGATGGATATGAATTAAATGAGATGCTCCCCACCAGGGACTGGGTGAAGCCGGGCCGGGTCAGACAGACAGACAGACAGACAGACAGACAGACAGACAGACAGACAGACAGCCAGCCAGACAGACAGACAGACAGACAGACAAACAAACAAGCAGACAGACAGACAGACAGACAGACAGACAGACAAACAAACAAGCAGACAGACAGACAGACAGACAGACAGACAGACAGACAGACAGATAGATAGATAGATAGATTGCTAGATAGATAGATACATAGATAAATAGATAGATAGATAGATAGATAGATAGATAGATAGATAGATAGATAGATAGATAGATAGATAGATAGATAGATAGATAGATAGATAGATAGATAGATAGATAGATAGACAGACAGATCCCCGCTAGAGCCTGGGCGAAGCCGGGCCGGGTCAGCTATTGTGTATATATATATATATATATATATATATATATATATATATATATATATATATACCAGTCAGGTCTTAGTCAGATATGACTGAGCTACCGTATAACAGTAGACGGTACTACCTGGTTTCTGTTAGCGCCGAACGTTGGGCGGCGCTTACCAAACCCGACACCCCACATTGTGCCAACGGCTTCGGGCGGAAGAGCGCAATTGGGAGGGTACAAGCCTTACCCTGGTGCGAGGAAATGCAAGCTAAAGACAAAATTGTCATGGCAGGGCAGACCAGGCCCTAAGCCTTGGTTGGCGACTGGTCTAGGATCGAAGCTCCGACAGGCGGACAGTTAGAGCATTGCTTTGCTGATCCGGCAGCTTCTGCAGCTTGTCTTGTTCCAGATGTAGGGGTGTTACCTTTCCTCTGGAGTGAACTAGGCAGGCCGAGAGAGGGATCATGCTGCATGGGCAACACATGATCTCTATATTTTAGCCCAGGCTTTGTGCTATGGAGAGGCAATAACTCCATCCCTGGTCTTAACTGGTCTCGGAATCAAAGCGAGAGGCAACTGTTACGGGTTATAAGTCCTTGTCAGTTGGCGTAGACATGGGGCGCCACGCGTTGCCTCTGACGGTGGGAGACACCTATAGGTGTCACTGATCAGCTACCGCCCGCCTCAAGCTGGGCAGCCCCCAGCCAATTGGGTGCTGATCCGCCACAGCCTGCCTGCTTCAATGGGTGCTTGGGGCTAGGACAAAATCTGAATCGCAGGCTGTAAAACCAATGCACCAGGTACAAACAAAAATATAAATAGAAACCTCAAGCTACGGCTTGCAACCTGGAACGTGAGAACCATGTGTCCAGGATTTTCCACTGACTTGACCAATATTGACGATGTGAGAAAAACGGCTGTGATTGATGCCGAACTCAATCGTCTTAACATTGATATTGCTGGCCTGCAGGAGACTCGCCTCGCTGAGGAAGGGTCACTCAGGGAAAACAACTACACCTTTTTCTGGAAGGGTAAAGGGCAGGCAGAAAAAAGGCAACACGGTGTGGGCTTTGCAGTGAAGAATTCGCTACTGGGAATGATTGAAATTCCAGCAGGAGGAAATGAAAGACTATTATCCCTGCGCTTGGCAACCTCTTGTGGGTTTGCCACCATTATTACTGCATATGCACCGACACTCGATTCCTCTGATGATGTGAAGGATTTGTTCTATGAGGAGTTAGACTCTGTGATCAAGGCAGTTCCAAAATCCGACTACATTTATATGCTCGGTGATTTCAATGCTCGTGTGGGCAAGGACTCGAGTTCATGGCCAGTGTGCCTTGGAAAATACAACATCGGTCGCATGAATGAAAATGGGCAAAGGCTGCTGGAGCATTGCACCAGTAATGACCTATGTATTACAAACTCTTTTTTTAAAACAAAAGAGATGCATAAGGTCACATGGAAACATCCAAGATCCGGCCATTGGCACCAGCTGGACTTCATCATCACACGGAGACAACATCTGAACCATATATCATTAACTCGTAGTTACCACAGTGCTGACTGTGATACGGATCATTCGTTGGTTGTTGCAAGGGTTAGACTGAGACCAAAGAGAATCTACACAGCTAAACACAAATTTAGCCCCAGGATTAATATTATTAACACTCATGATCCTGAAAAGTGCTTTCAGTTTCAACAGCAACTTGAAGACGCTTTCACTGATACACCAGAAAATTGTACAGTAAATGATAAATGGAATAGACTTAAGGAAACTCTTTGTAAAACTGCCGTAAAGGTTTACGGCACTGTGGATCATAAGAGGCAGGACTGGTTTGCGGCCAACAGCGAGACTCTGCAGCCTTTGATTGATAAGAAGAAGAAAGCTCTCTTAAGAAACAAGGAAAGACCAACGCGTAACACTCTGAGTGAGCTAAGGCAAGCTAGGAAGGATGTGCAAAAGGCTGCCAGGCAGTGTGCAAATGATTATTGGATCAAGTTATGTGAGTCCATTCAAATCGCAAGTGATAAGGGAGACATAAGAAGCATGTATGAAGGAATAAAGAAAGCCTGTGGTCCAGTGATCAAAAGAAGTGCACCATTGAAAACCTTGACTGGAGAAGTCATCACTGATAAGAAACAGCAGATGGACAGATGGGTAGAGCACTATTTGGAGCTTTACTCAAGTGAGACCAAACTAGCGGATAATGCCCTCAACGCCATAGAGGCTCTACCAACTCTTGACCACCTGGACACACTTCCCACCATAACAGAAGTTAAGTGTGCTATAAATGAACTTGCATCTGGCAAGGCTCCAGGTAAGGATGGGATTCCAATAGAGGTTATCAGGAGTGGGCAAGACACACTCACTATACAGATCCACCAGCTAATAGAGCTATGCTGGCGTGAAGGACAAGTCCCACAGGATTTCAAAGATTCAAGCATCATAACACTGTACAAGAACAAGGGCGATCGGAGCGACTGCAACAACTATAGGGGTATCTCACTTCTGTGTATTGTTGGAAAAGTATTTGCCAGAATTGTTCTGCGCAGACTTCAAGTCCTAGGAGATCAAGTCTACCCCGAATCACAGTGTGGCTTTCGACAGAACCGGTCTACCACTGATATGATATTCTCATTGCGACAAATGCAAGAAAAATGCCGTGAACAGAATCAACCACTGTTTATTGCCTTCATCGACCTCACAAAGGCATTTGATTTGGTCAGTCGTGAGGGTCTGTTCAAGGCACTAAAGAAGATTGGCTGCCCACCAACTCTTCTGTCCATTGTGGAATCGTTCCACACAGGCATGAAGGGTATAATCAAGTTTGATGGTGCAACTTCTGAAGAATTTGAAATCAAGAGTGGAGTTAAGCAAGGTTGTGTACTAGCTCCCACCCTCTTTGGAATATACTTTTCACTTCTACTGAAATATGCATTTCGTGATCAGGATGGTGGTATATACATTCACTCACGCTCAGATGGCGGCCTCTACAATGCTCAGAGATTGAAGGCTAAGACCAAAATTAGGAGGGTACTGATCAGAGAGTTGCTTTTTGCAGATGATGCTGCAGTTACGACCCACTCTGAGGAAGAATTGCAATGTCTACTATCTGCATTCTCCAATGCTTGTTCTGAATTTGGTTTAACAATTAGCAAAAAGAAGACACAGATTATGTCACAAGGTGCACATGGGGTACCATCAATCTTTATTGACGACGCCGAACTAGAGATAGTAGACCATTTTACATATCTAGGATCGGTGGTAAATAGCAAATTATCCCTAGATCAGGAAATCAACATCCGGATTGGTAAGGCAGCAACAACAATGAACAGGTTAAGAAAAAGAGTCTGGGAGAACAGGAAGCTTACTGCCAAAACAAAAGTCCTTGTCTATCAAGCCTGTGTCCTTAGTACTCTTCTCTATGGCAGTGAAACCTGGACAACTTACTCACACCAAGAGAACAATTTAAACAGCTTTCATATGCGGTGTCTGAGAAGAATTCTTGGTATTAAGTGGCAAGACAAAATCACAAATACTGAAGTATTGGAAAGATCAGGTTGTGTGACAGTTTATTCCATGCTCAGTCTTCGTAGACTTAGATGGATAGGACATCTTAGGCGGATGGATGATGGTAGAATACCAAAGGATATCTTTTTTGGTGAATTACAGATGGGTAAGAGATCTCAGGGTCGGCCTCTACTACGATACAAAGATGTGTGTAAGCGGGACATGATTGATACAGGCATTGATAATGCACATTGGGAGCAAGTCGCCGCTGAACGTGTTGCATGGAGGGCAAATATCAGAAATGGAATAAAGTCAAAGGAGAAAATTATTGCAGAAAAGTCACACACCAAGCGTTTGAGACGTAAGATGGTGCATGATGGTGGAAATGACCACGTGTTCACATGCACCCACTGTGAACGGACATTTACAGCGCAAATTGGCCTTATCAGTCACACTCGCTACCGCCATAGTTAAAAGTTATTATGCCTTTTTAAAGCACAAACTATCGTCTGTCAAGACGGCAAGGTGCCAATGTGTATGTATATATATATATATATATATATATATATATATATATATATATATATATATATATATATATATATATATATATATAAGAACATAAGTACGTTCATGCCTACTTACTTCCCTCCCTCCCTCCCTACCAGAGAAGTAGGAAATGTACAGTCAGTTAGTTAGTTAGTTAGTTGTTAGTTAGTTAGTTAGTTAGTTAGTTTAGTTTAGTTTAGTTAGTTAGTTAGTTACTTAGTTAGTTAGTTAATTAGTTAGTTAGTTAGTTAGTTAGTTCGTTCGTTAGTTAGTTAGTTAGTTAGTTAGTTAGTTAGTTAGTTAGTTAGTTAGTTAGTCGCGGTTCCAAATTCACGGCAAAGGGTCGTCCCCATTTTGCTCCGTTCCTGTGCCAGTGAATGTCACACAAAATGTTTCTCACTGCCAAATGTGAAAATTGGAACAGACAGGAGTCTGGGCAGGTCAACAGCTCACACAGGTACACTGTGCATAATGCCTCCACCAGAATGCCAACACAAAAATCCTCCACGAAAAATATAGTTCATCGTCAATAAAATCGGCAGTCATCAGAAAGACTTCATTGACCCGGGTTTCATCCCACAATGCTCGGTCTCTTTCCGCAGTGCGACCCGTCGAAAGTGCCGCACAAAACACGAAAATGTAGGAAATGTACGCCTCTCCCCACCCCGACCCCCACTCTCACACCCCGGCCCCCGCAACCGACCGATCTCCCCCTCACACACACACACACACACACACACAAACACACACACACACACACACACATGTTCATATATCACAGTAAAAGAGTTACCTCTCATAAAAACGTTGATATAATTATCCCCCCCCCCCCCCCCCACCCCCGAGGTGTACATTGGTTTACATTGGGGGACGATACATCAATAACATTAAATATGCAGTTGATACAGTCTTGATTGCAGACAATGAACAGGACCTGCAACATTTAGTAGATGCGGTTGTTGCAAATGATGAGCAACTAGGGTTAGAATTGTATAGTAAGAAGACACAGATTATGGTCGTCACTGGAAAGAGGGAAATACAACGATGTGACATACGAGTAAATGGGAATATTCTTAAGCAAGTTAATAGGTACAGTTATTTCGAAACACTCATAACATCTGATGGGAGATACCTTGAAGAGATTAGAACAAGACTTGCCATTGCGAAAGTAGCCTTTTGCTAGATGAAAAACATACTGACCAATAAAAAGATATCAACTGAAACGAGAAAAAGAGTGTTGAAGTGCTACATAGAATCTGTACTTTTGTATGGATGTGAAGCGTAGACAATAAGCAGTCAAGTTGAAAAACATCTGATGGCTGTGGAAATTTGGTTTCTGAAGAAAATGCAAAGAATACCATAGACAGACCCCCCCCCCCCCCCCCCCAAAAAAAAAAAAAAAAAAAAAAACCGAATGAACAAGTCCTTCAAGAAACAAATGAAGATCGTAAACTGATCAGAGTCATTAGACGTACACAGTCAAAATTTTTTGGGCATGTTATGAGAAGAAATGATTTGGAGAACTCGGTGACAACTGGCAAGATCGAAGGGAAGAGACCTAGGGGAAGACCGAGAAGTAAATACCTGGAAGGCTTGGCCACGTTGCAAGGTCGAGACAGGAACACGGAGCTTCTGGTGAGAGCGTGAGATGGCAAAACATGACCGCCCACGCTTATCAGCATGGCACATGATGGATGGATGAGGAGTAGTATTCATGAGGTGGTAGACTCTTTATATAGTAAAATATGACGTCATCTATGAAACGTACATTTCCTACTACCCCTAAATACCTACCTCCCTGTCTATTTACCTACCTACCTACCTATATACATAGTACATACGTATACACACATGGATACATGCATAAATGCTCCTACAAAAACATCATCCCCCCCTCCCTTTTTTCACCACACACACATACATACACACACACACACACACACACACACACACACACACACACACACACACACACATACAGACACCCACATACAGACATCCACATACATACACAGCTTGTATCAGTGACCAACAGATAACACTCCCAGGCAGTTCTTTTACGGATAGATTTCCCTAAGTACTGGACAGTGCTGACCTATCATGCGACATCTCTGAGGTAGGTGAGTACTCTACCGTTCCACGCTGCGTGTTATCGTGCAGGATCTTAACACTCGGGTGAAACGATACGAGTGACAGTACGTGGACGAGCCTCTGGAGAGGACAGTCACTCTTGGATCGAGTATAAATCAATTTAATTGTGGAGACAAGTGGGGCGTGGTCATGAAACAATCAAACAAGCGGGATATTTGATGATTCTAGCGACAGATAATCTTTGTTTCCGTCAATTGTATAAATTAACTTGTGTCGGTCGACCTTCACACATAACACTACAGTTGTTGTCTTTCATATTTGTTTAATTGTGAGGTAGTTTTTGTTTATCATATTCCCACTTTAAACTCGTTTAATCCTAATCAACCATTCAATCAGGTGCCGTCTCCACAGTGAAGGTTGGCTGCACCGGAGCTCCAACACTGTCTCTCACCCTGACAGAACATTCTGTCAGATTGATGTTCGTCCATCTCTTGATGTTATCTTCTTACTTGTATCGTTGTCTGTCTCTTGCTTGCTTGTCTTCGAATTATGTTTTAGTCATTCAGTTTCCGGTTCGCGATCGCGTTGGTGTAATAATCAGGACGTTATGCTGACAATGGCAGGAGGGTAGTCGGACGAGTCTTCGATGCCAGCTCTTGACGTTCGCTATGAGAGAGAATGTCTGGCCACCATTCATGTGTACACTCAGGCTTACAGATTATGATGGTAATAAAACTTTACATTCCCACAGTGTCGTGTCCTCCTTTACAGTGTCGTCCCTGGAGTGAAGAGAGTCGACACCCACATTATAATATTTTTTTCCTCTCAATATTCTGGAGAATCCACCAGCTTCCGTCCAACACACTCCATCAGCCTATGGACACCTTTTCCTATCACTCTCTCACTGTCGTACTATGCCCCCTTCTCATACTTCCCCAACGCAACATACTCAACAACTCTTGCTTCTAAAAATTAATAAAAATTAATTTATTAAAAGAAAAGTGTAACGTATATGAGACGTGTATGTGAAGAAAATGTGTGACGTGTTCTATAAAGTGTGTAGAATCGGACTCTCAGACAACAACCCAGTCAGCTGATCCCAGCAAGGATAGACCACAGCACGTTAGGTCAGAACATGTACTTCTCACCCAGCGCCGAAACCATCTTGCCGGATACTGCTTTGCCTCTGTAGACCTCTGGTAATCCAATTTCATGAACATCCGAAATAGACACCGGTGGTATAAACAGTTAATCATGGACCGGTTGCACCCTACACAATGTCCGTTCCTATCGTTCCTTAAAAAAAACTGCACACGTCCTTTGTAGTGTGTACACAGTTACTAATGTTAATTGTTACTGTACTGGATCCTCCCTCGTGTCTATCTAGCCTCAAGTATCAAGTCTTGTGTTCTATTACACGAGATTATATCACACTATGTAATTATTAGACTTAATGTTTTCAGTTCGTTACTACTGTCTGATGCTGTGTGGTGCATCAGTACGCATCACTCTCTTTGGTGAATCAACTTCCTTCTAGCTTTAGTTACGTTCTGTATGCAACTTTATTGATTGTTGAACTGGTGTTCTTCCGAATGGGATGTGATTCTTTCCCAAAAACTTGTTGAGTTTCCTTGGATCTGGTAGGGAACCTAGGATAGAAACAACACATCTGGTGATAGTACTAGTCACTGATCCTTTCGGCTGAGTGTAAGCCTATCGCCTTGCTTAATGATCTTTAGCTAACTAGACTTAGTCATAGAGCAGATTAGCTACCCACCTAGAGCCGAATCAGGCTATGACAAAGAAAAAATCAGCAAACAGAATGCGGAACCCCGCCCCCCAGGGACACCTACGGGAAGATCCCAATTATCCCTCATTACTCAATTCTCAACTAGTAAAGCTTATCAACACTTCACTAATCTATTCTTAACTAGCAGAGTTAATATCACTATTCTACTCTAACTAGTTTCCACTAACAGTGCTAATCATCACACTATAGTTTAACAAGGCCACAGTCTATATTAATTAGAACTAATATTATAATAGGTTATACCTTAAATGGCACTACTGCAGTCCTATCAATCATATCTACATCTGCCATTATAGGCACGTGTAAAATTAAGTCACTAATTAACACACGGTGGATATTATTTCCACTAAGCACTGCAGTGCCTTTGCACTCCGACTAGAGCATTTTCAAGTCCCCCTAGTTGGTCCCAACTCGGGTTTATATGGCAAACTACCAAAGTTGGCCACGTGACGTTATCCTTTATGCCCCACACAGGTGGCACATTGGCAGATCATCCCCTGTCAGGGATCCATCCCCCCTCTGGCTCCCTCAATGTTAGATTTGTCATCACTGGTTCTGACATCCAAAACAATCTAGAGTGTTACTGTCGAGTTCCAACAAAGAGTTTCGATACCAAGCTGCCAATCATGGTTTTCCAAACACGCTTACATTGTGCACGTGACGTTGTTCATGTCCGGCAGGTGTTCCGCTGTTTTCAATAACACCCTCAACTTTCTGTCATGTGCTGACAGTCAAACCTCCATTCCGTCTGATGTCCGGAACTATAGATGACAAACGGAACCATTCCATATCCTGCGCGGCCAATTATATGTGATTTTAACTGTTATGAACTGCCAACGCGTTTTATCCCTTCCTTCTCACTCACCGCCAAATGTGTATATGGGCTGACCCGATGTAACCCGTGCAGCTGTGTTTACTCTGTTAGTACGACTGTTGTGGCCTAGAAAATATACGCCAAGCAAACGTCGGTATTATTATCTGGTTAACTCATGGCGAGCTCGTGACATAGGCCCCCTCTTAAGAGAGTAGTCCATCTCACTCTTCTCCACCATGAGTTAAATCCAGATGATTCATTCCTCTTCTTCAGGAGCTGGGTGTCTTGACAAGAAATCCGCTCCAACATTTTCCTTCCCAGGAATGTACTCCACGGTGAAATTATAAGGTTGAAGTAACAACGACCACCGCATCAAACGTGCGTTGAGCTTCTGAGAAGTAGCCAGGAACATCAGGGGCTGATGATCCGACTGGACCCGAAACTTAACTCCATACAAATATGGCTGAAATTTTTGCACTGCCCATACAAGGGACAAGCACTCTCTCTCGACGGTTGAATAATTCCTCTCCGCCTGTAGAAGTTTCCTACTTGCGTATGCTACAGGTTTCAAAACCGAAGCATCGTCTTTTCCTTCCTGTAACAAAGCGGCTCCAATTCCAATCGCACTCGCATCTGTTCTCAACACAAATGGTTTGGAAAGGTCAGGGAGCTGTAATACAGGTTTGCTGACCAAGGCCTCCTTTAACTGACTATAGGCATTCTCACATTCTGGTGTCCAAATGATTTGATCCGGGAATCCCTTTTTCAAGGTTTCCGTCAACGGAGCTCCCAATTCAGTGAAATGTGGGATAAATTTGTGGTAGAACCCACACAACGAGAGAAAAGATCGCACATCCTTCTTCGTTTTTGGCCTTGGTGCATTTCTGATTTTCTCCAGGTTCTTCTCTTCTGGGACAATGTGTCCTGGAGTGATGGTGTGACCTAGAAATTCCAGAGTCTGGTAACCAATCATGCACTTGGTTGGACGAGCAGTAAGCCCTGCTTCCTTGAGCCTATTAAACACTCTCTCCAAGGATTGTAAGTGGTCATCCAAGCTGTCACTGGAAATCAGAATATCATCCATGAATGAGATGATGGACGGATCCTGTAACGGATCTAGTAAAGTCCTCATCATGCGTGTAAACACACTGGGTGCATTGCTGAGTCCAAAGGGCATGACTTTGAATTCGTAGTGTCCACTGGGTGTACTGAAAGCTAACAGTGGTCGAATCTCCGGTTTGACTGGTATCTGATAGTATCCCTGACTCAGATCCACCTTTGAAAAGTACCGAGCCTTATGGAGCCTAGCGAATAACTGAGTTGGATTCGGCAAAGGTTCCACCTGAAATTGTGTGTGACTGTTCAGAAGTCGGTAGTCTATACACAACCGGTGTTCTCCACTTGGTTTGCGTAACAAAACTACCCCTGCATTGTATGGGGATGTGGATGGTGCAATCACGTCATCCTCCAGCAATTTTTGTATTTCCTCCTCCAGGGCCTTTTCTTTAGAGAATGGCACTGGGTAAACCTTTTGGCGAACAGGCTCCTGTGTGGTCAAAGTCATCTCGAACTCAACCAACCTCGTTCGTCCTGGTTTATCAGTCAGTATCTCCTTATGAGACTTGAGAACCTGGGTTATCCTTTCCCTCTCCTGGGAGGTCAGATCAGAGTTCACTTGTACATCCCTATAGGTTTCCTGGTGTACCAAGGGATATTCCCTGCCCTCGTTGGTTCCCGCTTCCGTCTCCACTGCAACAGCCATTGCCATGAGGTGAGCTGCCTTGTCTCCGGGTCTCTCTTCGTATTTCCGCAAGAGATTGATATGGAAAATCTTCGACTTTCCCCGGATCCGGATTTGATAGTTGGTTCTGGATATTACCCTTTCCACGGGAAATGGTCCTTGCCAACCTATCTCCAGTTTGTTGTTTCCCGTTGGGAGTAGCAACAAGACTTTATCTCCCACCTCTAGAGATCTTTCTTTAGACTTACGGTTGTAGTAAGCCGCATGTCTTTTCCTGGCCTTTTTCAAGTTTTGATTTGCCAGAGTCCATCCCTTGTGGAGTTTTTCTTTCAGTTCCTCCACGTATTGATAGGATGAGATCACTTCTTCTGACGTCCCCTCTTCAGTCCAACTCCTCAACATGGCTTCCAACGGTCCTTTGATTGGACGACCAAACAGCAACGTAGCGGGTGGTAGTCCTGTTGAGCCATGAGGAACTTCCCGATAGGCAAAGAGTGCTGCTGGGATATATTCATCCCACCTATCAGGTTTTTCCTGCGCTAATTTCCTGAGCATTGTCATCAACGTGCCGTTGAAACGCTCTACTTGTCCATTGGCTTGAGGGTGGTAAGGGCTGGTATGTATGTGGTTAGAGTGAAACACCCTAAATACCTCCTCCATGAGTTTTCCACAAAACTGAGATCCATTGTCCGTCAGAATTTGATCCGGAAAGCCTAATCTGGTAAAGGCCTCCATCAGTGCGTCCGCCACTCTTTTCGAGTCAATCGTGGTCAACGGTATAGCCTCACCCCACATTGTACAGCAATCCACCATTGTGAGTATATACATGTTCCTCTTCCTAGTCCTGGGAAGTGGACCCACGATATCGATGGCTACCCTCTCGAAAGGAGAGTTCATGATGGGCATCTCACCCAACACCACCGGTGCTGTCCAGTGTTTCGGTGCCACCCTCTGGCACTCAGGGCATGACTTCACATACCGACGCACATCATCTGTCATTCCCGGCCAATAGTAGTGGCAGGAAATCCGCTGCATGGTGGCGGCAATACCCATGTGTCCACTAAAGGAGATGGTATGCCCCATATGAAGAATCTGGGACCGGTGAGCTTTCGGGACGACCAACTGACCGTATAGGTTGTCTCCCCTTCCTGCTCTCCTGTAGAGTATCCTATTCTTCATGTAGTACTGCCCCCGTCCTGGTGGATCAGCACTTTTCTGCAGCTTTTTGTAGCAAGGACGTAAAGTATCATCCTCACTCTGGGCAGTTCGTAGCTCCCCCGGCATTGGGTTAGTCACAATTGCGTCTGCCTCTTCCGTTTTCGTCTGAGAGCGAGTCTGCATTGCTCCCATATGGATTGGCTCCCTGGGCATTCCCAGAAAGACATACCGGCAACCTAGGATGACTGGAAAAATGGGATCGGTCAATACAGCGGCCTTGATGGTGCCGGTGACGTACCTTGACCGAATCTCCACATTAGCAATGGGCAACTTCATGGTTACAGCACTCTTCTGTGCAGGCTGTATATCCAAGGTCTCACCTGTGAATTGTTCTGGATGTACCAGATCCGCAGAAATCACGGCCTCCCCGTCCAGTCCTGTGTCGTATAAACACTCCACTTGACGACCGTTAACCTCTACCAATTCCACTACAGGTGGTTTTTCCTGGTCTGGAGTCTCTTCCTCGGCCTCGACCTGTTCGGTGGGCTCCACCTTAGGTTTTCCTGAGCACACGACGAATTGAGTGTCTCCTGACTTTCCTCTGCAGTCAATAGCATTGTGCGTATTCGACTGGCATTGGTTGCACCATTTCCCTGTCCTAGATTTTCTATTGCCAGACTTGAGTGAGCTCTCCTGGTGGCGAGCTTCCTTGTTGACCTTGGCATTTTCCGTGACAACCTCCTTGGAAGTCACTTGACATGCTGCGAAGTGAGGGTTCTTAGCCTTCGATTTGCAGTCCCTCGTATTGTGAGAGGGTGACTTACAAATTGAACACCACTTCTCCGACCACGGTCGTTTTGGTGTAGAGCTTGAAGTGCTCTTGCTTCCCTCCTTCTTCTTCTCTGAACTATCCTCTGATTTTTGCACATAAGGTTCCCACTTTTTTGTTCCTGAGTTTTTGGTTTTCTTCTTGTCATGTTTCTCTTGACTTTTGGAGTTGGTGGAAAGGTTTTCCCCTGCCTCCCCATGTACCTCGACGAACCGTTCTGCTAATTTAGTCACGAGGTCAATACGTTCCGCTCCTTGTTCTCCCAGGAACGTCCTGAGAGGTTTAGACATTTGCTTCTTCAGCTGGTCGACCACCATGAGCTCTTCCAGACTCTCATAGTCATGTGCGAATCCAGCCAAATCCATCCACTTATGGAGATAAGATTTTAGACGCAAACTGTAGGCGGCAAACAACTCCCCCGGTTCTCGTTTCGCTGCTCGAAATTTTTTCCGGTAGGTATGTGACGTAACCTCGAGTCGTTTCAGCAGAGCCGTCTTTAACTCGTCATAATTGTTCTCATGTCCTGGTGGCAGGCGAGAATAAACCTCGTAACCGATCCCGCGTAAACCCTGGGATAGCTTAAGATTCCATTTGTTACGCTCCAGACCCATAGCAACTGACATAGCCTCGAAGCGTTGAAGGTACTGGTCAATCTTCTCTTTGTCCTCCTCGTAGACCGCTAAAGGAAACTTCATAGCCTGGTACCCATATCCACCTACTGGTGTTGATCCTGGGATGGAGGAACCTCCAACTGCTCCCTCAGTTTCTCCATTAGATTGACTCTTCAACTCGAGTTCCCTCATCCGGTACTCGTGCTCCCTTTTCTGTGCTTCTTGTTCAGCTTCTAATTTCCTAGCTGCTTGCTCAGCTTCAAATTTCCTAGCAGCTTGCTCAGCTTCCAATTTCCTAGCTGCTTGCTCAGCTTCCAATTTCCTAGCTGCTTGTTCCAACTCCATCTTTCTCAATTCCAGCTCGGCCTTTCGATCATCCCTTTCTGCTTGACGATACTCTCTCTCCACTTCCTGTATGTAATCCGTTAGAGCAGACCCCGACAGTCCCATTTCTTCCCCCCTTGCCTTTAATTCTGCTGTGCTAAGTTTAGGGGTGGCCATTATACAGAGAGGTAAGCTAGCAGGTCTAGTACAATATAACTGCAAATTACTATATGAACAAGTACTATAAATCTAGATATTACCACGCACAGCACATTCACTCAGTGACAAGAGTAGAATCAGGACCACAGACCTATGCAGACGTGTGAAGTGTGAACATGTAAGATATTAGTCCTAACCCCTATCCACATTCACTCTAGCTGGATTCTCCAAAATGATATCTCCGTTTTGTAACTAAGGATCCCGTGTCAAAGGACCCCGTTGTCAGAAGATCCCACTGTCAAAGGTTCCTGCTTGCAGGAGATCTTGCTGTCCAAGGATTCCGTTTACGGGAGATCCCGCTGTCCAAAGATTCCGTTTACGAGAGATCCCGCTGTCCAGCGATTCCGTTTACGAGAGATCCCGCTGTCCAAAGATCCCGTTTACGAGAGATCCCGCTGTCCCAAGATCACGTTTACGAGCCCCCAATAATGTCGTGTCCTCCTTTACAGTGTCGTCCCTGGAGTGAAGAGAGTCGACACCCACATTATAATATTTTTTCCCTCTCAATATTCTGGAGAATCCACCAGCTTCCGTCCAACACACTCCATCAGCCTATGGACACCTTTTCCTATCACTCTCTCACTGTCGTACTATGCCCCCTTCTCATACTTCCCCAACGCAACATACTCAACAACTCTTGCTTCTAAAAATTAATAAAAATTAATTTATTAAAAGAAAAGTGTAACGTATATGAGACGTGTATGTGAAGAAAATGTGTGACGTGTTCTATAAAGTGTGTAGAATCGGACTCTCAGACAACAACCCAGTCAGCTGATCCCAGCAAGGATAGACCACAGCACGTTACGTCAGAACATGTACTTCTCACCCAGCGCCGAAACCATCTTGCCGGATACTGCTTTGCCTCTGTAGACCTCTGGTAATCCAATTTCATGAACATCCGAAATAGACACCGGTGGTATAAACAGTTAATCATGGACCGGTTGCACCCTACACAATGTCCGTTCCTATCGTTCCTTAAAAAAAACTGCACACGTCCTTTGTAGTGTGTACACAGTTACTAATGTTAATTGTTACTGTACTGGATCCTCCCTCGTGTCTATCTAGCCTCAAGTATCAAGTCTTGTGTTCTATTACACGAGATTATATCACACTATGTAATTATTAGACTTAATGTTTTCAGTTCGTTACTACTGTCTGATGCTGTGTGGTGCATCAGTACGCATCACTCTCTTTGGTGAATCAACTTCCTTCTAGCTTTAGTTACGTTCTGTATGCAACTTTATTGATTGTTGAACTGGTGTTCTTCCGAATGGGATGTGATTCTTTCCCAAAAACTTGTTGAGTTTCCTTGGATCTGGTAGGGAACCTAGGATAGAAACAACACATCTGGTGATAGTACTAGTCACTGATCCTTTCGGCTGAGTGTAAGCCTATCGCCTTGCTTAATGATCTTTAGCTAACTAGACTTAGTCATAGAGCAGATTAGCTACCCACCTAGAGCCGAATCAGGCTATGACAAAGAAAAAATCAGCAAACAGAATGCGGAACCCCGCCCCCCAGGGACACCTACGGGAAGATCCCAATTATCCCTCATTACTCAATTCTCAACTAGTAAAGCTTATCAACACTTCACTAATCTATTCTTAACTAGCAGAGTTAATATCACTATTCTACTCTAACTAGTTTCCACTAACAGTGCTAATCATCACACTATAGTTTAACAAGGCCACAGTCTATATTAATTAGAACTAATATTATAATAGGTTATACCTTAAATGGCACTACTGCAGTCCTATCAATCATATCTACATCTGCCATTATAGGCACGTGTAAAATTAAGTCACTAATTAACACACGGTAGATATTATTTCCACTAAGCACTGCAGTGCCTTTGCACTCCGACTAGAGCATTTTCAAGTCCCCCTAGTTGGTCCCAACTCGGGTTTATATGGCAAACTACCAAAGTTGGCCACGTGACGTTATCCTTTATGCCCCACACAGGTGGCACATTGCCAGATCATCCCCTGTCAGGGATCCATCCCCCCTCTGGCTCCCTCAATGTTAGATTTGTCATCACTGGTTCTGACATCCAAAACAATCTAGAGTGTTACTGTCGAGTTCCAACAAAGAGTTTCGATACCAAGCTGCCAATCATGGTTTTCCAAACACGCTTACATTGTGCACGTGACGTTGTTCATGTCCGGCAGGTGTTCCACTGTTTTCAATAACACCCTCAACTTTCTGTCATGTGCTGACAGTCAAACCTCCATTCCGTCTGATGTCCGGAACTATAGATGACAAACGGAACCATTCCATATCCTGCGCGGCCAATTATATGTGATTTTAACTGTTATGAACTGCCAACGCGTTTTATCCCTTCCTTCTCACTCACCGCCAAATGTGTATATGGGCTGACCCGATGTAACCCGTGCAGCTGTGTTTACTCTGTTAGTACGACTGTTGTGGCCTAGAAAATATACGCCAAGCAAACGTCGGCATTATTATCTGGTTAACTCATGGCGAGCTCGTGACACACAGTCACGGGCCTTTTTTTTCTTCTTTTCTTTTCAATTATCTGCATTATGTCTGTGAACAGGAAAGTATCCTATTTCTCACACACACACACACACACACACACACACACACACACACACACACACACACGCACGCACGCACGCACGCACGCACGCACGCACGCACGCACGCACGCGCGCGCGCGCGCACACACACACACACACAAACAAACCGAATGTTATGCCATATATTTGGTCAATGAAAGTCATGTAATCATCAGACAGAGACAAACCCGAGAGAGAGAGAGAGAGAGAGAGAGAGAGAGAGAGAGAGAGAGAGAGAGAGAGAGAGAGAGAGAGAGAGAGAGACACACACACACACACATACACACGCACACACACACACACAAACAAACCGAATGGTATGCCATATATTTGGTCAATGAAAGTCATGTAATCATCAGACAGAGACAAACCCGAGAGAGAGAGAGAGAGAGAGAGAGAGAGAGAGAGAGAGAGAGAGAGAGAGAGAGAGAGAGACACACACACACACACACATACACACGCACACACACACACACACACACACAAACAAACCGAATGTTATGCCATATATTTGGTCAATGAAAGTCATGTAATCATCAGACAGAGACAAACCCGAGAGAGAGAGAGAGAGAGAGAGAGAGAGAGAGAGAGAGAGAGAGAGAGAGAGAGAGAGAGAGAGAGAGAGAGAGAGAGAGAGAGAGAGAGAGAGAGAGAGAGAGAGAGAGAGAGTCACACACTCACACAGAGGACAAGCCAAAACGACATAGCGAAACTGTTGTTGAGTAAAACTAGAGCTATGTGATGTGAGTAACTCTTAATTGTCTTTGCACCTGACGAAGATGGATCTCAAAGAAACATTAGTTGTGTTAACATATTGCTTATTTCGTTGCGACTGCAGAGACCTGATTTTATAGTATAATGGAACAAAAGAAAATGTGTCAGTTGCAGTGAACAAAAGTATTATTTTTGTATTACCGTAAACCCAGATGTCGAAGAATACTGACATTTTACGAGATTTAAACATAGACGAAACCTAGTTCACAAACAGCAACCAGTCTCGGAGACTAAAATAGCTTGCCCATATGAAATGTCACAGTGGCTCGGAAAAAACAGTCAATGAAGCCATGGTTCCTGGAACAAAGAGATAAGGGACGTACAACACGACGGGGACCGACAATATGACAGTCATCCTTCCAGTGAATATACATACGGCAGGAGAAGTGGCCACGGATCCAGAATGTTTCCGGCGAGTTGTCATGAGGGCGACGTTCTGCAAAGGACTTATTACATGATAATGGTTACAGCAGTTATAAAGTGCTACATCTAGAGTATAATGATGTATGCATGTGAAACTTGGACAATAAGCAGAGAAGTCTAGACACATCCGACAGCATCCGGAGTGTAGTTTCTGATGAGTGTGCAAAGAACACAGTGGACGGACAGAAATATAAATGATGCAGTCCTTTAAGAAGGAAATGAAAGCAGCAAACTAACTAAAGAAATTAGACATAGACAATCAGGGATTTTGTGTATGTTATGAAGAGAAATCAGCATGAAAATTTAGTGACAACTGAAAAACTTTAAGGCAAAAAAAAAAAAAAAAGAACTAAGAGACCATAGACAAAAATATCTTGATGGGTTGGTCAAATGGTATGATACAGACAAGAGCACAGATTGATCTGAGATTGTTGTGATCATCTTAGAAGTTTACGCTTACCGACAAGCCGCGTATAATGTTGATGATGATGAAAAGATAGGGACATTCGCAGCACTTTATGAATCATTTGTTTATTGTGTGTGTAATTGTTACGGTTTTGTCTTTTGTATATATGTTGTGTGCTTTATGTATAGTTAGTTAGTCGACAGAACATCTTCATTGCACATCGAACCATTCAGTCCATAAGTGCTCGGATCCCCTCCTTAGCAAATCCCGCAGCGTGTACCGGCTCACGACACCAGTTCTGTGTTGGTTTATTAATCTTCTTTGACTTCCTGCGTAGTGTTCTTGTTTGGCCACCCCTCTTTTAACTTGCTGTTCTCGCGGCCTGACCATAGTTGTAGATTCCCAATCATCGCTCGGTTCTCGTTAACGACTTACTTTTCGTAGAGTTTTCAGAATTTCTGCCTGGTCCATGGCTCGTCCGCCTTCCACAGTAGCCATACCTGCAAGCCTGTCAGCCTGTTCATTCCGTTTTACACCTGCATGCCCTGGCACGAAGATGAAACTAATCTTTGCCAGCCGATACCGCTCCAGAGACAGCAGCCACTCTCTTCGGATCCACCCCATCTCTATCCTCCTGAGCATACTCATTCAGTCACTAAGGACACATGCCCGATTGAATGTCTGTATCTCGGGCCATGTTATTGCTTTACTTACTGCCATGACTTCCATAGTCAGGCTGCTTGTGGTCAAAGCAAAAGCGCCAGACTCTTCCTTCACAGTTTTCCCTCCGGCCTGAGCCGTAGAGGCCCATGAACTTCTCACTATTCGGACGACCGACCCATCTGTGTACATGGCAGCATCATCCTCTGAAGAATTCTCAAAGATCAGAGCCTGTACTTCCGACTTCACAGCAGATGGATTTTCTTGTCAGCATTTCCTGTCTAGTTGGATGTACACTGAAAAGGATGTACATAAATCTGTTGGCACTTGCACCCACTCCTCGCCAGGTTCTACGTCCTCAAGTGAACACACCTGCTGAAGAATGTCTTCGGCTTGACCCATCCACGACTTTCCTCTTTTTAAACTGCTGCCCTTTACCTTCTTAATCTCGCAATGTAATGGATGTTGTGTGTTTGCTTTGACTCTGAGATAGGCATGTGCTTGGCAAATTTGTATTCTGTCCATCATGGTTGGAAAATCAAGAAGGTAGCGCATCGCCCTGCGTGCCGTATCTCTTGTACATCCAAGAATAATGCGCATAGCTTCGTTTTGTGTCTTTTCCATCCTTTCTATCTGCTAATGGCTGAGAGTCAGATTCTCCATCGCATACTCCAAAACAGAAAGGACCAGACCCTCGTAAAGAAGACACAGATGCTTTATAGATGTGCCAAAGAACTGTTGTGTGAAACCGTCTCGAATGTGTCTTCGCTGGACTGTTGTCACAGTGCTGATAAAACCAGCGTCAGTGTATTTATATTTGTCGTGATCCTATCACCCAACAGGTCTTTAATGCATGATTTAGAGATATTGCAAGTATTCACAGATCTGCTCAATCACTGAACATTGATTCTGAACATCGACACTGAACATTTGCGCTGCCATCACTTTCAGAGCACAGAGTCCTTTCTTGGTACATTCCACTACCTCCCGCACGTGATCCTTGAAGGCTACTTACTGGTTGCTATATCCGGCACCTCCTTCTTTGTAGTTCTATGTCACAGATGATTGTCTGGGTGGACAACAGACTTGTTTCCGTACACCACTCATCCATTGTGTCTACAGCAGCCTGCGGTTCTCTAGATATGTAGGCCCTCTCCCTACCCTTGTCTATATGCAGATGTCGTCAGTAAATATCCATACTTATATCAATACCTATGTGTGTGTGTGTGTGTGTGTGTGTGTGTGTGTGTGCGCACGCTGGGGTATAGGTGCCCGGTCTTGTCCTCTTCTAGCGGACGACAAACGCGGGCGTCGAACCCCTGTCCAACCGCGGTCATAACTGTCTATCAACTACACTAACCCGTCCGCCAGTGTGTATCTATATCTGGAAGCTATGGCAGCCCGCTGTGTGTGGTACAAGCCTCATTATTGTATAGTACAGTCGGCACTCACTCGATGCTAGGTGGGGAACAATAGCACGTCAATTTATCACACACACACACACACACACACACACACACACACACACTCGCGCGCATACAAACACATAGACGCACATAACCACACAGGCGCACAACACACACACACACACACACACATTCACACATGCATTCGCAAACAGGATCACATTTTTATATGCACAGACATCTGTAAAGGGATATAAACTATATGTAGCGACAGACACCGTTAGAAACTTCAGTTCGCCGTGTGTCTCACAGATAAATAATGGAGACAGACATAAAGGGACTGACTGCTTTTGATGCAGTCTTCTGGCGGATTAGATGATGGTCCTGGAGATTATCTTGAAAGAGGAAGAGATGAAAGAAAGATCGCTTCATTGAAAGTTTGTTTCCGTTCTCACGCGTTTTCTTTAAAAGACCGTGGACACTACTTTTTCGGTGTTTTTTTTTTTTTTCAAGGCAGTAACACATATATAGGCGAGCTCACTGTTTTTGATAAATTCAAGCAGTTCGTCAATTGTTAGTGCCACCTCACGGGTTTTACTCAGTACTATCATTAGAATTTATTCTGCTACTCCAAGTGTTTAGCCATTCCTACAATTTGGTCAGTAACTTCAGACACAGGAAGATTAAAAGCATCAAAGTGATCCAGGTGTGTTGTTTTCTTTCTCGAAACATCCTTCAAAATGGTTAGTTTAACTTAGCCCCATACACCTGTTACTGCGGTGATGCCATCCGGTATATTGAATCCCTTCTACAATGCTTTTACTCTGTTCTTCTTTGGTTCCCTGGATACAACATAATCTATTGCAGTAATCGCGCTTAGTGACAAGTCATATATCCACTGTTTCTTTCTTATATTTTGTGAGTAAGTGAACTGTGATAGTACTTGCTGAGAATTGGGAAAATGAACAAACTACAGCAATAGTTTCAGTGGAATGTTCATCAAGTCGTTAGGCTATAATCCTACATAAATGCACAGTCCTAAATGTCAGTTCAGTTCAGAACTCGTCTGGACAATGCAGTAGGTACTCCGATCCCATCAGTGATGAACACAGTCAGAATACAGCGACTACTTGTGCCAGTTTCATACTGCCTCACCAGCCTATCCGCCCAGTTCCCGTGCTGCTCTTTTCTAGTCATTTTGATGTACAATACCATCATTTTCATATAGGATTATTTACGTATTTTGGTTGTAATTGTTTCGGCCTAATTTTCTAGCGATAATTGTCATTTTGAAATGATCAACCTTTGGGCTATCTGGTATCAGTGTTGCCATTTTGACGCTTTTCGCACCAAATTTAGTGCTTTTCCAAGTCATTTAGTGCCAAAATGTTGCAATAAGCGAGGCCGCGCGAATTTGGTGCTTCACAATTTATTTAATTTTTTTTTTTTTTTTTGGGGGGGGGGGTGCTTTTTGGTGCTCTTTTATTTGGGGGGGGGGGGGGGGGGTAAAAATTACTTTAAAAATCATTTTGGGAACACTAAAAAGCCGAATTTGAACTGAAGCGAGGGAGTAAAACAGTCTTAGTACATTACCGCGCAATATTCAAGTAATTTAACTCCCTTTAATACGACTTAGTTGAAGTGAGTGACGGCAACGCGCAGGCAATATGCGATGCGTTAAAAGATTGTTTAAACAAGAATGGACTTGAGTTGCAAAGACTAGTTGCACTCGGCACTGACAATGCATCTGTCATGACAGGTGTAATCAATGGGAGTATACACAAAATTAAAATGCGTAGTTCCTCATCTGGTACTAGTTAGGTGTGTATGTCATTCCCTTCAGCTGGCAGTGTCACAGGCTGCAGCTGCTTGTCTGCCCAGGAACATCGAGTTCATGATTAGAGAAACATATAACTGGTTCTCTCACTTAAGTCTTCGTCAAGCAAAGTACAGGGGGCTTTTTTCTTCAATAAATTATGGACAACATCCGCTGAAGGTTGTTCAATTAAGCCAGACACAATGGATGTCCATTCAATCTGCCATTGTCAGAATATTGCAGCAGTGGGTCGAGCTCAAAACGCATTTTGATGTAGCAAGACTCAACGAGCGCTGTTATACAGCAGTACTTCTAAATTAGATATCTAGCGACATGAAAAACTATGTGTATCTCATTTTTCTCAAGCATATTCTAGGAGAAGTTCAAAGTGTGAATAAGCAATTGGAAGCAGATATACAGAATCCAACAAAACTACTCAGCGATCTTGTCCAACTCACTGATTCTATCAGTTCAAAGATTGCTATTCCTGGGGAAAAATAACAGAAAGTGATGCTATTCAAGATTATTTAGATCCTAACCCCAATCTAGGTTGTGAGTTTGAGAAAGAAATAGCAGGTTACCAGATTCCTCATGAGAAAGAAATTCGTGGAAGGTGCATCCAGTTTTTAATAGAGCTGTTGAGACAGCTGCGTTTATGTTTGCCCTATAACGTTCGAGTGTTGCAGTCCATGTCATGTCTTAGTGGAATTGAATGTCTACAGCCAATTAAGCCCTGTAGATTGAATCTTGCTAAAATGTTTATAGAAGATGCAGCTACTCTCACCCGCATCGATTTCCAGTGGGGAAAAACGTCATCATATGCAGTGGACACAGATCTCTGACACAATTGGACTGTGGGCAGAAATAGCCTCATACAGGAATGCCACCGGTGAAAATCCTTTCCAAGATCTTACAGATTTAGCTTCAACTATGCTCATTTTACCTCATTCTAATGCGGACATGGAGCGTATTTTCAGTCAGATGGGAGTTATAAAATTGCGGAACAGACTGAGCATCAAGAGTTTGACAGCTATTTTGACTATTAGATATGAAATGAAAATATATGGCAAATGATGTCATGATTATAAACTACCTAAGGATATTCTACGAAAAATTGGATCACAGGAGGCATATACACGTTTCTTTCAATCATCATCATCATCATCATCATCACAGGAGCAAACACAGCAGGAAATAGCTACAGAAACTGAAGAGGAGTTGTCTGACTGGGATTTGGCAGATCTGGAATAAACTTCATTCTAATATTCAGTGATAATAATAAATTATATTGTGCTACTTTATAACATTTTGAATGAATACCGCGAGTGCTTGTTTTAGTGCTTTCCCAAAAAAACATTATTGCAATTTAGTGCTTTTTTGGCTCGAGAGTAGTTCTGATTGGGATTCCGCTGATCTGGAATAAACTTCATTGTAATATGAAGTGATAATAATAAATTATAATGTGCTACCTTGTTACATTTGTAATAAAAACAGTTGGTGCTTTTTTGTGCTTTCCAAAAAACATTTGGTGCTTTTTGGATCGATTTTGGTGCTTTTTCATCAAAAGGAGACGGTAACACTGTCTGGTATAGTTGTATAAAAGCGAGTCTACTGGCCCTTTTATTGCCCACAGCGCCTGCATGTACATGCACGAACATGGATGTAGCTCTACAAGATGCGAATCTCTGCGGTAATGAAATATACTATCTAATGCTAGGAGAACTATTGCGCTACCAGTGTTGGTGCTGCATTGTTAGGAGAACTCCCTTGATATGTGTAGGTATAAACTTGACATTTGCAGATGATGTGATGGTGTACAGACAGGGCAGAGACAGGGCCAATTTGCCGGAAGACTTACAGGTGGCTGTAAACAGGGTGGCAGAGTGGTGCAGGGACGCAGGGGCCGTTATAAACCCAGACAAGGCATCAGCTGTGTGGTACTCCCTGGATAACCGGATCGTTAAGGCAGAAGCCCCAGGTATTATGGTGAATGGATGTCCTCTTAGTATAGAAAGTAAGTTGAAGTACTTGGGTATCACCTTTCACGGGTGTTTGTCTTTTAAGGATCATGTGGGAGCGTTGGTGGTGAAGGCTGGTAGGTGACTTAATGCATTGAGGGCGATAGCAGAAACCGAAGTAGATCAGAGGATGCTTTACAGTCTCTTTCAGCAGTTAATAATTTCTGTCATTTATTAAAGTGTAGGGCTGCTGACAGTATCAAAGAGTCAGCTTGAAAGGATGGAGCGCATACAGAATGCTGCCATGCGGATAATCCTGGGGTGCACAAAAGACGCACCAATTATAAGCATTAGGCATATCCTGGCGCTACCAACAATGACGGATAGGCATAGGGTCCTTCAGGCCAAATGGTACCTGAGAATTGCTGCAGATAGGGATCACCCCCTGCATGAAGCCATAGATATGATCAAAGGTCATAGGCTAAGAAGGGGCAGGTCCTTGATGGCACAGACAGAAATATCTATACGTCATGTGTGTGATCTAAAGACCATCAATCGTAAAAAAGAGTGGGTTGAAGTGCTGGAAGTCATGACGGACTGGCACAATGCAATAGTAATACTGGGTTGTAATAGTAATATCGGGGTGCGGGGGGGGGGGGGTGCGGAGGGAATGAACAGGCTGATAGGCTGGCAGGGAATGCACCTCTTGGTGGTAGATTGCCTATGGACAAGGGGGATGTGGTCATGCGTTTGTGGGGCCAGGTGGAGAAGGCGGGGGAACAGATTAAGTACCCGTATGTGAAAAGAATGAGATTGCGGGGGATCGGTAAGGGTTCTGGAAGAATCTTAAAACTGAGAGGGAAGACCAGTAGAACTTTAAATCAGATAGCGGTGGGAACGATTAGTAGTATAACTCTTCTCTGGCTGTTGAATGAGGGACGGAGCACATATGGGAATGTTCTGAGTGCAGTGATGTCGGTTCTGAACTCAACTCAACTCAGCTCAACTGTTAGGAGAACTAGTGATCATGCTGATGATCTCCTGGGCAGTCAGATCTGAGATCTAGCCTTCTTAGACAGGGGCAAACAACCGGAGATCCCGTCTGCAAGCAATGCGCGTTGAAACATTTCTACAGCAGTTGGCACTCGTATCGTAAAAAGTAGGCTGAAAGGCTATAGCCCTAGGGAAATTGTTAGGAAAGAAAACCAACACACGAGTAGATGAAGCCGGTGACCTTGGATGGTATTTGTCTAGAGCAGTGATTCTCAACCGGTTGGGAATCCAACCCCCACCCCCACCCTAGTGTTAGGGCATCTAAGGAGTGTGAGGAGGGGGGGGGGGATTAATATTTTCAAGATCGCGTTAATACTTCTTCTTCTGCGTTCATCCGGAGTTTTTTTTCGGACGTGATTGCCTTGTGCCTTTTACAGCAGAGCTGCGTTCTTGCGCCGTTAGGCTGACACATCCGACTTCAGCGGGCATTTTTTGACCGGGTTAACCTTCCCGGGATCGCGTTAATACAAGAACCGATTACTTGATATTGTTTTTTCCTCCATACTTTCCGTCTCTGTACTTCTCGACCTTTTGAAGTTCGTTTTATAAAGTAAGTAGACCCGTAAATCATGTTTTATTTAGATGTCTAGACTTGTTCTAGCATGTTTTATTACATTTAGCTTCCATTTTTACGTATACTGGGTAGGGAACCGGGGGGGGGGGGAGAGAGAGACAGACAGAGAGAGAGAGAGAGTGTGTGAGAGAGAGAGAGAGAGAGAGAGAGAGAGAGAGAGAGAGAGAGAGAGAGAGAGAGAGAATTTATAGAGAGAAAATGCGAAAGGTGGGGAATGACATTCTGAACATATGGTCAAGGGGTGCATGGGCCTTAAAAGGTTGAGAACCACTGGTCTAGAGGACGCAAACCTGACTCCAATGCATGCCGAAGTCGGACATACTGATCTCTGAGGTGCATGAACTGGTTGAGTCATATCTCCTTTAAAAGAGGAACGAAGAAAAAAGAAGAAGAAATCTTCGATGAGTCAGCTTCTACTTTCTGGATCATGCCCAGTGTTTCAGTGAGTATGTAATCATCGGTGTAATTGTGCAACCGAAAAACAGAACGGAGAATTTGTTACGGCAAATAAACAATCCTTCGTTACACCGCTTTTGTGATTAAGGAAAGAAAACCAGCTATGAAGTAAAGGAAGGAAGTTGAGATCACATGATACCATAGATAATGTCTATACATTTAAAGTTACAGAGTGGACACACACGGATTCGAACCCGGCGCCTAGAAATGTTGGTCATAACGAATGCTCGGCAAGATTCCTTAACAATTCTTGAGTGCTAGCATACGTGAAAAGCAACACAACTAAAGCACTCTTGTACACGACTTGACCATGTCCTATATGTTTCAAGCCATATATGCTTATAAACCAGTCAGCACTCGGTGTTCTATGTGATCAATACCTTATGTCACACAATATTCTTGATACTCATTCTTGCTTAGGTCGAAAGCGAAGTCCCTGTATGTTTTAAACAATTCGCCTCCACGGAGATTCGAACGCACGCCCAGCGGGCCGGCAAGCATGCGTGCTAGCCGTTGCACTACTGCTGTCTCCGTGCGAGAACACCCTCTGCACAATTCGAATGCACTAAATCTCTTAAGCTTAATATGCCACTGAGCAGAATATCATGAACTCATGAAAACTCAAAGTGCCATATGAGAAAAATATACCAATCTCAACAGTACTTAATATTTGGGACGTGTGCATTTTGTATCAGAATGATTTAACAGAAAAAATCACGCGAAGACAACGTAGATTAACATATAGATAAAACACCAGAATTGTGTAAGCCAAGCAATCACATAATGTTCACTTCCTTGACTCTCATGTTAGTGTACAAGCCAAGAACACCCATGTTCACTTGCTCAGCTTTTCTGTTAGTGTACAAGCTAAGAACACACAACATGATCACTTTATCAGCTGTTCTGTTATCGTATAAACCTGGCATTCTCATCGTTTTCATGCCTTAGATGTACTGTTAAACCAAACATATTCACTTCATCAGCTGTTCTCTTAGCGTATTTCCCAAGCATACACACATCATGTTCACTTGCTCAGCAGTTCTCTTTGCGTATCTCTCGGGATTCATTAACACGGTAAACGGTAAAGACAATTAATTTCTCCAGCTCCCGGACACACGCCAGGGCCCAGAGGAAACAGATTACCTAGGGATCTGATTCTCCATCTTGTTTCTGAACCCGTGTCAGGAGTGTCAGTGTGCCGGAAGAGCTTCTTTCCTTGTTGCTTTTGCTAAACTCAAATTATTTTCACTCTCGTCCGTTTGCCCGTGGTTTGCTGAATATATATCAGCGATATAAGTCTTTTGAAGTTTCTCTCTATATAAAAGGTACTCTCTCTCTCTCTCTCTCTCTCTCTCTCTCTCTCTCTCTCTCTCTCTCTCTCTCTCTCTCTCTCTCTCTATATATATATATATATATATATATATATATATATATATATATATATATATATATAACATGCGATGTCTGTATGTCTGTCTGTGAGTATGTATTATGTCGTTTATTCGTTGGCGAACGGTCTATCCGATTGAGATGAAATTTTCTACACGTATTCTTCTCATTCCGGTGCTGCCAAATGTCATAGTTTGTTAGTGTACAAACAGTTATTTACTTAATAAATTTAGTATTTTAATTTACATTATAATTTATATATAGCGAGGGGACTTAACTTAAGAAAACTTATATCAAGGGACATAACGTTTAATAGCATTGCTACATATGTAAAAATTAAAATAATTGTTGCATATTTCTCAAATAGGTGGACCTTTTCGCTACAGTTATCTACAGGCATATGCGTTATAATATATATATTTCTCAAATAGGTGAACCTTTTTTCTACAGTTATCTACAGCCATATGCGTTATAATATATAATCTTTAGGGCATTTTCAAACTTTTCTTAAAAATAATGCATCTATTTAAATAGTGAACATTTTCTAACTCATCTTTTTATCTTTAAAGAAGTTATCTACAATCATGTAGGTGATTAAAAACAGATTTATTTTAGATACGTTAGAATTTTATTTCTGTACTAATTTGCGAGAGAAACTTTTGAATTAATCGAAGCATTTGTTATTTCCGTTCGCTTGGCCGGGAGAAGGTCAGTACACAATTCGCATAAAAGGTGGATATGCTTTATTTTGTTTTTGTGTTAAAAAAAGGTTGGCCGCGTGTGCGGTCAACATCAGGGTTTTCATTCAATGTTGTGGGTGTGAAAGAGAACACATGGTGTGTGGAAGGACATTTTTCTTTCATACTTTATGCATACTACTAGCCATACTATGAAGTATGTGAATATGTCATTTGATGTTTGAACGCCGTGTTAAACACACCTACACAAATACCATACACGCAGCACCCCTGTTATAATACTAAAAGGACATTGTTTTTGTAAACAATTAACGTTTATAGTGCAACAATAGTTGGCCGCATGTGTGGTGTGAAAGGGACTGGGCGAAGCCGGGCCGGGTCAGCTAATGTGTGTGTGTATTGTGTGTGTGTGTGTGTATATATATATATATATATATATATATATATATATATATATATATATATATATATATATATATAAGCCATAGTTTAAACCTATCATCATCAGGTGCCCTGTTAAAGAGCCTAGACGTTCATGTCTCTCCACAGATCTCGGTCCTTGATGTTCTAGATCAACTCTGCTAATGATATTCCACTAAGCCACTAGTGTCAGTCCATTCAGAATCATTTCTTTCTGTCTGTCTCTGGCTTTTCCCTCACTGATCTGTTTACCCATCACGAATTTTCCCCCGATGCCTCTCGTCTCATCACAGGACCAAAGATAGCTGTTTGTCTTGTTCTTAGTTGTATATAATATTGTACTATGATTTGCCACTTTCAGGCAATGTTTGTCAATTAATATTTAATTAACTTACAATATTCAAATAAGCACACCAGGTGGTGAAATGGTAAAGTTAGAAACAACCATTATTGTGGGGAGGGGTGGAAAGCAACAGGGCTAGAAATAAACCATAATCCTACTTGTATTCTGCAGATTAATGAATAAGTGTCATGTGATGATTAATAATCTTATAAGCGACTTCTCGTATCTGCCATGGGCTTCTATATCGCCCACTATTATATATGTCATTGCCTTATAATACTGCATGTCTGCTACCGTATTAACACGTTTTAAGCCATGTCACAGCCCCATATTACACACGAAACTAAATCACGTATTACACATTAGCTACTGGCCCGATACGTGCTTAGTGTACACACGGCTCGGCGCATGCGTGGTCTGTATTCTCTGTGTAAGAGAGAGGACGGAAGAGGTCGTTGTTGTTGTGACAGTTAGCGTTTAAGATGGCGATGAGAGGGTCGGGTTTTAGAACCATTTAGTTACGGGGCTGTTTTAAATAGGCATCAATACTTAGAAAGGTAAGCCAGTAGTTAGTGATTGTGTGATTCTTTTAGAATAGGGATTGTTCTTCATGTTGTGTGTAAGAAACACTTATAAGCAATAACCATTAGTTTAATGGTATCATAACGTTGTGTCTGGTGATTTCAGTTACAACCAGTTTGGGTCGGTTGGGGCATCATTAGTAACATTACTTTCTGTCACAAGCCATAGATTTATGACAGAAATTATTGGGCCTAGCGTCCTGTTTGGACTGCCATAGTAACTAACAACGACTGCCTGAAACAGGCTAATGAAACTAGAACATATAAAACAATAAGAAAGAGACAAACATCTTTCTTCGGTCATGTGATGAGACGAGAGGCATCGGAGAACATCATGACAACTGGAAAGATCGAGGGGAAGAGAGGCAGAGGCAGACAAGGAGAAATGTTGCTGGATGGATTGAAACGGTGCATGGAGAAATAGCAGCAGAGTTGATCCAGAAAACGAAAGACCAAGATCTGTGGAGAGCCATGAACGCCTACGCCAACTGCAGGGCACTTGATGATGATGAGCGTCGTGTAAATTAACTCCAATACTGACATTACCCCTAGTTAGATATCATATAGAATTTCAACTTTTTTTTTAAAACTATATTCCGAAATGATATATAATTACAAGATAGCGAGATATTGAAGGGAAATATCGATATTATGTTAGTTCCTTTTCAAACTAGAAATTTATAGATATACTTATTGATTACATTACTTATTAATGTGACTTTTTTTTCGCAAAGTGCAAAGTGTGCAGTTCAGTTTATAATTTATAAACACTCAACAACTCTTCAAGATCAACATAAGGACTCGAATGTCATCATAATCATCGTCGTTTCCTATGATTTGAGCACTGGCGACGCAAACAGACCAGATACAAGTGGCATCACAATTTCCGGTGTGCTTCTTCAATTCTTCGATGAAAATTATCTTCCTGATGTCGATATCAGAACAACTCACAACTGACAACTTGGTCAAGGGTCAAGGTCTTGAGCATATTCTTGTATATATGTCATTATTTATAATTGTGCTTGACGAATCACGAAATAGAATCCAAAATCGGCCACATTCAGTTAACTGAATAAGACCCCTCAAACAAGATTTCGGCAATTGAAGATTTGCTTGGTCACCACCACTCGTTACGTACATTTGACCTAACAAACAACAGACTGACTGCACTGCCAGAAAATTTACACCATCGAACACATGGAGTGCTTTACCTTGCAAATAATTATATAGATCCCAACCTTGATTGATCTGGTTAATCTCACAACAACATTGCAATATTCCCTAAGAGTCTGACAAGGTGCAAAGGACTAAACTATCTAGATGTCTCATTTAACTACATTACTAGGAACATTCAACCTATTGAACCATTTAGACTACATGAACATCAGCAATAATCACGTGCATGGTTTTCCTAAAGCGGATAGGGAAGTTTTTGCTTCATTACTAACTGGATCTCAAATCACATCAACTGATTCGAATTCCAGAAACTGTGTTATTTTTCTACAAGTTATAAACATTCAATCTAGCCATTAATAAGCTACCTGAACTACCTGAGTAAATGGTTGACATGACAGGCTTTGAATTGCTTGTACTCGAAAAGTACAATCTCGAAGTATTGCCAGATGGGTGTTATTGGGTCAAGATTATTCGTTTGATATACAACACTTTCAAGGCAAGCATAATACCATTGCTTATTTACCATCAAGATTGTAATCCTGCAGTTATTCAGAACATTTAGCGCAGGGTATCACAATTTAAATTTCAACATCCGGAGGAACCGGCATTCACCAACATGCAACTTCTAGTCATCTATAAAGAAAGTGGAATTCTGATGAACTACAATCCAATTTAAGACTTCATTCAAAACTCTCAGGTAACCAGTTGCACGGATGTGACGGATAAGCTGATCAAGAAGCTGTACAAATCCATATATAAACTTCCAGCGAAAGTAAATCTGCCCTACAACCACAACCACAAAACTGCCATTGGTGAAAGTGTGCTAGCTCTAAAATGGTTGAATATATCCCACAATGGCCTCGCCAGCATGCCTTCAAACATTGACAAAATATACACACTGGTTTTATCTGGATCTTACTTAGAGTAATGAGGAAATTCCTGCGGATCTGGTTAAACTGAAGTATTTACAGAAGAAACTGTTCTACATAAATTGTTACCCATAGATCCCATTCGAACACCTGTATTTTCTTGTGTGAAATTCATCTACCTGAATTCAAACAACCACGTCAAGATCATAAACGTGGACCAATTAAGCATTGGATATTTTTGATAGTTTCCCGGATAGTGGTGACATGACTAATGTTCACTGATGCACATTATTAAATTTTGGCTAAGTTTTTAAATCTATTGGATATATATAATATATATATATATATATATATATATATATATATATATATATATATATATATATATATATATATATATAGTTATTTTGTTTTTCATTTTGTCATTTTGATTTTTGTTTTATTTTATTTTGTTCTGTCTTTCATTTTTGTTTAGTCCAAATCTAGTTGTTGTTTGGCACAGAATCTGTTAAGATAGAAAGTTGTCTGAATAATCTGTTAACATGCACACACATCAACACACGCAGGGCGTGGTAAATACGTATAGAAGTGAGCATCCCACATACAAACATATTCTGGCGCGCCATACACATGCACACATAGTGTTTGTACACACACACATATACACACACGCGCACGCACACACATACACACACGCGCGCGCACGCACACACATACACACACACATTATTTAGGTCTGAGTCAGATATGACTGAGCTACCGTAGGACAGCAGACGGTACTACCTGCTTTCTGTTAGCACCGTATGTCAGGCGGTGCTCACTAAACTCGACACCAAATATTATGCCTACGGCTTCGGACGCCGGATTGCAGTTGGGGGGACACGAATCTTATCCATGTGCGGGGAAATGGAGCCTAAATACTAAATGTCATGGCAGAGCATATCAGGCATTAAGCCTTGGTCGGCAACTGGTCTAGGATCGAAGCTCCTACAGGCGAACAGTTAAAGTAACGCTTTGGTAATCGGCAGCTTCTGCAGCTTGACTTGCTCCAGATGTAGTGGTGTTACCTTTCCTCTGGAGTAAACTGGGAAGGCCGAGAGAGGGATCATGCTGCATGGGCAAAACATGGTCTCTACAGTTCAACCCAGACATTGTGCTATGTAATTATTTCTTTGAAGCACATTGTAACTATCGTCTGTCAAGACAGCAAGGTGCCAATGTTATATATTTACGTGGATTCGGAGAAGGCAAGGGTACAGTAAATGATGTGCTTTTGCTGAGTTCGTTGATTAAGCGTTCTGTAGAAGTAAAAAAAGATCTTACACTTTGATTTTTTTTACTATACAAAGGCATACAGTAAGACATGTGAACATGATGAAGGTGCTTGCAGATCTACACATTTATGGGAAAGACCTTGGTGTAAAAATACATGTATTTAAAACAACAAGCTGCCATAAAGATTGATAATGAATTAGGTTGACATAAATCTATTAAGACAGGTGTACGACAGGTATGAGTAATGTCTCCAGATCTTTTGCCCCTATACAGTGAACATATTTTTTAAAGATATTAGAGGATATGAGAGGAATCACCATTGAAACACATTACATACGGTGTGCGGATGATATAGTATTCATTGCAGACAATGAGCAGGCTCTGCAAGATTTAGTAGATGCGGTTGCTGTACACATTGAACAACTAGGGTTAGAATTAAATTGTAAGATGACACAGATTATGGTCGTCACTAGGAAGAAAAAAATATCAAACTGTCATCCTGTCATATGGTAGCTCAATCATATCTGACGAAGACCTGACAGGATAGTGACATTATGGTGAGTCTATATGGTGGCTCCTAAGCTATTGTTCTTGGTATTACAGGCAACGGTCCTTTTGTAAAGGGACTGTCTTGGAGACAAGAATAAATGTTTATGCCGTCTAGAGTTGTTCAGTATTGTTATTATAAAATAACATCATATGCTCCATCACCTACTGGTTTTATCAACCCCCAACAACACACAGTGAGGGCGTCAAGAATATCATCAAGACCCTCTGCTAGTCCCGTCTGGGTAAGCGTTTCTCAATATGAATCTTCCGTCTGCTGTAAGCCTGATCTCAGAGAGGATCACCACTTCAACCCAAGGGGAAGCAGCAGCAGCTGATCTATCAGCCTGATTATTACCCCGGACACCTGCATGACCCAGACAGACCATCCAAAACATGTCCGCAATCTCCTATGCTAGCCATTCCACGTGTAACATAACCAGTTTTCCACTGTCTGAAGCATACTCTGTGAATCCTTTACAAACATGCCATGTCTAGCTCTGATGGGAAATCTCTTTTTGTAGTGTTGTGTGGAAGTAATGTTGCGAAGTCACTCAGGTGCCAACCTATGTCCTCAATGGTATAATCCATATTTGTTTGTTTAAAAGTTTTTAAACTTGTGTATTTAAAATGGTTGCCTTTTCTGAGTCAACTTAGCGCACAGCGTTAAACAGCGAGTTTTCTACGCCCAAGGAACATGAGTTCTGACAGCCGAGAGAACTATAGAGATGATAGTGAAGGCGTTCGGTAGTGAGGAGGAGGATACGACGGAAATAGCTCTTCTTCAAGATCAGTCATTGCTTCATTAAACTCGCTCAATTAATTTGTACCAGTTCGCACATTCATTCCTTCAATGTTTAACAACTTGAGTCTTGTAGGTATATATAAGCAGGATAACCTTAAAAGAACTATATACTCCTATTCGATTAAAAGTTCTATTTTTCCGAGATCATATTAATCGGCGTGCCATTGAAAATCGCCCTACGCGCAACCCGTGCCATAAATTTCGGTCGTCTGCACTACATGATCTAACAAGCAAGGCAGAGAAATCTATTTCGGCCTACACCTGCTTCATGTGAAAAAACAAAAAAAAACTATATGGATATGTCAACCAGTTCACATTCTTTTGGATTTTTGTATATTGATGTCTGAAGGAGTACAAAGAAGACAAAAAGGAAAGATACCACAGAATATCATTAACTTAATACAAGCAACATTGCATATATAGCCAGTCAATTTCTGGCGAAGGAAAGAAAAAGAATAATTATCTAGAACAATATAGTCAAGTAGCTCTGCGCACCGGGTGAATACAATAAAACAAGAGAAAAAAGAAAACATAATTGTATTTGTGTTAGCGTGCTTTGACATTTCTTGTAATCAGCGGTGTCAATCAACACAAACAGCTGTTTGAGTCAATACAAGGTTGAGGGCAGATGTTTCAGTCATCATAAGGGAATGATTGATTGATTTATGAACCGACATCACAGCATTCGGGGCATTCACATAAGCGCTCCGTCCCCATCCTCAGCAGCCAGCGAAGAGTCCCAACACTAATAGTACCAGTAGCAATCTGATTATATGCCCGTCTCGCCTTTCCTCTGAGCGTCGAGCGTCGGCCAGATCCCCTCGTCACCCCTCGCTGTCGTATTCTTGCCAGACCATGATAATCCATTTGCTCCTCCGAGGTGTACACGTGCTCCCACATGGCCGCAACCACGTCTTCCTTATCATGCATCAATACTCCAAGTTTTGCAGAGCCAGCCAATCTGTCCGCCTGTTCATTTCCCAGCACACCAGCATGCCCCGGAGAAAAGATCATAAGGGAAGAGAAAAGCAAACAGACCATAAAATATACGACAATTATAAATAATAAAATTGGTTCATGAAAAGTAACGATCTAAAAATACAACGAATAAACCAGCATAAACAGAAAGTGAAAAGAGTCAGAATCTTCAAAAATACAATAAGATTATTAATTAGTTGCATATCCTTTACTGGACGTTGCAGACAATACCAGCATTTTATGCTGTTGTGATCTCTTGGCAAGCTTACATTCAGTAGTTTGCCATTGCTTTCTGAACAACCATTTCGTAACCAACGCAATGCGGTCTGCTGCCAAATCGCTCACAGCTGTGTTTCGAACGCGGGTATGCGGGATCACGAACTGCTACCGTAACTCCTTCACCACGGATCAGGCTCAAGAAGAATGACAGAATTAACATAGCGGCTAGAAAGACTTCAGCAGCAAACCAACAAACACAACAGAAAACTAAGTGACACCAACACAACTACATTAAAAACCATTAAAAATGACATTTGACGTGTCTCAGCGTTATCGACAGAAACCATAAGGGCCTTCTTACTAATCAAAACACAGAAATAAAATAAAATGCTATAAGAACTTTGGGTCAATTGACAGGAAATGACGGAGTAACTTTTCAGCAATCCGGATTACTGCTGCGTGTCTATTAAATGTCAAGGCTATTAAATCATGCTTATCCAATGAAAAAAGATCTCAAGACCGTTGAAATCCACATATTTTCTCAGCTGGGGTAATTTCACTGCACGATCTTAATGTCCAACATAGTTTCGTTGACATTTTAAACAACATTTTCATTAATGTTTCCTCCCAGTTCCCCTCTCTATCTTTTGTTTTGTACTAGTCTATCATGAACATCTCTATATTTGCGTGACATGCCCCCCCCCCCCCGCTTTCCCTTTCGTACACTCTATACCTTGCTTTCACCTCAGCCTTCTTTCCTCTTCCCTTACGCATTATTTGCCGTGTCACCTCCTGTCATGCGATTTCATGGAACGTAGTGAGATTTTGTGGACGGATTTTGTATATGGTCCATTATGGCTTCTCTCAAAGATACACGTATTTTCAGCTGAAAATTATTTTGAAGTAGTTGTTTCATTTAGTTGTATTTGTGTCCTTTCTGTTCTTCTGTGTGTCGATCAATGACCGAAATCTGTGGAAATCTGTGGAAAGACATGAATACCTACATCTGCTGGCAAGGCACATTATGAATGATGTGTACTGCTGTAAACAATATAGTCATAACGTCCATCCTGTCATTTAAGATTGCGCTCTTATTAAGCTAATCATGTTCTTATTTTATTCATTTACTAGCTGACCCGGCCCGGCTTCGCCCAGGCCCTGGCGGGGATCTATCTATCTATCTATCTATCTATCTATCTATCTATCTATCCATCCATCCATCCATCCATCCATCCATCCATCCATCCATCCATCCATCCATCCATCCATCCATCCATCCATCCATCCATCCATCCATCCATCCATCCATCCATCTATCTATCTATTTATATATCTATCTATCTATCTATCTATGTTCGGCCCGTTCCCGTTAAAAATATAGATCGAATAGAAGAATAGATAGATTGATAGTAGAAAATATGATTGGAAGAGATCTATCTAAAGTAAACTTACCAAGATATCACGAACAGCCAATAAGTGGTGGGCGGTGGGTTGACTGCAGAGTACTGCAAGCGATATGCAACTAACTTTCTCTCACAAAAAATTACTTTTTTTTTTTAACGAACGAAAATCTTTATTTTCAAAGGGTTAAGAATTGGGCACGCAGGCCCGTCATACATTCTGCCCTTCTTCTCTATTTCCTCTCATACATTCTTTCATTCAACATCGCTTATGAAGCAATTCTTTGACAACAAAAGAACAATAAGCATTAAAATGCATGAAAAGTAACTCGTTGAGGAAATGTTTAACATGGGCGGGCATCATAAATACCCAACGTGGGTGTAACGCGCCATACATATGGGAATGGTAAAAAATATTACTGTGCTGTTGAAGAAAAATAAAAAGATGAGTTAGAAAATTTTCACTATTTAAATATATGCATTATTTTTTATGAAAACTATGACAATGCCTTAAAGATTATATCATTATTTATTATAACTCATATGCCTGTAAATAACTGTAGACAAAGAGTTTATAAATCTTTGAAAACAATGCAACAATCTATATATAAAATAAAAGCAATGTTATTAAAAGTTATGCCCCTTGAAATAACTTTTCTTATGTTAAGTCCCCTCGCTATATAGATATGATAATGTAAATTTAAATATTAAATTTTAGTAAGTAAATAGCTGATTGTACACTAAAAAAACTATGACAGTTGGTTGCACGGGAATGAAAAGAAAACATGTAGAAAATTTCATCTCAATCGGATGGACCGTTTACGAACGCATAAAGAACGGACACACATACATACATCGTGTTTTATATATATATAGATTAACTCATATAAGACTGTGACTAAAAAAACTAAACAAAAAAACAAAAAAATATAAGACTGTGGCTGAATGATAATATATGATTAATACTCGTAATGTATGATGATTCTCTGTTAACACAGTGGCGACTATGTACAATTTCACAAGTCCGGAAATGTTTGATTGACTGGGCAAATATCAGAATGACATCTTTCATTGACTCACAGGGCACTGAGCTTGATGAAGTCTGCGGGCTGGATGCCTTGAAATAAAAACGGCTAGTGGGACCACATACTGTCTTCATGAAACTGCTTGATCCTAGGGTAATATTATCCAGATGAAATCCTACACCTTGTGAGGTTCGAAACCAGGACCACTAGGTTGCCAGAACTGTGCACTGACTACTGCGCTTTTAGGATTGTATCTTCTGACGTAGTTTGTACAATCTACATGATTGTAGTCGAGCTTGGTGTCTCAAGTATGTCAACACGACAATGAATAACACGAATGCAGTCTCTACACTGGGCCACTTTCTTTTTTTCTTTTATGACGCCGTGGTCGATGTTCTAGTATGAATTTTTAAATGAAGTCCCCCCCCCCTCCCCCAATCCCCCCTCAAGTATGTTGGTTTAATATGTTCATTAACTCTAGTGGCTTTCATCTATGTCATTACCCCCCTCTTAAAAGAAAACATCGTTTTCAAATGTTGGGAGACTAAAACGTATTAAATATGTGACCCCGACATATTGCCTGGGTAGCCCTAAGTATGACTCCATCTTACTTTAGCTACCACACTAAATAATACACCAAGTAGTCATAGTAGACTGCCATATTATCAACACATCAATACCACCACTTTCCATCTTGTGTACCAATGCATGAGCTAACAACATCACATAATAATCTACATAACATAGAAAATCATTATATTTATGTACCCGCAGGTCTATTAATATCTTCAATAACACACGACCTATGTTACTTTGCTAATAATTGTCCATGAATCCATGTCGAGGCGCTGCATTGCCTCTGTCTTCCCTCAACTATCTGGAGAGTTTGTGTACAGACCATATATCAGGTGGTTCTTTTCTTGCACCAACCCACCTCTGATTCCTGTCGATGCTGTGTCTACCCTTCATGTACCCATGCCTCATGTTTCCTATATCTTTAAAACATCTGTTTGCTAATCCTAACCCTGGTTCAGTGATGTCGTTAACACTCTTTTGACCTGCGTTACCATTGCCATCTGCATATTGTACCGTTACACTGGAGTCTCTGTTTAGTCTGACCTCTTTATTAAATCCTGGCCAATATACCTGGCATCCTGCTCTCTGCTGCTTACACCTTATTCCTATGCGTCCTGCACCTGCAATATCCTGAGCTGTTCTAGTATATCGGTCTCTATGTGCTAAGGGTCCCACCCCTTGCCCACGTGAAGTTCCGCCATCTGAAAACCGGCGAGTGAGAGTATTGTTTTTCCTTCCGAAGCACCATCTACCCTTTTTTGGTTGCCTAAGTCTCACTTTACTACACCCTTGGAAACATTTGTCCAAGGTATTATGTTTTCTCTGGGATTCGTTAAAGCTATGTTTTAGATCCATTCTCACCTGCTCAGCTGTACTATCCATTTCCTCAGTCCCTATGTCTACTTCGAGTGCCTCTTCTTCTTCAGCTATACTCTCTAATTTAGGTTTTATTTTGGTAACTACCTCGTTACTGCTTAAACTATGTTTCTGGTCCCAATAACCTACTTCTTCTTCTGTACAATATTTAACTCCTGGCACAGTCCTATGATCAGATCCGCCACTGGTGAGTTTAGAACACACGCTGCCACTCTTCCTGTGATATATAGTGTTTTTACTTTTATCACGGCTACTGGGTAGAATTCTACTGTCCCATTAAATGTTATAGATCTAATCTTCTTCCCTGTATAATCCGAGGGCTGTACTAAGCTCTTTCTCACCCCGATGGACGTATATCCGGAATCCCTAATTGTTAACGCTGGCCTATCATTAACAAACCCATGATGCATCTTCAGACTTCCTCCTTCATGCACTGCTGATGCTGCTTTAACTGTGTGACCACATATTAAGACCGGCTGACCGTCTTTTTCAAACAAAGGTTTGCATCCACTACAATTCTCATTGTTCAGCGTCTCAATTACTTGTGCTGCATTTGAGTGCGCTGTTTCTCTCATCGTACATTCATAACTGAAATGGTTCTTTTTCCCACATTTAAAACAGATGATCTCATTTTTCCTGTTATTCGTAGTCTCACTCTGTGGTTGTGCATCACACTGTGCTGCTTTATGTCTCCAGCTCCCACAATTCCAACATCCGGCATAACTATTTGGACGTCTCTGAAAGTTCCCCCTTTTGTATGGGTAACGCCCTGCTCTGCCAACATGGTTGCCACGGAAACCATTATCTTGAGACTCTTGTTGTTCATACTTCTGTGCTGAATCCACACTTTTCGTCCTTGGTCTGATAACTGGATTCTGGTCTTGTTTTGTATACGCTGTACAGACTATTTCTTCACTTATTTGTCTACCAAATCAACTGTTTGGATGTGCAGTCATGTAATTTTGCCCTAACTGAGACATTGTGTCTATGTCCTTTCGTTTACGCTTTTCAAAGAAAGCCACTAAGTTAGTATTGCATGAAGATAATACCTTGTCTCTTAATACTAAATCCACTAATTTATTAAAATCTTTCCATACTTCTGCAAGCTCCATCCATTTATTAAATGTGTTCTTTACTGAGTTGACAAAATCTGTAAAATCCTGATTTGCCTCTGGCCCTAATTGTCTAAACTTTGTTCTGTATCCATGTTCAGTTAGTTGGAACTTTGTAAGCAAACGTTGACGCAAAATAGTGTAATTGTTTCTTTCTTCCAAAGGTAAATTAAACATTGTATCTAGGGCCTTATCCGTCAGAAACTCGCTGAGTGTAATCGCATACTCTCCTTCTGGGATGCCTAAAGCTTTCGCTGATGCATCGAATCTCCACAAATAAGCTTCAAGACTATCCCAGTCCGTAAAGTATGGCAGATTTAGTCGCTGTGACGACTGGGAAGGTCTTCTGCCTTCCTCAATTTTACCCTTCGATGATATTTCTAATTTTTTAAGCTCAATTTCAGCTTCCATCTTGAGCTTTTCTTTCTCAATTTCTATTTTCATTTGTGTCTCTCTCTCTTCCTGTAGACGCTTGTTTTCCATTTCAGCTAACTTTACTTCCTGTAGGCGTTTTTGTTGTTCCATTTCTAGTTTCACTTGTGTCTCTCTCTCTCTCTCTCTCTTCCTGTAGACGCTTGTTTTCCATTTCAGCCTGTCTTTGTTCTCTCTCAGCTACCTTTTCTTCCTGTAGGCGTTTGGCCTCGAGTTCAGCCAGTCTCTGTTCTCTTTCAGCCTGTCTTTGCTCTCTTTCAGCTTGTTTTTGTTCTTTTGCTGCTGCATACTCCTGTAACTCTTTACCCTTCAGGCCTAACCTTTCACCTGCTTCAATATATTCAATTAAAGTAGGCATCTTGTACTTGTGGACACCTTGCTGTCTGTCAGCCAACTATAAATGTAAAGACTCTGCTGCTAATCTTTGTGTACCTTCCCTAAGTACACCACCTCTCACTGTGTACTTAAATTCGTAGTACCAATAGTATCACTCTGTACTCACCCAGTCACTCTATAAGCACTAGGTAGTGAGGGGGTATTTACTTATACTCCCTTATATATTTATATGACAACTAGTTTCATAAAGTCTCTGGAAATATTGTTAAACATATATATATATATATATATATATATATATATATATATATATATATATATATATATATATATATATAAAATGACACCAACCACTAGACAGTAGAAATGACGAAAGATCACATTAATAACATATATCCGAAGAAAGCAAATATCATAAGTAAATATTATGAAAAGAAAGAAAAGCACTCTAAATTAACAATATACACAACTCTGACGTCATACACAGCGGCTCTAGATATTGGTTAGGACCCCAATGCCAATGCACGACCACGCTAACTTTTTAGCGTTGTCCTTACCAAAATATCGTAAGCACAAGAAAAAACCACGTTTTGTAAGGCCTATCCTGATTTAGATATAAGTTGCAAAAAATGCCTATCCAACAACTACATGTAATAACATATACATATATAGATACACAAACGATAACGACAATTAGAACGATGAGAGCAAACAAAATGTCCAAATGGCTGGTCGACAATACTGTACTTATTAACCAGTCGCAAAAGTTCTTAATTTGTTAGAAATAGTTTCCAATAATATCCTGGAAATATATGTTGGTTAACGTTAATGTTCCGAAATGTCCACGAAGGTAAATAAATCCCAGCAGAAAAATGTTCTTTTGATATGTTGTTACTTTCACTGGACGTGGTGACAACACAGTAATAATCCAAACGTCTTGTCTCAACCCAGTCCGTAACGCTATTATACCTTGGTTGCGGATATGGTCCGTAGTTGTATCAATTATGTGATAGATTCACGTTTAAAGACAAAGTTCAACACAAAAAATGACAGCAAATGTCCAACGCTTTAACTCTGTACAGTCAGTTCTTTTTGGCAACTGTATGCAGCCATGCCTGGGGTGATGACATGTAATCCTTCGTTGTAAAAATGTTTGCTCATGACAGAATAGATAACAAAGGGATTCAACATAAAGACGAACATAAAGTCTGGTTCTTTCAAAACAACTTGTTTATTCAGTTCTCCCATGGAAAATTTTAGTAACTTTCCACCGTCCCTGACCTTGACCACGCAGGTCAACCTCAGTCAGTACCTCAGTACTCTTTATCACAATAATCCACACTTAATCTGTCTGTAAAATGACAGGAAACTTTTCCGTCATACACAAACACTTTCCACTTCTCCCCCAGCACGGCTGTGGTAGGGGTACTGTTACTACCCCCGTCGGTCACCTCTCCGGCGAAACCGCAACTATCAAATTCTGTGTATTCTACACATCCATGTAAATTTCCCCTTCCCGAGAGTTTTCCAAACATGTACTTCCCCAGTACCTGGTCGCTGGTGTCCCACCCGTCCTATTAACTGCGTAGACAAATCTTGACCTGTCGACCTGCGACCACACCGTGCATTGCCCTCAGCACACACACGACTGTCAATATCTTTGATTTTCAATCCTGTCTTTATCACCGACAGCTATACTGTCCAACTGTGCTGACCCGCTCTTGTCGCAAACACCTTTTTGTCCACGCGACTTTTCACCTGTGCTGTCTGCTAGCGCCCCTTCTTTTGACCTATAAACACATGCGCCTGTTGTCTCACCCGACAGTTTTGTCTGTGGTGCTCGGTGTTTGTGCCTAGTGACCAACCCCGTCACCCCACACTCTCCGTTGATCTGTGCTGTGTCTTCTCCACGCGCGCTGTTTTTGATGTGCCGTGGTGTCCTTTCGTGAACTGTCTGCTAGCTTCAGTAATACTGCCTGGTATCAAATTTACCTGTCGTGACCTTCACGTGAACTGTCTGTTATTTGCTCACCAATTCTCACCCAGGCGCAAATCTTGTCTTTATACCGTGGATACGCTCCGCTGTCCACCCTCTCTCTCTCTCTCTTTCTCTCTCTCTCTCTCTCTCTCTCTCTCTCTCTCTCTCTCTCTCTCTCTCTCTCTCTCTCTCTCTCTCTGAGTGAAAAATGTTATTTGTACCTGGTTTCTCGTGAACTATGTATTACTTCTAGGACACTTTTGGCATTGACCGTCTACTGAAAATGGTGTTTATTCCTTGTGCCATAATTTTCGTTGTAATTGGGCATCCGACTAATGTCTCTGATCTTAGTATCCTCTCTAATCGACAAGTTCACAGATAAACAGAATGACAACAATGTCTATATAGCAATAGGTTTCTTGACCTGACGAGCCTTCCAGATAATGTCACAATGTTCTATATAATAACTGAGTGACATGGTCGTTGTCTAGGTTTCAATGTTCCTTGTATGTCACTATGGAGTGTAAGTAGATCTAGCGACCTGTCTCACAATGCAACTCACCCCAGTAGTACACATCCATCAGTCAGTGAACAAGATTGATTTGGCGCACATAATCCTTTAATACAGAAAGAACACGGACAAACGGAACATAATTCTATATCCAGAAACAATAGAATCCATAGAATATATCTATCCTCCTCACAACTTAACCAGCACACATCACTGCCTTCTCAAGGCCTCCTTAATCTCAAATCCACAAGACAGTTATCCAGCGACTATCCACGGCTGGACGTCACACCATACAACCCACACACTGGGTCTAAGCCTCTGCTAACTATCCAACCCACTCTGGGGTGTAGGCTTCAATACACTAAGTCTGCTGATAACCGGGCTCAGTCTTTAATCCTTCGTCTCAGAATTCCCATCACTGAAAAACCACAGGGCAGAGTTTTATCACTAACTCCCCTATCATTCACTTGCAGACCACGGACCTCTACTTCTCTGGCCCTGACACTCAACTGTTCAAAACATCCGACCCTCAGTCGGTCTCAGCCCCAACTGCCCTTCCAGTCTCCTGATTTCACACAAAACTAAACTGTCTCTCACCCCATCCACCCTGGGCGTCTGCACTCACCCTCACCATTATTTTTTCATGGCTGGTTGTTTTTCTCGTAGTCTTGCTACAAAGGTCACTCACCTCAATGTCAATGATCCAGGCATATGTCAGACATGTTTTCTCCCTCTCCCAACAATGTCCTTTTAAGGAAACTGATGTCAGTTGAGTAAAGTGTCTGGTATTGTCGACTGTTTAAAACAAAAACGCTTTAGGTGAGAGGTTCGACTTCATTGCACCGGGTTTTGACATGGCTCGGTCTCTTTCCGCAGGGCGGCCTCTCGATAGCGTCTTATAAATCACGAACTCCTTACCCCCAGGAGTGTCCGAGAAAACTGCACTTGCGAACTGAACTTGCGGAATCGAATCTGCAATCTACAGTGCTCGATGCAGGCGTCTTAACCACTTCGCCATGTACTGTTACAAGAAAAAAGAAGGACCCATTGTCAAATACGTTTTGGTCCAGTAATTCCATGTGCTAACCAACCGCTCTACTACTACCAGCGTGGGGAGGTGCACTGCTATCTGACGACCTGCCCATGCTTGTTCCGAGACTATCTGAGTGAAGGCTAAACACATTAGTGGTGTAGCATTGCTATTTGTATCATAACTCGAGTGATTAAATACAGAATATGAGTGTCGTTTATCTTGGGAAATCTCAAAGAGATAGAGGAAAACTAGAGTTCCTCTTTCCCAATGTGATCCTGGCCCACAATAATTTTAGTAGCCTTCAATGACTCAATTACTTGAGGCTGTCAATAGAATCCAGGAGAGCCAAGGAAGTTCCCAAGGTCAACAAGGAATCGATTTCCTTGAATAATAATAAACATGTGGAGTTTCCTTGCAACTCTGCCGTCACATAAATAATTATTGTCTAGGGTGAATTAATGATTAACAGACAATAACATGAACACTCAAAGAATTAATGGAACACCCAGAGTGAAAATGAAATATCTATTAAACTTAATAACAAACAAACTAGGGATGGGTTTTGGCCATTCTGATCCCAAAATAATCCCCCATTTAATAAGGCATGGTATGTATTCATTAATAAAATAAACATTCACCTTTTCAGATAAAAACATACCCCATATTTCTCCAGTGGATTGAATCATACCCATATATCTGTTGGGTTATAATAATAATTATCAATGTTGGGTTTTTGGACCCTACATGTTCAATGTTCTGGGAGACTAAATAAATTGGGTCCATAGTAAGTTTGCTGTTCTGGTTTAGGTAGGATGATCGTCGAGGTTGCCTCTCTAATCACAGGTACAGAATAAAAGTTCCCTGGTTGATTTACGGTGATACTGGGTTACCTGATTTATGTTGTTGTATGGAACTCTAGCCTGTAAATTCTTCCAAAATAGGATTCGTCAGCTCTCCAGCCAGGAGCTCCCATCAAGAGTCATATCTGGTTCTGGGTGGATTTAATCACTGCCTGAAATTCCAGTATCAAAACATATATCTTCTGGTACCATTAATGCATCTGTATGATTATTGGGAATGGAAGGAAGCTAAAACCCCAAGGAAAATGGGGAAATAAACAAAGGGAATTTTGACCCCCAGGGAAAAGTAAACAAAAGTGGAAGAAGGCCGTAGTGTCGCCCAGAAGTTATCAAACCCAATAGCTGGCTCCTCTCCATCCAATACCCACTACAGGGCTCTCAAGGTTTATGACACCAGATACGCAGTATCATATTCGCCCATGCCTTTCACATATAGTCTCAAAGTTGAGTAACACCTTGATCGATTCGGAATTTGATAACCATGTTCACCATTCCCCGTTGTACAAAATTATTTTCCCTAGTTATCCTTCCATTAAAAAGAAAAGGCCTCTCACATTAAGTGTCTTAATTAATTCACCAAATGCAATGAGTATCCAACTGATAAACATTATTATTCCATTCTGGCACCAGCTCCTGCAGGACATTCAGATGTTTCACTCCAAATCAAATGCTTTAAGGAAGACACCATCTCTCCTCTTCAACATTTATGTATATGTCTTTGCCTTAATAATTCATACGATTCATCATCATCATAACATCAAGACGAAATTGCACAATTCAGGAAACAGAACCAAAAGTATTTGTAGCATGAGTGATATGGAATGAAGTGTGGCACCATACGTAGAGGCACACTAAATTATCAATTAGTGCTTGTTTACCACTGTCATCTTCCCCTCTGATAGAAATGTCGGTATGCATCAAATTGCCCACTATCAGGTGATTGATTGAGTGGTCATAATATGCCTCTGTACTTCACTTCTCCTCACCTAATCTACATTCATTTATTGTAAATCAAACAAAAACAAACTTGTATGGATGATGAAAATGCATAATTATGTGACTAACAATTAATAAATTAAAAGATGGATTCATAAACTGAACACTGATGAAGTCACAATTGAACCACCGCATGAATGCTTCAACAGAATACCCAGGGTTTCAGGATAACACATATGAAACCATTTAACATTGAATGTGCCCATGTACTGTTTCAAGGACGAATCATAATAATTCCTCCTAACTAGTGAATGCACAATTAAGACAGTTCCTTGCTACTGGGCAATGAATTATATCCACCTAAATTCTAAAGTTAACTCCTGAATTAATACTGAATTAGCTTAACTGCTTACGGTTTGAAATGTACAACCTAAGCCTAGTGCTTATTCGTACATAGAAGCTGAATAACTAGAAAACCCCTCACTACGGGTTAACCTATTGCACAGACCATCTACAAACTACGACTTCTGAATATAGTGCTTAGTATCTCCTGAAATAATTTCTTAAGGACTAACCACAGTCTTACAGTACACCAACCTTCCACTTTCTTGGAAAGGACTTCTGGGCATAAACTAACTTAATCTTACAGTGTGCTTACCTTCAACATAGTTGAATTTCCTCTTAAAGCATAGATTCGTCAGGTTTCAGGCTCCAGGCTAAGTTTTGCCTTTGTAGCCTACTGGCTGATTTGTAGGCCGTCGTTTCTATATTGCTTCCTCCTATGGAGTTTTCCAGAATACAGAGGGATTTTTGAGCAGAAGATACCAGACCATCAGTTCCAGTGGACCATCGCCTTTAGATCGCGTGCCAGAGGTTAATTCTACCATACACGCTGAACGTCTTTCTGTCATTACGCCATTTGCAAATTGTCTCGGTTGTTTTTGCACTGTTGCCATCCCCAAACCTGGCTATGACGTCATGTCCAATGGCTGGGCTCCATTTCTGTTATATTTAAAATATCGACGTTCAGTTCCAAAATAGCGCTGTGTTTAGAATTCTGATGATGTATATTTTTTCTGTCTTTATAAACTGTAGGTGCTTGTTCCTTTAGTTTTAAATTTTAATTAACTTCTACTGGGGTGGTTGTTGGCGCTGCTGTTAACTGGAGGATAGTGGGGGAATATTCAAACAGCTTTGTGGCGGTTTGCGAGATGTATATACTACAATGAGTTGTAATGTTTGCTTGTGATAAATATGGCGTTAAGCAAGATAGCAAGTGTGTGTGTGTGTGTGTGTGTGTGTGTGTGTGCGTGCGTGCGTGCGTGTGTGTGTGTGTTTTGGGGAGAGAAGAGGTGCAACACTGTTAGCCAGGAAAATATACCCTATATCCATGATATGTCGTTTTAAGCTTATGTGCCTTTAGACACAGTTAAACTACCCCTGTCTTTGCTGACACAACTGAGACTGTACCTTTTGGCCATCGAGATGCGTACAATAGAGTTCGATATGATATTTTGATGACCGCACTGATGGAGAAGGGGGTCAATCCCTGGCTGGTGAACTGGATAGCGGCCGTCCTACATTCTCGTCGGATTGCTCTCCGTCTGGGTGCATGGACCTCAGAGCCACATATTTTAACTCCGGGACTGCCACAGGGATCCGCAATCTCACCGGTGCTCTTTAGCGTATATACAAGCAAAATTGCAAACCTAGAAGCATTAGGGGTTGGAAGGATACTAACATTTGCAGATGATATTCTTGCATATAGGCAGGGGAGAGATAGGGAGAAAACAACCCTGGAGCTACAGGCGACAGTAGACAAAGTGATTGACTGGTGCACTGAAATGAGTGCTGTCATCCACCCGGAAAAGGTGGCTGTTTTATGGTGCTCTCTGGACAACAGGATTGTGAGAGCTGATGACCCAAGCCTCGCGATAGATGGTAGCAATGTCAGCAGAGAGAACAAACTGAAGTATCTGGGGATCACATTTGACAGGAGCCTATCCTTCAAGGACCATGTGGAGACGGTTGTGATAAAATCCCAAAAGGGACTCAGTGCACTTAAAACTATGGCTGCAACGGACACAGAGCAGAGAATGCTTTTCGCACTTTACCAGCACTTGATCCTCTCAGTAATTGATTATGGATTAGGACTCCTCACTGTCTCAGAGAGTCAGCTGGTGAAGTTAGAGCGCATACAGAACGAAGCTATGCGGGTCATTCTGGGATGCACCAGAGACACCCCAGTAGTGTGTATGCGGTACATCCTTGGTCTGCCGACTAATGATGGTAGGCTCAAGGTGATGCAGGCGAAGGCATACCTCAGAGTAGCTGCAGACACAGACCACCCACTGCATGAGGAGCTGGATGCAATTAAGGGTCAGCGACTGATAAGAGGGAAATCACGGATGGCTCAGGTGGAGGATACGATCAGACAGGTGTGCATCTTGGAGAACATTAGACAAGGAGTGGAGTGGGTCGGAGTGCCAGCGTAGCAGTCAGACTTGTGCAGAGTTATAATCACATTAAGCCAGGAGTGCAGGGAGTGGCCAGCAGGGGCCACGGAAGTGGAAATCCAGCAACTAATTCAGGACAATGTTCATTCGGGTGATGTGATTATCTACACAGATGGTTCGGTGTCAAGATGTGAGAAAAGTGGCTGGGGGTTCATAGCCAAAGCTAATGGTCGACGTTTGGTGCAGGAGAGCCTGGCATATGATACCACAACATATAGCTTAAGAATGGAGATAGAGGCAGTCAGTGCAGCTTTCCGCTGGATGGAGAATACGATACACACACATCGTGATTGTAACTGACTCAGAAAGCATGCTGAGTAGAGTGAGGACAGGCAAGCTTCGTGCCGAGTGGCTTGCTTCGCTTCGGAAGTCACGGGTGGCAAGCATCGTCTGGATCTTTTCTCCGGGGCATGCTGGTGTGCTGGGGAATGAACAAGCAAACAGATTGGCTGGCTCTGCAAAACTTGGTGGAGTATTGATGCATGATAAGGGAGTCGTGGTTGCGGCCTTGTGGGAGCACGTGTACACCTCGGAGGAGCAAATGGATCACCATGGTCTGGCAAGAATGCGACAGCGTGGAGTGACGAGGGGATCTGGCCGATGCTCGACGCGTAGAGGAAAGGCGAGACGCACATAAAATCAGATTGCTACTGGTACTATTGGGGTTGGAACTCTTCGCTGGCTTCTGAGGATGGGGACGGAGTGCTTATGGGAATTACCCGAATGCTATGATGTCGGTTCCTAAATCAATCAGTCAATCAATCAATCTTTTGGCCATCGAATATAAGGGCCTAGCAACAACAATATAAAACAATATAGTTCATAATCCTTCATCGGACGTTACAATCTGCTGCGGGTAAAGTTATTCACTCCGAAGACTGATGTTCACTTTCTGTACATGACATTCCTAGATTCCAGCTCACAAACATATTCTTGCGAAGGTAATGTGATGGTTTCCGCTTTCCTGCCACTGAACAAGGGTGTTTGTGAGGTCCTAGGCCCTTGACAACATTCTCCAACTGCCTGATAGTGCGCACCCAGCTTGTTCTGTTCACATACAGAGTTGTTCATTTATCTGATGCATACTTCGTCCACTGAGCTACGTTTACCTCACTTGTGTACCTCGCTCATCACAAGGTGCAAGCAGCTGACACCATCATGATATTTCTTGTACTCCCCAGTGTTGTAGAGAACTTAAGGACATATATTTTCTCTATCTTTCTCTTATTTCCACACACACACACACGCACACACGCACGCACACACACACATACACACACACACACAATTAGTCCACACATCTACCCTGACTGACACACCCGTTCCTCCCCACCTCTACCATGTCTACACCACACAACAACCTGCTTCTGCCAATTATCCCACACAGCTACTACCAACTGACACCCCTACCATGTCTTCACCGCTCAACAGCCTGTTTCTGCCAATTCCCATCTAGAGTTTCGGTAGCTGTTAAATACTCGGAGGCAAATGTTCCGAGCAGTGAACAGTACTCAATATGGCACTGCCGGCACACAAGTCAAATTCGTCCAGGAACGAGTAGGCGTTATCGATTCCACCATGGTTGTTGTAGCCGAGTCACAGGCACGGCTGGTGGCTTTTGACTTTTGTATCCACCAAGAGTTTCTCATCTCAAGGGGGAGAAACCCATTCGTAAACATCTCTGTTATTCAAATTCTTTTAGCCTCTACTGTATTTTTATTTCTTTGACCTGTGTGTCTTTCATGTGTGCGTTCCCCATGTGGTCTCCATTTATTGGCGATCAGTCCGGCATATACCAATTCCGTTGACAAAGTTGCAGAACGGGGAATAAGCTGGTTAGAGTTCATGTTTACGCCTATAACTGGAAGCGTGCAGAGTTCAAATCCCGTGTTCACGATTGTTTAGAAAATAATAAACAAGAAATAGCTTCTAGGAAATAGACGATAGAAGGATCAGGTCTCTTACGCATGCTGCACAATGTAAACAATTCTGGAGAATGTCTATACTTGCAGATCCAATGATTAGCCATAACTGACAGTTGCCCTGTGCCCCATCTCACAACAGGGAAATGCGGTAGCTCAAAGACTGGCACGCTTGCCTGACAGTTTGGTGGCCATGTGTTCAAATCCCGCTCGGTGTGAAGACTTTTCTTTCAATAACCTGGGCTTCCAGATCTACCCAGTCTGGAATGAGTACGATAACATTTTCTAGGAATTAAGGACGTCTTGTGTGATAACTACCAACCGAGTGCCGGTTGATCTAAGAATAAGGGGCTGGTAGTTGTAAAAACTCCGCCGCGGAGCAAACACGGCAGGGGGCTTCTGATCGTCAGAATGGTACCCTCTTCCCCAAGTATTATGGACCTTTAACCTCTTGATACTCTCTGGGGGTGGTCCCACCCGGGTCATGACTCTGGGCGTCTTTCCCCTGTCGTGGAGACGTTCGGTCACATTAGTTATCCCTGATGTTATGCTTGTCCCTTCGCTGTTACCTTGTCTACTCTCAAGACCTCCCTCCCTCGGTGAGGAGAGTCCGTGCAGCCTGTGCTTGCCCCTTAGCACGTGTGGTCGTGGGGAGCTAGCTTCATCCCCCGCCACGGCCTCTATCGCCTCCATTCGTCTCTGTTGCCGGGTTCCTTCCTCATGCCCCGTTCACGGCGCCACACTCTACTAGGAAGCCGGCTCTTCCTTTACGTTTCTGGACCCACCTCTTGATCTCTGCAGCTGAATGAGTTGACACGTGTGCACCACTGGCCTGGTTCTCGGTGGTTGCCCATATATTTTCCTTGGGGTTCGTTATTACCTTCTGTCTTCCCTTTTACTAGATCGTCCCCAGGACGGTTCACGGATGACACTACCCAAATGACAACTGTGGACACAAGAAGACACCTAACTGACTATAAGAGAACAACCTTTGAAAAAAGGCAAATCTATAATCTTTATTGGAAATTCTGACTTGAACACATAGACGAACAAACCAACAGACAGACATACATCAATGAACAGTCAATTGGGTGAGAGTAGTCTGTTGGACTTTCTCATCATCCCACATAGGTATGTCAGTGTAGTATATTGTCAGTGTGTATAACTAGGTGGTAAGACACAGTCACCTGATCCTGTATGATGCCACCTGGAGCCTCGTAATTTGTCCAATTAAATTTCAACAGCCACCAGCCACTTGGCTTTCAACACATTTTAAAGTCACTGCACACAGGTTACTGCAAATAGTCAGCTGCCCACAGGATACAGCACACAGCAAAGGGCACTCGCCCACAGAAACAGAAACCAGTAACAATAAAGGGCACTCGCCCACGGCAACATCCAAAGGGGTTTCTGTAAAGCAAGAACAGGCCAGGTGTACCCATCCATCACACCCTTGCACAATACACACTACATCAACATGCCTCCACACTAACATTCCATTTAACTGTGGTCAGTTCCTCCAGTTCAGACCACAATAGTATTATGTCTGACTTTCCAGACATGTCTCACCGACGGGTTAAGTTACGACTCCTGGTAATCTCAACGTAAGTCAGTAGCTTTCCAGCCACAAGTCGCATACCTAATTGATAGTAGATATGATGAAAGGTTCCATTCATGAGGAAGGCAGAAATCCATACCTCCTATGAAAATTCATCAAGTGTTATGGCCTGGACTATCCCTCCCAATCACCATTTTGTCCCATCAGGAAAGTAGATAAGCCTATCAGGATACCTGAGGTCAGTACTTCATTACACCTCCAAAGTTAATGGAAGATACTCAAGCTACATTGATAACTAACCTGAAATACTGAACTAAAGACCAGACAAACGACAGAAGAGTTTGGTGTTCTTGTGTTTTTCCCTTTCCACCCTTCTGCATCGGATAACTGGATTTCTGTTGTGTGTGGGTGTATGAATATATAGACACTCATCACCTGAATAAATTCCTTTGTCTGCCTAGGAATTGTGTCAATCAAACATCCCAAACAATCCGGTTCCGATGAAAGTATAGAGACAATAGAAAGATAGACCCGCATGACAAAGTATTCCCTTCTCAGTAAGGGAACTGTAGAGTCATACAACACCGATGAAATATCCACGCGATACGTGAGTGGGTGTTTCGCCACCGCTATACTGGCCCAAGGTTAAATCCCCAGTAGGTGTGAAGATATCTTTCCCCTTTCTGACTAAGCCCAGTTAAATAATAACAGGCCCATAGGTCAATAACTTCCCAGCTTATAGCCTCCTCCATATTTGGGTTTTACCGAAATGAGAAATGCAAGTGGTTCTCGCTCGTCACTTGAGTGCTTGACAAGAACAAGTTTCAACCACGCCACATGATGATGATCGAAACATACTAATGTCAACATATTCATTCTTCTTCTTCTTCTTCAGCGTTCCGAGCCATTGAGGTTCTTTGCTGCAGATACAATCCGTCTCCATTCGTCTCTCTGGTTGACCTTCTCTTGCCAGTCGTTGATTCCAAGTGCTTGTAGGTCTGTACATGTATTATCTCTCCACCGCCTTCTTGGTCTACCTCGGGGTCTACGGTCATTTATTTCCTGAGTGTAAGCGAGTTTTGTTTCTGGATTTATGGTATAATCAGATACAAAAACAAATCATACCGACTAATGACTTTACATAACAAGTAGCTCAGGACAAGTTAGTTAGTTAGTTGTGGTATCAATTATGCTCCGTTCCTGTGTCAGTGAATATCACACAAAATGATCATCACTACCCTATGTGAAAAATGGAACAGATAGGAGTCTCGTCAAGCCAATAGCCCACACAGGTAAAATGTGCATAATGCCGCCGCCAGAATGACAACACAAAAGTCCTCCACGAAAAATACATAGTAGATGGAATCGGCAGTCACCAGAAAGACTTCATTTACCCGGGTTTTATTCCACATGGCTCGGTCTCTTTCCGCAGGGCGACCCACCGAAAGCGAGGCACAAAACACGACCTTCGTAGCTCCAGCGATGACTCCCATGAGTCTCCTGAAAAATGCACTCGTGAACCGAAAAGGCGAACAAGTCAATTCTGCGACAGCCGGTTGCCATTGTTCCGAACATGCAGTTCACTGTACAAACAACAGCGGACAGATGAAAAAGCATTCCACACGAATGTCACAGCTCACAGTGTCGCGCTACGCACTCACTCAGTAGCAGGGCGACGGAACCATGAACTACCAGTCCAACATGAGGAAAATGCGAAAGCAAATCGTAGCTTCAGCATAAACACTTCAGAGGCCTTAAAGGTGTAATGCCTATCCGCCATGTTGGGGAACTCAGGACAATTAACTATTAATATAGTGCATTGTGGCGGGAGCGTTGGTGTAACGGTTCTGGCGTTACGCTGACAGTGACATTAAAGCTGGTGGGCACAGGTTCAATACCAACTCTAGTCACGTGCTATGGGAGGGAACGACTGGCCGCCTAATCCTCCGTGCATCCGGGCGTACCCAGCATTCCTGAACTGCTCATCAATCAAGCTGTGGTCGCATTCTCCGAACGACTGCCATGCAACCCTGAATCGGATGGAAGGGTCCGATATCGCGGACACCACACAGTCTACCGAGACAACATGATAAGCAACCCATGGCAATTAACGCCTAGTATACTCACGCCTATGGGAACTGTTACAAGTAAAGTCAGAAGGAGATTATACAGCGCGACAAAACTATGGCACAACGTCAACGGATAAACAAATGTAACAACTGTGAAAACATGCGTCTTTCTTGTGTTAACATACAGATGTGAATTACGGACACATATACAAACACAAAAACACGTAACATGTTTATAATGTCATGTTTGGAGAAGAAATCTGCTGACTCTACGAAGTCTGAACATCAAACAAAACTCACTCATACATAAACGGCAGCATGACGATGGAGGTGATGACAGTTACACAGGCTTTCATACGGCTGGAATTATACCAACGTGTGTGTACTAAGTGATTCAATGAGCATGATTCAGAAGGTCGAAGCTGGATCTGTACGTAGACAGTGGACTGAGTCGCTGCGGAAGTCTGTTGTCCGTAAAGTCACCTTCATCTTCGTCCCGGGACATACGGGAGTCGAGGGAAATGAACGAGTTGATAAACTGGCTGGCTCTGCACCCCCTGTAGATGGCCAGCCCATGGATCATGCCTATATTATTAACGTCCTTAAATATATGTCGAGAACAGAGGACTTTGACGTCAGTTAATTCACATCCTTGTCCAGGATGAAAGACTTGGGAGTAAGAATTGGCACGGCCAGACACGAGAGGTACATCGGGAAAACGAGGTGCCTTGTCAACCAACACAGAACTGGCACTATTAGCCACCGAACGCTGATGCATCTGTTGGGGGTGGAGGGATCTGAGCACCCATGGACCTGTCCGGAGTGCAATGAAGATACCCCAACTGATAACTGATAACTGATGTCTCCGAGAATGACAAATTTGATCACGCCAAAATACATTAGAAAGCTATAAGGCAATCGTTTCTGGAAGAAGAGGCTGGGGTCGACCAACACAACGTTAGACACGGTGCACTAAAGGCACAATGGACATGAGAAATGCCCGTTTTTGTTTTTTAAGGCTGGCTGTGATGAAGGTGTCACTGTATAATGTACTGGTTGCTTGGTAATGACAGCCATTCCAACAGCAACTCGTATGATGACGTGTATCTAGGGTTCACACACAGGCTACCCAATTATTTCGTGGCTAGGGTATATTTTGACACGTGAGAATACACGATAAATAATAATAACAATAATAAGTATTATTACTTCTTCGACCTCCTCTGCCTCCTGTTCTTCTGCTCCTTCTGCTTATACTTTTCTTTCTTCGCTCTTATTTTTCTTTTCTTCCTTCTTCTTTTTCAAAAACCTGGGATTGCCCATAGCCGTAAGCACAATATTTATCCAATTCTTTCCATCCCAGATTATCGACGGGACATCCCCTTCGACGACACTCATTTCCTGTAGAATCTCTTCTACTCTGTACCTACACCTACTTCAGAAAAGCCATCTCGGTATTGGTCAAATGGTCGATATTCGCAAACTGAACGCCTATGTATAGTATTCACACTTATTACAATAACACCGCGTTTACCAGCTGGCTGCAATTTTAAAAATAATACCAAATTTTTCGTAAATGTATAACACAAATACTTCACGTCACGTAGTTTGAAAATTAATTCTGTCTTTCTTCAACTCAACCAACGCCTCACAGGCAAATAAAGAAGCCGCACGCACAAACTGGATATTTTTCAGTTGTTTCTACTCATGATCTAATTGTCTATCTTGTTTCTTTATGCATTGACATTTGAAGAACGTTTTCTTGTGACTACAGTTCGCGTACAGATCTGATGTATGTATGTTTATCCCCAGTGATAGAGACCACATAACCACGGCCGTGCGGTAGATTTTCTCAGTATGATGCAAGTCTTCGAAATGCCGCCCCTTACATGTTTTTTTCTTCTTTTAAAATGCTGCCCACTTATGCCGCCTCTTCGTGGTCTGAAGCAGCCGCCTCTCTGTATCACAGCACGGCACGGTCCTGTACATGGCCCACCGAGTGCCTATTTGTCTGTACAAATATGAGTCCAATACCATATGCCCTGTGTACTTCACAGCATGTACAAGAGTCTTTACTTTACATTATATTCGCCTCACTTCTTACTGTTCTTCTTCTTCTTCTTCTTCTTCTTCTTCTTCTTCTTCTTCTTCTTCTTCTTCTTCTTCTTCTTCTTCTTCTTCTTCTTCTTCTTCTTCTTCTTCTTCTTCTTCTTCTTCTTCTTCGTCTTCTTCTTCGTCTTCTTCTTCTTCTTCTGCTGCTCCCGCCACCCCCCTCCCCCCTTATCCCTCATTGACTCTCAGTCAACTCAGGCAAGCCATCCGATCTCTTGCTAATTCCCTTTGCCTCCCCACCCCTGTCATCTCTGTGTAATTCACTTGTCTTCCCATATCTCGTTTCCATTTGTTATAGGTCTCTCTCTTTTTCCACTTGCGTGTGGGTCTTCTGTCTTCTCGTGTTTATAATTACCTCTCGTGTTTCTCCGTCTGTCTATTTGTATGTAGATTTCCATCTCACTATTCTGACACAGTCTTAATGCTTGTCACTGTACCACCCCACCTCTGTCCGTCCGTCCGTCCGTCCGTCCGTCCGTCCGTCCGTCCGTCCGTCCGTCTCACGTTATTTATATAAACTTACCTGCCTTTCGTCAATATCTAGATTCTGTTTTCGCTGGCTCGCTTTGAACTGAAACGTGGTCCAAACTCGTGATACTACTTCTAGTGCACTGGTCTGAATTTTTGCATGTGAATTAGCTTTCTCTATTACTTAATGTCCCTCGACATGAGGCGAGTCTACTCCAACTTCAGAGGTGCTTGTAATTTACGTCTCCAAGTCAAAACTTCCGTTTCGTTTTCTTTCCTTTATTATTTACGCTGAAGTACATTTACTTAGCCGGCGTCTCTGGCGAAGGGCAGCGAACGCGTACATTGACTTCCCATTTTCTCCCGTTAATCTTGTTGTGTGTTCCTTTAACATGTGTCTTTTTCCTTTGAATCTGTCTTTATGCATATACATTTATCCTTCCAATATGTATGCACGTATGCTGACCTAATTTATTTCTCCATAATGTCTTTATATATGTACAGTTTCCTCCTCTCTTTCTCATTCTATTATTTATGTCCTTACATTTACCTCCCGCCTGCTGGTTTAAGCCTGTATGTATGTATATATACCCACTTCTCTCTCTCTCTCTCTCTCTCTCTCTCTCTCTCTCTCTCTCTCTCTCTCTCTCTCTCTCTCTCTCTCTCTCTCTCTCTCTCTCTCGGTCCTTCCCTTTCCATTCTGTGGGGGTTTACAGTTACCTCCCGTATGCTAATTCAAGCATTTATGTATCTAGACTTACCTCTCTCTTTCTACTTCAAGTATTTATGTGTCTGCATTTACCTCCCCTCTTTCTCTTTCTAACCTTTAAGTGTCTACATTTACCTCCCCTCTTTTCTCCTTCTAGTCTTCATGTGTCTACATTTACCTCCCCTCGTTTTCCTTCTAGTCTTTATGTGTCTACATTTACCTCCCCTCGTTTTCCTTCAAGTATTTATGTGTCTACATTTACCTCCCCTCTTTTCTCCTTCTAGTCTTCATGTGTCTACATTTACCTCCCCTCGTTTTTCTTCTAGTCTTCATGTGTCTACATTTACCTCCCCTCGTTTTCCTTCTAGTCTTCATGTGTCTACATTTACCTCCCCTCTTTTCTCCTTCTAGTCTTCATGTGTCTACATTTACCTCCCCTCGTTTTCCTTCAAGTATTTATGTGTCTACATTTACCTCCCCTCTTTTCTCCTTCTAGTCTTCATGTGTCTACATTTACCTCCCCTCGTTTTCCTTCTAGTCTTCATGTGTCTACATTTACCTCCCCTCGTTTTCCTTCTAGTCTTCATGTGTCTACATTTACCTCCCCTCTTTTCTCCTTCTAGTCTTCATGTGTCTACATTTACCTCCCCTCGTTTTCCTTCAAGTATTTATGTGTCTACATTTACCTCCCCTCTTTTCTCCTTCTAGTCTTCATGTGTCTACATTTACCTCCCCTCGTTTTCCTTCTAGTCTTCATGTGTCTACATTTACCTCCCCTCTTTTCTCCTTCTAGTCTTCATGTGTCTACATTTACCTCCCCTCGTTTTCCTTCAAGTATTTATGTGTCTACATTTACCTCCCCTCTTTTCTCCTTCTAGTCTTCATGTGTCTACATTTACCTCCCCTCGTTTTCCTTCTAGTCTTCATGTGTCTACATTTACCTCCCCTCGTTTTCCTTCTAGTCTTTATGTGTCTACATTTACCTCCAGTCTGCACGTTCAAGTCTTCGTATATCTAGATTTACCTCCTCTCTTTCTCCCTCCAGTCTTCATGCATGTACCTCCCATTTCCCTGTTTTGTCTTGACGTACTGAATATGGTCTTACCTCCAATCTTTCACGTACTTACGTGGTTAGAAGTCGCATCTGAAATGACACGCTATGCAAAGATTAATTGTTCCTAATTCCGTTGCCAACGTTACATTGCTCGCAGTTGTATTATTCCGGTTATTAACCCAAAACATATATATCTCCGGGCAATATATTATAGATGACCTTACAAAATCAATAGCTCATACACATGAGGTCTTTCCCCGAATTCTCCTGTCTCCAGACAACTGAGAGCATTAGCCCCGCAGGTCTGGGCGACGGTGTCAGATTCCCCTCAGATTTCCGCGACTTGTGCCGTTAATGATGTTCCTATCAAGGGGATCAGTAGCGGGAATAGATGTGAGATTACAGACAGGAGTTTCTCCTCATAAACTGGGCTCAGAAGAAGGCTATTGTTCTGTAATGTTACTTGTCTCCTAGATTATACAGTGGAGACTTCACCGTTCTCGAGTCTCCCTGGCTGTCACTAGAAGTGGTAAATATGTCCGGTAGTGGTAGTCTTTTCATAGAAAGCTTACTTTAGCGTTCATGTGGCTGTTGTCTATGTTCTGTTCGGCTAGGACACTGGTTATTTACTCCTGAGTGGTTTTATCTAGTATGGTGGTTATAGGAGAGTCCAAATATATTGTTTTGCTTGAGAGTAGCCTTATTTGTGTATTTCGAGAGAATGCGAGATCGAGAGAGTGTGATATAGAGATAGATACACCCACATAGCAAGCTAGAGGAGAAAAGACAGACAGAGAGATAGGAAGAGAGGGGGGGGGGAAGAGGCAGGCAGAGAAGGGGAAGGGAGAAAGGGGGAAGAGAGAGACAGAGAAAGACAGAGAAAGAGAGATAGAGCTGAGAAGAGACAGACAGAGAAAGATTGGGAAGAGAGAGAGGGAAGAGACAGACAAAGAAAGATGGAGAGATACGGGAAGAAAGAGACAGAAAGATAGAAAGAGAGACAGAGAGAGGGAGGGAAAATGTTAGACAGAGAGAGAGGGAGAGAGAAATTGAGGGGTGAGGGAGAGAGAAAGACAGAGAAAGAGAGCAAGCGAGAGAGATAGATAGATAAGCAGACAGACAGACAGACAGACAGACAGACAGACAGACAAACAGACAGACAGACAGACAGAACAAGACACGGAATGGCTGACGGACTCCTCCTCTTCTTCTGCCCACTAATCCCGACTGGAACAAAGTCAGTTCATACAACTCACGCCCGGCTGTCCTAGCTGTATCTATCTCCTGTCCCTCCATCCAGGATATCTCCATATTGTCCTTGTCTGTATCTATCACCCGCCGCTCCGTCCAGGATATCTCCATATTGTCCATGTCTGTATCTATCACCCGCCGCTCCGTCCAGGATATCTCCATATTGTCCATGTCTGTATCTATCTCCTGTCCCTCCATCCAGGATATCTCCATATTGTCCATGTCTGTATCTATCACCCGCCGCTCCGTCCAGGATATCTCCATATTGTTCATGTCTGTATCTATCTCCCGCCGCTCCGTCCAGGATATCTCCATATTGTCCATGTCTGTATCTATCCCCTGCCGCTCCGTCCAGGATATCTCCATATTGTCCATCTCTGTATCTATCTCCTGCCGCTCCGTCCAGGATATCTCCATATTGTCCATGTCTGTATCTATCTCAATCCGCTTCGTCCAGGATATCTCCATATTGTCCATGTCTGTATCTATCTCAATCCGCTCCATCCTGGATATCTCCATATTTCCATGTCTGTATCTATCTCCTGCCGCTTCGTCCAGGATATCTCCATATTGTCCATGTCTGTATCTATCTCCTGCCGCTCCGTCCAGGATATCTCCATATTGTCCATGTCTGTATCTATCTCCCGACGCTCCGTCCAGGATATCTCCATATTGTCCATGTCTGTATCTATCTCCTGCCGCTCCGTCCAGGATATCTCCATATTGTCCATGTCTGTATCTATCTCCCGCCGCTCCGTCCAGGATATCTCCATATTGTCCATGTCTGTATCTATCCCCTGCCGCTCCGTCCAGGATATCTCCATATTGTCCGTGTCTGTATCTATCCCCTGCCGCTCCGTCCAGGATATCTCCATAGTGTCCATGTCTGTATCTATCCCCTGCCGCTCCGTCCAGGATATCTCCATATTGTCCATGTCTGTATCTACGCCCCCCCCCCCCCCGCCGCTCCGTCCAGGATAGCTCCATATTGTCCATGTCTGTATCTATCCCCTGCCGCTCCGTCCAGGATATCTCCATATTGTCCATGTCTGTATCTATCTCCCGCCGCTCCGTCCAGGATATCTCCATATTGTCCATGTCTGTATCTACCCCCCGCCGCTCCGTCCAGGATATCTCCATATTGTCCATGTCTGTATCTATCCCCAGCCGCTCCGTCCAGGATATCTCCATATTGTCCATGTCTGTATCTACCCCCCGCCGCTCCGTCCAGGATATCTCCATATTGTCCATGTCTGTATCTATCCCCAGCCGCTCCGTCCAGGATATCTCCATATTGTCCATGTCTGTTTCACATTCTCCTCTGTGTTTCAGGTCACGCTCTATATCGTTTGCTCTGAGGGTTCCAGAGAAAGAAAGGCCTGTCTAGTTATACGGTTATCGGGTGTTCTCAATGTGCGTACTAGCCAGCGCCAGCATCTTCTGATTGGCTGAAATCTGTCTAGTTTGCTCCCGAAGCTCATCATATGTTATGTCGAATAACGTCACCGCACAAAGGCCATTCCGATGCGTGATCAGTCCTTCGATGCAATAGCCTGTCAAAGATATTTCTGCTCACTGTTCCTATGAGGGTTGGTTACGATATCTCCCCTCTTCACATCGAATACGGCATTGATGCGCTTGACCAGTCTTCACTCTCATGTCGTGTAATCAGGCTGGGCTCAGTACTCCCCAGCTAAGTCCGCGCTGCGTTAATTATATTAGCCTTGTTCATGCTTCTTCTAATTTATTTTGTTGTTGTTGTTGCATATCCCTTACAGGCAGTCAACACCAGCATTTTCCAGCTGCTGTTGATGTACTAGGCAAGATTACGCTCAGTAGTTTGCCATTGCTTTCTGAGCGACGGTTCACATACCCCGTAAGTTACCGACGCGACAAGACCCGCTACCAATTCTCGCGCACATCACGTCGCTCACGAGAGTATACGGGATTACGGAGAAAGACGCTAACCCCTAGGCCATGGAGACTGTCAACAAATAGTGGGAAGGTAAATGTTTCGGCCGCGAGTCGCAAATATCGCAGCCCTGCTGTAGACAGACACCCAACAGATTACTCCCAAAATTTAAAAATATTAGATGAATAAAGAAGAAGAAGACAGACAACAGTAACAGACTTAAGAAGTGAGCTGTCACTGGATGCGGTTAACCATTAAATCAACAACTTAATTCCTAATAAACATAACCTGGTCTTTAGACGTGGCTGCTGAGAAGATGGACTGTATTGCTGCAAACACTGCTTTTGGGGGTTGAGAAGGATCTACTGCCTCATGCAAGCCTTGTTTGGCATAGTAGTCTGCAAGTTCATTAACTTCTACTCCGACATGCCCTTGTGCGTGCGTCCATTTCAATGATGTTCAGCCCGACTTCCGAATGCTGTCTGTCTATTCTGAGAGGGTACTGCCAGGTGCGATTTTCTGTAGCATGTTCATGGAATTGGATATTGTTATCGGATGTGTGGCCGCCTGCTCTGCTGCCCCTGCAAGTGCTCTAGAGGTAGCGGTGATCTCCATAGACTACATATAACTCGGTGTATTTTACACGCACACGCACATACACATACACGCGCGCGTACGCACGCACGCACACACACACGAGCGTTTGGGTGGGAAACAGATTGATTAACATCTCTCTTATATCTTACAATTTCTCTCTCTAATTTACTCTGGTTCTGTCTGTCTGTCTGTCTGTCTGTCTGTCTGTCTGTCTGTCTGTCTGTCTGTCTGTCTGTCTGTCTGTCCGTCCGTCCGTAGGTCTGTCTGTCTGTCTGTCTGTCTGTCTGTCTGTCTGTCTGTCTGTCTGTCTGTCTCATGAAAGACAAACAAAATATTTTAACAATGTGTCTCTGAAACTATTTCTACCTCTCTTTGAAACTCAAAAGCACCCTCATAGATTGAGAGAGAGAGAGAGAGAGAGAGAGAGAGAGAGAGAGAGAGAGAGAGAGAGAGAGAGAGAGAGAGAGAGAGAATATACTTGAGAGGAAAACTGTTACACAATAATAGAAAGGAAAAAAAGAACATGTAAGGGAGTGCACAAAATACACCCACTGATAAGATTCCTGAGATGAAAGCCTACAGGGAAGACAGCAAATGTCAAGCGAGAAATGACATTTCTGATGGATTCCTTAACCAGGCGAGAGCACCTGAGGCCAGATTCCAGTCTGGAGTAAATAGGGACAATGGAAATATGACATTGTATCTAATAGGAAAGTGCACTTGGTGATCTGTTCACATCACTTTATGTTAGTGTATGGTTACCAAGCGTCGTTCCACGGAGCTAGCTGGAGTTGCTATAGCATAATATAGCAGAACAGGAGACGCGAGGCTTACACGTGACTTGCTAATAGCATGTGATTGCAATATTTGCTGCAGGAGTGTCCAACATATGCAGAACAGGAAAAACCGTATTTTGACTCCATTTGAGGACAAACTCTATGGAGATATCAAGCAGCTTAAGTTGACCCCTGCTGTCCTTGCTTTTAATCCTATTGGCGTCTGAAGTTGAAAGAATAATAATAATAATAATAATAATAAGCAGAAGGATCTGGTTGGATTTAAGCTATGGAAGGCACAGATATCGCAGCCAAAACTCGGTGGATGATTGATCAGTATCATACCAGCCGCCTTAACTTCTCAAGACAGTTTGGGTACCAATTTTATCCTGGGCCGACCTGGGAGTCCAGGGCAATTTTTGTAACCCAAAACCTCCCCGGCGCGGACTGAACCCGTGACCACGGGGCGGGCAGGCGAGCGTCTAGCCACTTTGCTACCGAGCTCCCTAAGAAGGGATGCATGGTCTGGTCAAGTATATTCAGATGAATGTATGCTCATACATTAATACAAGGAAATAACCTTGAGACCCCATATTTCATGGAAGATCCTATTACCCTACGGAGCCCGCTATCAAGAGTGTATCTCCTATATTATCAAACAGGGCCCGCCGACGACATTCTATCTCAGGTGTCTGCAAGTTACTCACCTGTGCAAGTGTTAATAGCCCATTAACATTGGTTTCTAACAATGACCTCGCTGTGCTGTCGTCAGAAGGATTGTGTTCCACCTTTCCGTGACAACTAAATAAAGTATGAGATATTTACTTGCCGTCACTTAGCGGGAAAGAAGTAGATAGATATAAGACAACTTGATGACGGGAAAGCAAGATACACACTGTTGACTGCAACTTAGTGGCAACACCATTTAGCTATGTCTAGCTTAGGTTAACAATCTACTTGTATTTCTGGGCCATCGTGTATGTTGTTGCCACGATTTATTCTTTCTGATCCGCAGTTAGTCTTCTGCGCTGCAAATCTGTGGGTTTTTTTTTCTGGGCTGCAATCTGTTTTACTGGGTCGCACATTCGAAATGCGGAAGGGGGAGGGGGAGGGAGAGAAAGAGAAAAAGAAATTAGCGAAGTTGATAAGGAGCTGCCATGATACATTCGTGAGCAATGGTCAGACGGGAGTTCGACATCTGAGCTCAACGCCTGCTAAGTGAATGAAAGATTGGCCAGTGAGATGGTATCAATTGCATGGTGACCTTACTCTGACTGCCAAGTTCAGAAAGTAATGTCCTTAGCACTGTCAATTTTCTAGACATGAGCGCCTCACGTACTAATTCTGCATCTGTCAATAGCACCACATGTTGTGTACTATGGCTGGTATTTAGTAATTTCTCTGTTGCTATCTTATTGCCTGGATTTCTGCATCATAGTTACTTACATTACTTTCTTATTGGTACTTTAGCCGTGCCCCTATTATTATTTGGGTATTCTATGTACACTCCCGCTCCTCCATTTAGACCAGCATTTTGTGCTGACCCATCTGTGTAGACCCTGATCCAGAGCTCCTGTGGGTGTTCTACATAAAGGAAGCCGTGAGTGGCCGTTCTGCGTTTTACACTGTTCTTTTATTCCTTGTCGAATATTCCTTGAACTTTTGTTTGGATTTGTAGTGATAGTCTATCTTCCTCTTTCCATGCGGTTCATTCTGGACTATTTTTCAGGGGGATATCAACTGCTAAGTTGTTTCTCTGCAGAGTCGTTTGGCCTGGTGGATAAAACCTCCCCATACCTCGGTTTTCATATCTGTTTTTAATAGGGTGGCCTGGCATGCTGAAGAAATTTTCTGCTTGTATTAACGTTTTTGTATCTCTGCGCTCTCTCAGTGCTTGTGTCCTCCCCATCTTCTCCATCTCCACTGTAGGGATTAATCTTATCCCTTCTGTGACTATACGTGCTTGATTTTGCACCCTGTCCAGCTCTTGTAGTGTGGTTTTTGATGCTGAACACCACGCAGTTGACTCGTATTCCATATGTGGTCGTATGCTCTGTTGATAAACTTTGCTAAGTATTTTCCCACTGGCTCCCCATGTGGTTCCATTTAGTTTTCTCATGATGGCTATTTTCCTTCCGGCTTTTGCTATTGCTTTTTTTATGTGCTTTCTCCATGTCAGCCTGCCATCAAATGTTACTCCAAGGTATGTAGGATTTTTATCTTCTCTTAGGGGTATTCCATTTATCTAGATGATGCCTGCCTTTTGTTTTGGAGAGAGGGTAAATAGAGTGGTACTGTTGATGTTAATATTTATGATGACACGTCATCTATTTGCCCATGTAATTAATGCATGCACATCTCTTTCTAGCGATCTATTGGCCCTGGTGCACGTTCATTTGTGATCCATAGGACCAGGTCATCAGCGTACATTGCCACTTTAATTCCATGTGATAGATTAGCGACAAGATTAGTGATGAGGACTGTCCAAGTGTGGGGGACACAAGGCTCCACCCTGGTGAACACTGTGACGCAGTAGTACTTTCTTGCTCTTGACTCTACCTGTCTGTACTCTGGCTCGTTTGTTGTGTAAGTATGCTTTCACCATTTGTACATTCTTTCACTGACTTTATAGTTTGTCAGTTTTTCCAACTGACCTTCTTTCCTGACTTTGTAAAAGGCGTTCTTTAGATCTAACCATGTCGCAAGCACCAGTTTCTTCTCTTGGAATGCATCCTCAATTTCTTGAGAGAGGTAGATTGTCCCACCTTCCATAGAGTAATATAGCCTAAATCCAGCTTGCTGTAGCATAAGAATGTTTTCACTTTCAATGTACCACTGCAGTCTGTGATTGACGAGAGGGCAAAACTGTCCTTGGTCTGTACTCTTCCCGCCACATATGTCACTCTCGGAGCGGCACATCTTTTCCCCGCAGCACCGGTTTAGAACCACCTGGTGTAGCAGGTCTTGCATCGTGTCACTATTGTTTCTTGCCGCCAGGCCGATGTGACATGTGAAACAACAGTTGTCAATCTCCGTGTATCTTATTCATTTAATTCTTTTCTGTTTTCTAGTTTGTTTTGTAATATTTGCCCTGTCTCCGTCTCTTAGGCTGTTCAATTCTTCACGATTTTCATAGCTTTTCATGGCGATTTTCATAGCTATTCATAGCGATTTTCATTCGCTTTCATAACCACATGGCTTTTTATCATCATCATCATCATCATCATCATCATCATCATCATCATCATCATCATCATCATCATCATCATTACTATCAGCATCATCATCCAGTTAGTCAATTCTAATACTGGCGTTGACGTGCGTCAGTCGTCATATTACTCATCGGGTGAGCAATTCTCTGTAGCTCTGCATGAGCCCCGGGTCATGTCCTTTGCATGCCTTTGTTCACTAGGTGTTTCCTTTCATTGGTAACATTACCCTGCTATTCTTTCAACATTGCCGTGCCATTCTTTTGACACGTTCACTTACAAAAACATTTGCAACAATCTCAGAGTTGATATGATGGCCTCGAGAAGACTAATCGCGGGGAAATGGTCGGGCAAAGAACATTAGGAAAATAAGGAATATGCTTTACATTATACTATGAATTTGAAACAAATAGGCATATTAAACTCCTGCGAGAAGAAACGTACTAAACAATAACATCAACAACGTTGCACATACCTTACAAGGAGATCCATCGTATCGCGAATTACAGGTGAACATCCGAAATCAGAAGCACTCAATGAATATATAAAATGAATAATAAAATAAATTAAAATAAAATAAAATAAAATAAACTACACACAAACGCGTACAATACGGCACACAGGACTACCGACGTTTCGATTCTCAGAATCTTTGTCAAGGACACCACAGATCAACGAAATACAGCAAACAAAGAAACAAGGAAAAAAAAACACACACACGAACTGCCCCTATGCCATGTGGGGCAGAGAAAGTCTTACATTGCAGGACTTACATTACACTTAATACAGATCACAAAATAACCCTAAAGTGAACAAAAGGCAGCCGTGAGAATATGTGATGATACAACAGATTGGTTTGGTGTAAAAGAGGGAGTCAGACAAGCTTGCATTGTGTCCCAATATCTGTTTTACTTAAATGCTGACAATATCACGTGGAATGGTAGAGACAATGTAGACAAGGAACAATGTGATACCTTTGTAACCGGATGAATAGAAATACTTGCACCACGATACGCTGACCGTACGCTATCCCTATCCCTTAAACACACATTGGAATTGATAAACTACGAGTAATAACAATAATATAATGAAATAAAATAATGAATTTAATAAAGTTAGCAGTTTTGAATGGATTTCAAATGAACAACCCTTATATATATATATATATATATATATATATATATATATATATATATATATATATATATATATATATATATATATATATATATATATATACAGACACACACACACACACACACACACACACACACACGTTCCATTCTAAGGGACGAAAACAGAGTACTTTGACGTCATTGAATTCACATCGCTGTCCAGGATGAAAGACTTGGGAGTAAGAATTGGCACGGCCAGACACGAGAGGTACATCGGGAAAACGAGGGGCCTCGTTAACCAACACAGAACTGGCACTATTAGCCACCGACCGCTGATGCATATGCAAGGGGGGGGGGGAGGGAGGATCTGAGTACCTATGGACCTGTCCGGAGTGCAATGAAGATACCCCAACTGATAACTGATAACTCACACACACACACACACACACACACACACACACACACACACACACGAAAAACAAAGGAAATGTGTTTAGCATATTAAATACCATGAGAGTTTGAACGTGTCAGTAACCCAGGCAGAACATGTCTTTTATGATAGTGAGGAACCTCTTTGGAGGTGTTTTTGGGGGTGGGGTGTGGGTGGGTGGGGGTATGATCTTTAAACAGAGCTCAGCAGTGGAACGCTTCCTTTCCATTCAACATTTCCATTTCAGTCAACAGTAGCATGTTCTACGGGGATAATCTGCTTCCTTTTGACAACACAGTCATCACACACACAAACTCACGCACGCATGCACGCACGCACGCACGCACGCACGCACACGCGCGCACACACACACACACACATTTGGATACAATAGAAGACTCACACGTTGTTATGTTCACAACTCGCCATGTCAAGTTTCAACATGTCCACTCACCCATGCGATCATGCACCGATGGTTAGTGTTCATGTTGCAGTCCTGTCCCCAGAGATGTATTTGCAATGTTCCATCTTCAATCTCTATTTCTAAAATAAGCCCAGCACAACTCCTGCTGCGCCGATTATATTTAGATCCTTAAGCCGCCAGCAAACGGCTTAGACATCCTGTAGTCCCGGCGTGCTCGAGACGAAGTTCCGCTTTCAGGTGGGGGGTTTCACGCAGCCTCGGGCCATTATTAGACAAAAAAATAACAGCAACACAGGCCTGGCCGATTGTTACAACTTCCGCCTGACAGCCACGTTGTCCGGCTGTGACCTATGTATTGTCACGAAGTACAACAGTTGTCACTAACGGCCCTGGTGGCGTGACGTCCCTCCCTGCGTGTGTACTTACAGTGTACGTAGAAACAAATACAGGATTAGGCCAGGCAACAGAAGGTTGTTTGTGTTATTTGCAGAATGTTAGGACAAGCCGTGAGATCATTAACTCGGTGCAATCACTTAACATATCTTAGTCATATACTATGTTTACAGTTTTAAGCAACTTCATATCCACACCGTTCAAGTAATTATATAAGTAAGACATAGTATTATATACACATGTGTCGATAAACACACAAATGCACAATCAAATAGATAAACAAACAATAAATGTGCATGCATGCATGTGTACGTACGAAGAAAAGTCATTAAGCAACAGGAATGTTATTATAAACTGCATGGGAGAGTATGGACAACAGAAAATCGTATTTCAGGACACAAACTGGCTCTTCAGCAATACCCCATGAAAAGGTGGTCGTGTGGCTCGAACAGTTAGCTCATGCACGATAGCGATTACAAAATGGCTGCTAAGCTATCGACTTGCACCATGGAAGAGCAACGGGGCGTTATTCTTGTTGTTGTTGTTGTTGTTGTTGTTGTTGTTGTTGTTGTTGTTGTTGTTGTTGTTGTTGTTGTTGTTGTTGGGTATGAAATCTACACAAGAATGATGGTTCAGTATGGAGGACAGAGTCATGGGAGAGTGCATGTATGAGTACAGAGATTTTAAGAACTGCATACAGCATATTTGTCAGAACTGCATACAGAATATCAATCAGAACTGCATACAGCGTATTAGTAAGAACTGATTACAACATATCAACCGCTGGAAGATACAACTCTAACAACTATTTTAGTAACACTGACACCTGTTTTAGAAACTCTGTCCACTGTTTTAGTAACTTTGATAACTGTTTTAGTAACTCTGATATCTGTTTTAGTAATTTCTACAAATGTTTCAGTAACTATGACCACTGTTTTAGTGATATGACAACAGTTTTAGTACCTCTGACAACTGGTTTAGTGACTCTGACCACCGTTTAGTAACTCTGACACATGTTTTAATAACTCTGTCCACTGTTTTAGTAACTTTGATAACTGTTTTTAAAATGGATTGACGACATAAAAGACATTGTACAATCACGTGGAATGACACTATCAAGTGCCGCCCACCGGACGCTGGAACGCAAATTATACCTCCCCACGACGCTTGACGGCAGAAGTGAAAGATGATGATGATGATGATGATGATGATGATGATGATGATGATGATGATGATGATGATGATGATAACTGTTTTAGTAACTGTGACCGCTGGCTTAATAACTCTGACAACTGTTTTAGTAACTCTGACCCCCCTCTGACGTGTCTCAATTGGTAGAGGAGCTTGTCTGTCCCAATGACCCCAGGAGCTTTGCCAATGGAAGCACAACTACATGTCGGACAGGTCTTTGGACAGGGACCAGACCAAGAGAGACACAACCTGCTGCTCTGTAGACTGAGGATAGGCAGTCAAAGACGGAATCAGGCGCACTGTGCTATTATTTCTTGGTCCGGACACATACTCTAAGGCTCTGTGCTGAGGGATATGACTGCACGTCTCTTGTAAGTCAACAACCCGCGGATGTGACAGCCGGGCCGATATTTACCCATTGCAAAATGGAGGTGAGATGCTTGGTCCAGATACATGTTCGAAGGCTCTCATCCGAGGGATAAGAGGGATCTCCGGGTGAGAGAGCCTGGCCGTTACTCGTTCTCTGCTGCATGGAGGTAAGGTGCTGGGCCGGCAGCACATGTAGCCTACATCGTGAGTGTTACTAAAGGTAGAAAAGCGTCCCAATCGCACACAGTGGTTACCATGCAAGTCTGTACTAGATCTCACTGAGTGAGCGTAGTAAAAGGTGAAAAACGTCTCACTAACACGAAATGGAACACTTGGCTATCGAACCCATTACGTGAAAGTCCGAAGTAAGAAGCTGCAGAGTGGATGCCGTCTGCAGACTAAGGCAGAAAAACGTCTCATTAACACGAAATGGAACGCTTGACTAGCGAATCCATTACGTGGTAGTCCGAAGCGAAAGCTTGCTGGGTTGAATATCTTCTGCAGACTGACAGTTCCTGGTTTGTGCGGGGAACGGCCTTTGGCGAACAAAATGCCCAAAAACATGGAAGTGAGGCATTAAAGCAGCTATGTGCAGGACGTGGCGATTCCTTGGGTGAACCCAGCACCAGAGCGCTATGTATCGGCTCTGCAATTATGGAAGCCTCCTTGGATGGCGGAAAATGCCCATGGACTGCCACTGTCTTCCCTTGAGGACGGACCGTAAAGTCTGCGACCGTTCTAACTTGATCATCTAGGATGTGGACGGCACCACAACAGTGAGAGTCCCACGGGAATGCTAACCTGGTAAAAAAAAATGCACGCTAAAGTCGGATGTGTTGGACACCTGTTTTAGTAACTCTGACCACTGTTTCTGTAACTCTGACAACTGTTTTAAGTAATCAATAGCATAAACTACTATGCCTCCAGAGCTTCTGGAAACGAGTCCTTAATGTCGAATGCGAGTTTCCTGTTTGCAAACACAATTAAGCGGGATCGAGTCGCTGGACACAACAGGAAGCCAATGCACTAGATGCATATTAAATAGCTGATTTTAAATATGACACATCGTGATACATTTTGGAAGCTTTAATAATCCATCAAGGCCCCACAATATCAGCCAAAACAGAAATGACTGGGGACGAATAGAAAACTAACACACTTATGTTAATATTCCCCCAAAAGCTCACAAAAGCACGCGATCCATTGATATGGTCTTCGTGTCAAGAATGAGAAGAGTGTTCGAATCCAAAATCACGTGCCTGCACTGAGACACGTTTATCGACGACTTCCCGCTCTTTCAATGTTTGAAAATAGAATTTCACCGCGACCACAGCAGGCGGAAATTAGGCCAGATATGTGGTCAATTCTCGGTTCGCACGCGAACATTCAGCGCCAATTCTGTCAGCATCAGTCATAATGTTCAGCTCCTTCATGGTTTTACTACTGGCACAATTGAGTACTTTAGGCTAAAGTTACGAATGTCAGCCTTGAATGTCAGAATGTCAGCCTTGTCCATGGCGTGTCCGCCCTCCACAGTAGCCTTACATGCGAGCTTGTCAGCCCCTCATTTCCTTGTACTCCCGCAGGCCCTGGCACGAAGATGAAACTAATCTTTGCCAGCCGAGACTGCTCCAGAGACAGCAACCACTCTCTTCGGATACACCCCATCTCTATCCTCTTGAGCATGCTCATTGAGTCGCTAAGGAAACATGCCCTAGTGAATGTCTGTGTCTCGAGCCATGTTATTGTTTTACTTACTGCCATGACTTCCAAAGTCAGGATACTTGTGGTCTCAACAAAAGCACCGGAGACCTCCTTCACAATTCTCCCTCCGGCCTGAGCCGTAAAGGCCCATGAGCTTCTCACATGTCGGACGACCGACCCATCTGTGTAGATGACAGCATCACCGTCTTATGAATTCTCGAAAATCAACGCTTGTACTTTCGCCTCCACAGCAGCCGAATTTTCTTGTCTGCATTTTTGTCTAGTTGGAGCAAACAGAAAAGGACGAACATAAATCTTTTGGCACTTGTATATCGCCAGGTTCTAAGTCCTCAAGTGCACATACCTGTTGAAGGATGTCTTCGGCTTGACCCATCCATGACCTCTTTTTTACCTGCTGCCCTTCACCTTCCTAATTTCACTATGCAGTGGACGTTGTGTGTTTGCGTTAACTCTGAGGTTCGTTAGTTCCTTCTTTAATTCTACGCATGTTTGATTTAGTCCTAGTTAGTTTGATTTGGTCCTCTAAAAAGTACTGGAGAGTTTTGGTCATAGACCATAACTTTATGAAGGGAAAATCCCAACTGCACCTCCCCGTGGTAGAGGATGGAAACACACCACGGTGTGGCTAACACAGCTCTGGGGACCGAGTATCCTCCGGAATAAGTGGACAACTCTGCAGCTGAGCAGAGCAAGGCACTCACTTGTCCTTACAGTCGGAAATGGCTGTTAAAGGTAGAGGTAAAAGACCACCATGCGAATGTGGAAGGCAAGGGGAAACCACCACATTATCTTCCAAAGACTTCATGGCAAAATACATATTAGAGTTAGTGAACAACGTTAATGGATGTCTTAGGACATCCTCGTCCGGTAGGGACAGTCATGAGCCACAGGTGACTCCAGACCGTCATCCAGCTACTGATGGCAAAATCATAAATAAAATAAATAAATTTAGAGTAGGAACATGGAATGTTAGGACATTAAATGAGCTAGGAAAGTTGAACAATGTTCTAAGAGAAATGGATAGCACGAATATGAATATACTAGGCGTTAGTGAGATGAGATGGAAGGGATCGGGCAAAATTATAGCTGACAACCACACACTAATTTATTCTGGAGAGGATACATATGAAAAAGGTGTAGGAATAATACTTGACGAAGAAACAGCCAAGTCACTTAATGGATACTGGTGTATTTCAGATTGAGTTATTTTGGTCAAAATCAAAGGCAATCCAATAGATATAAATATTATACAAGTATATGCGTCAGTCAGGTCTTAGTCAGATATGACTGAGCTACCGTATAACAGTAGACGGTACTACCTGGTTTCTGTTAGCGCCGAACGTTGGGCGGCGCTTACCAAACCCGACACCCCACATTGTGCCAACGGCTTCGGGCGGAAGAGCGCAATTGGGAAGGTACAAGCCTTACCCTGGTGCGAGGAAATGCAAGCTAAAGACAAAATTGTCATGGCAGGGCAGACCAGGCCCTAAGCCTTGGTTGGCGACTGGTCTAGGATCGAAGCTCCGACAGGCGAACAGTTAGAGCATTGCTTTGCTGATCCGGCAGCTTCTGCAGCTTGTCTTGTTCCAGATGTAGGGGTGTTACCTTTCCTCTGGAGTGAACTAGGCAGGCCGAGAGAGGGATCATGCTGCATGGGCAACACATGATCTCTATATTTTAGCCCAGGCTTTGTGCTATGGAGAGGCAATAACTCCATCCCTGGTCTTAACTGGTCTCGGAATCAAAGCGAGAGGCAACTGTTACGGGTTATAAGTCCTTGTCAGTTGGCGTAGACATGGGGCGCCACGCGTTGCCTCTGACGGTGGGAGACACCTATAGGTGTCACTGATCAGCTACCGCCCGCCTCAAGCTGGGCAGCCCCCAGCCAATTGGGTGCTGATCCGCCACAGCCTGCCTGCTTCAATGGGTGCTTGGGGCTAGGACAAAATCTCGACCTCACAAAGGCATTTGATTTGGTCAGTCGTGAGGGTCTGTTCAAGGCACTAAAGAAGATTGGCTGCCCACCAACTCTTCTGTCCATTGTGGAATCGTTCCACACAGGCATGAAGGGTATAATCAAGTTTGATGGTGCAACTTCTGAAGAATTTGAAATCAAGAGTGGAGTTAAGCAAGGTTGTGTACTAGCTCCCACCCTCTTTGGAATATACTTTTCACTTCTACTGAAATATGCATTTCGTGATCAGGATGGTGGTATATACATTCACTCACGCTCAGATGGCGGCCTCTACAATGCTCAGAGATTGAAGGCTAAGACCAAAATTAGGAGGGTACTGATCAGAGAGTTGCTTTTTGCAGATGATGCTGCAGTTACGACCCACTCTGAGGAAGAATTGCAATGTCTACTATCTGCATTCTCCAATGCTTGTTCTGAATTTGGTTTAACAATTAGCAAAAAGAAGACACAGATTATGTCACAGGGTGCACATGGGGTACCATCAATCTTTATTGACGACGCCGAACTAGAGATAGTAGACCATTTTACATATCTAGGATCAGTGGTAAATAGCAAATTATCCCTAGATCAGGAAATCAACATCCGGATTGGCAAGGCAGCAACAACAATGAACAGGTTAAGAAAAAGAGTCTGGGAGAACAGGAAGCTTACTGCCAAAACAAAAGTCCTTGTCTATCAAGCCTGTGTCCTTAGTACTCTTCTCTATGGCAGTGAAACCTGGACAACTTACTCACACCAAGAGAACAATTTAAACAGCTTTCATATGCGGTGTCTGCGAAGAATTCTTGGTATTAAGTGGCAAGACAAAATCACAAATACTGAAGTATTGGAAAGATCAGGTTGTGTGACAGTTTATTCCATGCTCAGTCTTCGTAGACTTAGATGGATAGGACATCTTAGGAGGATGGATGATGGTAGAATACCAAAGGATATCTTTTTTGGTGAATTACAGATCGGTAAGAGATCTCAGGGTCGGCCTCTACTACGATACAAAGATGTGTGTAAGCGGGACATGATTGATACAGGCATTGATAATGCACATTGGGAGCAAGTCGCCGCTGAACGTGTTGCATGGAGGGCAAATATCAGAAATGGAATAAAGTCAAAGGAGAAAATTATTGCAGAAAAGTCACACACCAAGCGTTTGAGACGTAAGATGGTGCATGATGGTGGAAATGACCACGTGTTCACATGCACCCACTGTGAACGGACATTTACAGCGCAAATTGGCCTTATCAGTCACACTCGCTACCGCCATAGTTAAAAGTTATTATGCCTTTTTAAAGCACAAACTATCGTCTGTCAAGACGGCAAGGTGCCAATGAATGAAGTATATGCACCAATTGATTGCAGACAATGAACAGGACCTGCAAAATTTAGTAGATGCGGTTGTTACACACAGTGAACAACTAGGGTTAGAATTAAATTGTAAAAAGACACAGATTATGGTCGTCACTAGGAAGAACGAAATACCACAATGTAATATACAAGTAAATGGGAATATTCTTCAACAAGTGAATAGGTACAATTATCTCGGAACAGTAATAACATCTGATGGGAGATGCCTTGAAGAGATTAGAACAAGAATCGCCATGGCAAAAGTAACCTTTAGCAAGATGAAAAACATACTGACCAATAAAAAGATGTCAATTGAAACGAAAAAAGAGTGTTGAGATGCTACATAGAACCTGTGCTCTTATATGGATGTGAAGCTTGGACAATGAGCAGTGAGGCTGAAAAACATCTGATGGCTGTAGAAATGTGGTTTCTGAGGAAAATGCAAAGAATACCATGGACAGCCAGAAAGACCAATGAACAAGTTCTTCAAGAAACAAATGAAGATCGTAAACTGATTAGAGACATTAGACGTAGACAGTCACAATTTTTTGGCTATGTTATGAGAATAAATGATCTGGAGAACTTGGTGACAACTGGTAAGATCGAGGGGAACAGACCAAGGGGAAGACCTAGAAGCAAGTACCTGGATGGCTTGGCCTTGTGGCATGGTCGAGACAGAAACACGGAGCTGATCCACGAATCTGGTGATCGAATGAGATGGCAGAACATGACCGCCCACGCTTACCGGCATGGCACATGATGGATGGATGGATATGCACCAACAACAAGCAGTAGTGATGAAGAAATACAACACTTTTACGATGAAATAGAAATGGCGATGGCTCAAATTGGATCATAGGAAATAAAAATAATACTTAGAGATTTTAATGCAAAAGTAGGAAAGGGAAAAATGGAGGATGTAGTGGGAAATTATGGTTTAGGTACAAGAAATGACAGAGGGGAAAAGCTAATAGAATGGGCAAATATCAATGATATGATAATTGGAAACACGCGGTTTAATCACCATAAAAGACGACTATACACATGGAAAAGTCCTGATAAAAAAATACGCAACCAAATTGACTACATACTAATTAATAAAAGATTTAGAAATGCTCTAATTAATGTAAAAACAATGCCTGGCGCCGACTGTAATAGTGATCATGTACCACTATGTGGACAAATAAAAGTAAGATTAAAGAGAGGAAAACAAATGGTTAGGAACATGAGACTTAATAAAGAGGTTCTGAAAGTAGATAAAGAAAGTCAAGAACAATACATAGAGACTGTGAAAAATAGGTACAATGCAATAGCTAAAATACAGAGTATAAATGATCAATGGGAAATGTTAAGGGACTCAATTCATCAAACTAGCAAAGAAATATTACCGGAGAGAAGTCAAATAGCTAAGAAACAAATGGATGAATGAAGAAATCTTAATGCAGATGGACAAAAGAAAACAGAGTAAAAATGACAAACAAGAATACGCTAAGGTAAATAAAGAAATAAAAGATAAATGTGGGAAGGCAAAAGAAAGTTGGTTAAATGAGCAGTGCAAAAAAATTTAATTAAATGCCATTAAAGATACAAAAAATATGCACAGACAAATCAATGAGCTCACGGGAAGAAAAATAAGAATAAATACAGGGTGTTTGAAATCAAAAACAGGAAAGATATTATTGGAGGAAGATGATATAATGAAGAGGTGGAATGAGTATATAAAAGAATTATATGATGGGGAAAGGGAAGAATTAACAGAAGAACGTAACTTAGAAGGTCCAGCTATTCTAAAAGAAGAAGTCGCTGACGCTATGAAATATATGAAGAAAGGAAAAACAGCGGGACCAGATGAAATCACAATAGAAGTATTGGGAGAATTTGGAGTAGATATATTAACCAAAATGTTAAATGATATTTACAACAGTGGATATCTACCCAGTGATATGCTGAAATCTGTATTTATAGCTATACCAAAAAGACCAGGAGCAATTGAATGTGAAGATTTTCGCACAATTAACCTCATAAACCATATCACTAAACTTCTGCTCAGAATAATAATGAGAAGAACCAGAAAGAAAATAAAAATGGAGATTAGTGAAGAACAGTATGGATTTGTGGAGGGAAAGGGCACAAACAATGCAATATATACATTACGGACACTAATAGAAAGGTCAATAGAGAAACAGAAAGACATATATTTATGCTTCATACATTATACTAAGGCATTTGATAAAGTAAAACATGATGAGCTGATTAAAATGTTGGAAGATATCAACATTGATGGGAAAGATTTAAGAATAATAAAGAATATTTACTGGAACCAAGTAGCAGCAATTAAGACTGGAAATAAAGAGGGTAGTTACGAACACATAAAGCTAGGAGTACGACAGGGATGTGTCTTGTCACCAGATCTCTTCTCCCTATATAGCGAAGTAATAATGAGAGAGATCAAAGAGATGCCAGGAATACTAGTTGGAGGTTATAATATAAATAATATTTGTTATGCAGATGAGACAGTATTGGTGGCAGAAAAATCAACAGACCTACAACAATTGTTGGACACTGTAGTAACAGAGAGTGCAAGGAAAGGACTCTCCTTGAATATCAAGAAAACAGTAACAATGGTGATATCAAAAAAAAAATGGTGACACCAAAATGTGACATAGAAATAGAAGGAAAAATTCTTAATCAAGTGGATAATTTTAGATACCTAGGGACATTTATAACATGAGATGGAAGATGTACAACAGAGATTAAGAGCAGAATAGGGCAGGCAAAGGCCGCATTTCAGAAAATGAAGAGTATCTTGTGCAATAGGTCACTATCACTGAGTGTAAGAAAGAGAGTGCTGAAATGCTATGTAGAACCAGTTTTGCTGTATGGCAGTGAATCTTGGAATGTAAATGAACAAATTAAGAAGAAATTAGAAGCAACAGAGATGTGGTTTCTGAGACGAATGTTGCGAATTCCTTGGACTGCCAAAGTAACTAACGACGACTGCCTGAAACAGGCTAATGAAACTAGAACACTATATACAACAATAAGAAAGAGACAAACAGCTTTTGTTGGTCAAGTAGTGAGAAGAGAGGCATTGGAGAACATCGTGACAACTGGAAAGATCGAGGGGAAGAGAGGCAGAGGCAGGCCAAGAGAAATGATGCTGGATGGATTGAGACGGTGGCACGGAGGAATATCAGCAGCAGAGTTGATCCAGAACACCAAAGACCGAGATCTGTGGAGAGCCATGAACGCCTACGCCAGCTGGCAGGGCACTTGATGATGATGATGTTTGATTTATATATCCCTGCAAGCATTTTTAACAAAACATGTCTGTGGTCTACTCTTTCATCTGTTCCCCATTATTTTGTCATATAGTTGTGGCTTTGTCCTCCAAAAAAGCACAACAGAGTTTGAGAAACCATATTAAAGTCTTAACCCGACGAAGTCGAAATTCCAAACTCACCTCAAAGTGGTAGGGTATTTTCTGGGATAATTGGATACATTTGGGATACCTCTGCTTTTAGCTAGAGTACACCAGAGCAGGTACTCACTTATTCTAAAAATGTCAAGTTACTAAAGTTTGAGGACGCAACCCAAGCCGTGTGAATGCGGAAGGTAAGGAAAAACTACAGCATTATTTATCCCAGGATATGCAGTATGATATCCGTCAAATAAAACATTCTTATAAAACTGTGGGTTAAAAAGAAGAAAAATACTGCCTTTCTAGAAGACACGAATATCAAAGAACAACGGCTAAAAATGTTAGCACGTGTTGGAAACTGAAATTGTTAGGCCTTATTAAAAATCACAACCATTTAGATTAAACAATGACAGAAGATACAGTTCCTAGAATAAGCGGCAAGGGCTGACCAAGACAAAATGGATTTAATAAATGAAGACACACTTGGCATGAACATGTAAGAAGCAATGAAACTAACACAACATGAACAGTCTATCCCAGAAGCCACAATGGAAAAGCCGCTCTGCTAAGTGGTGATGTGTTGGACTGCTCTCTTTGGTGGCTGTTCGTGTCTGAGGGTGTGGCCAAGATATGAAACTGTCCAGTCTTTGTTCTGTTGTATATTCTGTTATATATTGTGGAATTATCTATCCAGGTGATTCTTATCAACAGTATTATTCTAGCAATATACTAGTTAATTATTTTCTTAGTAATTTCTGGCGTTGTTATTATGTTTATCCTATTATGTACAGATCATCTACAAACTGATTGTGCTAATTCGGTCTCCGTTTATTTTAACTCCAAATTTGACTTTTTCAATTGATTGTGTCATCATCAGTTCTGGAGCAGCAAACATCCCTGACGCACTGGTGCTCTAACATGTCCTGATTATGTGTTTCAATATTTCATCGATATAACTGCGTCTTGTTTCATGGTCAAATAGTAGATCAGTCAAAGGATTGAATTGCCTATTCCTATTTGTTTTAGGATTTGAGATAGTGTGATCCAGGATATCTAGTCAAAGGCCTTTTTTATAATCACGAAGCAGACGAACAGAGTTAATGGCAGTGAAATCTAATAACGTTAATGTATCAATTACATTTAATTTTCCCCTTCCTCTTGGGAATCTAATGTGGATTTAGTACTTCCTCTGTGCTCTTTTCTTGTCATCGCGGCTTCATATACAGCATTATTGATGAGGCGTGTGACGTCTTGTTTATAAGCACGGAACTGTTCACATTCTAGAGAGTGAAGATTTGTTGCTCCTCGTATAAGGATGGAGACAGTATGATAGTTGTACATATTCCATTTTGACACATGCAACATAACATGCTGCAGATCATCGCATGTATACTGTATTTGTTCTCTCGGTATTTCATCATTTCCTAGTACTGTTGGGTTGGGAATTGTACCCAGCGTTGCATCAATTTCTGCTCATGTGTTTTGTGTGTTCTCTTCCTCCCAATCTATAGATACTATTGTGCTGTAAATTAATTAGTCATTCAGTATGTAGCATTAATCAGTTTGATGGCCTTCATTGTGAAAGATTATTGGCGACTGACTTCTGTGTTTTTATGGTATATAGCATCATTAGTTAAAATTTCTTCTTTATATTCCATTTATTCACAATGAGCTTTCCCTAATTGTTTACGTAATTGTTTACACTCTGCGTCATTTTCATTCATTATCTTTAAATTGTTATCTAATCTGCTGTGTGCGCATTCTTTAATTTTCGGTTGTCACCCATTTTATTTAAGACATGTTTTTTACAATTTTAGTTGCATGTCCTTCACGGGACGTAGCAGTCAACCCCAGCATTTTCGCTGTTCGTGATTCCTGGGCACATTTTACTTTCAGTAGTTTGCCATTGCTTTCTGAACGACATACACCTACACGTTGTTGAAAAAAAAATCAGCATCGCTGTGTTTGGAACCCGGGTATACGGGCTCACAAACCGCGTTCACGAGCCCTTAGCCACGGCTACCCGTTATGTCACCGAAAATGTTCAAAGTTTTCTTTTTTTATTCTACCAACTGTTCATTCTGACACTACCCTAGGAATTACTTTTTTCTGACCATTGGATCTCAGTGTCCACTATGTTAACATTGGTTTGCAGTCTTATGATTTCTGTTCTTCAGGTATTCTCTATACTAATAGAATAAGCATAAAAACAATCGTAATAACTTATGATATAAAAACTAAAACTAAAGTTGCGTATCCCTTACGGGACGTTGCAGTCAACACCAGAATTTTTCAGTTGCTGTTGATGTACTGGGCAAGTGTTACGTTCAGTAGTTTGCCATTGCTTTCTGAACGTCCGGCTCCCATACCAGCACGTTATAACACAACGCGACACGATCTGCTACACAAATCGGTCGCAGCTGAGGTTCGAGCGTCTAGTACCCGGCTCACGAACCGCGTTTGCAAGCCTTTAGCCACGGAGATGACAACTTATGATATGCATGCGTGTAATACAATACAACCATTCTAAATATGTATTTTTGTCTTGCATTCTGCATATGCTAAATAATACGTATGAAATTTTGATCATATCGCAGTGTAGGTTGGCTTCGCTTCTGTAAAGAACGTGATATAACATGAACCCATTGCTCTATTTACAACGTTGTAAAATTTATTTACGATGTTTCAAACTCTACATGAAATGCTGTTAAATCTATTTACGATCTTGTAAACTCTTCACGCACATCTGTAAATTGTAGTTATAATGTTACAAAATCTATACACTGTTATGTGAAACCTAGTAAAATGTTGTAAAATTTAGTTATAATGTTATAATCTCTAGTTCATCATCACCACAATCATCATCATCAAGTGCACTGCCATATGGCGTAAGCGTTCGTGTGCCTTCACAGTTCTCGGTGCCCTGAGTTCTGTATTACTTTAATTGATGTAACTCCTTCACGCCAGTAGTAAGGGATGTTGTATTTGAATATGATTTGATGTGCAGCACCTTCGATATGTTACTATATAAAGAGTCTAGCACTTCAAGCGCCACATCACAAAAGCGGACCTCATTTTTTTTATGGTTCGCGGGATTTTGGTACTTAACTAATTCCGGTTTGGGGAATAAAAAAAAGTTAAACTTTAAGAAATAAAAGGTAAATTACATACGAGATAATTTTTAACAAATAACCGCGTGTGTGTGTGTGTGTGTGTGTGTTTGTGTGTGTGTGTGTGTGTGTGTGTGTGTGTGTGTGTGTGTGTGTGTGTGTGTGTGTGTGTGTGTGTGAATACGGGGCAGGCCGACGTGCGGGTGGGGGAGCAGGGGAATAAGACCTTAGTCCCACTATTAGCATTTCCCATAATGGTCCACCAGACCCACAGTGAGGAGTTGTGACGTGTGATGATCATCTCGGCCCCTGACCAGACCAAGTGCAGTACTTAGACGCCAATACTACACTCTGATCTTATTAGACAAAAGACCGAAACGGTTTGAGCAGATTGGACATAATTCTTGTTAGATCCTCATGAAATAAATTGAGATGCTATCGTGGTTTAACATATTATCCAGGCAGTAGAATATCATAAAGAAATAAGCTAATTAACATAGAAAATTGTCTTATTCCTAGAAGTTTTAACATAAATTAGTAATATACAATTTTAAAAAAAAAACGTCAATTAATTTATCATATTTAGTGACTTTTGTAAAATAATTGTTAAATTACAAGAGAATAATATTAATGCGAATTATTTCCCTTATCCGGCCATGTTCAAAATTAGGTCAAGGGATATAACTCATGAATAACAAATCGAATGGTTTATTGCGATTTCCTCCATTTTTTGTTTGTTTGTTAAATATATTTTTTTTTAAAATTTACCTTTATTTTGATTTTCAGTTGAAAATAAAAGATAGCCGTTATTAGTGATCTGTAGATTGTCGTAGTAGTCTAAACACTATCATCAGACGGGTACAAATAAAAACCTTAAAAAGTAAAGATAGTGGATAGTATTGTGTGAAGTGGACGGGGTGTCTGTGGACATGCGTATGAGCGGGTGTGATAGGGCTATAGCACTGTTCGAAGACGATTTTTGTTGGTAAAGACGTGGGCGGGTCAAGTCGCGGCGTAGGTGTATGGTGGAGATGGGGTGACAAAGTGGCAAGCGAGGAGGCCGCCGTGTTTGAAGGTTGGAGCCGAGGTGGGAAAATGGCTAACAAGGAGATCGCCGTGGCTGAAGTGTGGAGCCGAGGTGGCTGAATGTATCACCAAGTGGTCGGCGTGATTGAGAGTATAACCAAGTGTTCACCGTGGCCGAATGTATGACTAAGTGGTCTCCGTGGCTGAATGTATGACTAAGTGGTCACCGTGGCTGAATGTATGACTAACTGGTCGCCGGGGCCGAATGTATGACCAAGTGTTACATTGGCCGAATGTATAGTTAATTGGTCGACGGGGCCGATTTATGATCAAATTGTCGCCGTGGCCGGAAGAATGACGATGAACATCCAGTCAAATGCTATAGTATGGAGGATTGGCGGTCTGCCATCAACAATTTCGACGCATAATTACGGACGAGATTGACAGATGACCTTGATTTTTCCTCTTTATTTCTAATGAAAATTGGTCTACTGTGTATTATATCGGCGGATATTACTGTCTGTAGTGGATGGGACTTTACCACTATCATTATACAATTGCGATGTGTTAGAGACACAAGACTCGTCCTCGGGTTGTGTGAATAAACAGACGGTCACATGATCACATGTTTAAGGGGTACATCCCGGACATGTGTTTAATGGTTAAAACCGGACCACGTGGGGCCCTACTTCCGGTCACATGCTTAATGATACATCCGGAACACGTGGGTAATAGTTACATACGGTCAAAGATGGCGGTGCTTCCGGACACGGGCATAAGGATAAACCCTTAACGCGTGCTCACTAGCTAAAGCAGGTCAAAGATGGCGGTGCATCCGGTCACATGCATAACGATACATCCGGGACACATGGGTAATGGTTACAGCCGGTCAAAGATGGCTCTTCATCTGATCGCATGTGTAAGGGTACATCCAAGACACGTGGTTAAGAGGAATACTACAGAAAAATGATCGTCTCTAAGTTGTCGAACCATGGTACTTAATCCATGATGATCACCATGTATGGTAGTGAGTCCACGCCCCGACATCATCAGGTAATTTTGAATGTAGTATTCACAACTATTACAAATGCATCACTGTGACCGACTAAATCGTTCTCGTAGACATAGAGGAGATATATGATCACCACTACTGGTCGGGGAAGGCGTACCTTTTACAGAACAGCGAACGGGTCATACAGCGAAGATTGGTTATCGCATGTTATCAGATGTACACACAAACACAATAAACTGTGCCAACTCGACCATAGGCGTCTCAGGTAGCATTATATGTCACGAGCTGTCCTGACCACCGAAGTTATCACGTCTCAGATCAGGCATTTACAATATCATTAATTCTTCTGACTGGTCATAGGGCTCTTTGCGTCTTTCCCCAGAACGGTAGTTGATGTCTATTCCAATGTCGTCGTTCTCGAAGGCATTCATCAACATGGCTGAAAACATGAAGCTGAACAGTGTTGGTGCCAGGACACATCCTTGCTTCACTCCATTGGTGACAGGAAAGGGTTCAGACAGTTCACCATTTTCCTGTACTCTTGCCTGCATACCATCATGAAATAGCCGCACTATTTGGACAAACTTTCGTGGACAGCCATATTTTACCATGATCTTCCACAGTCCTTCTCTGCTGACTGTATCAAAAGCCTTGGTAAGGTCAATGAAAGTGGAGAACATTTCGCAGTTCTGTTCCTGACATTTCTCTTGCAGCTGCCTTGCAACGAAAATCATGTCAACAGTTCCACGTTCTTTTCTGAAGCCACATTGACTCTCAGGAAGAAGACCTCGGTGGTTGTCACAGGATTGGCGGTTTCCTTTACGTTTGTAAAGGTGGACTATTGTCGCGTCCTTGAAATCTTGTGGCATGGTCTCGTTCACCCATATGTTTGTAAAGACTTGGTGAAGCTGCTCTTTTAGGACCGGCCCACCTGCCTTGTATATCTCTGCTGGGATGAAGTCAAGACCAGGTGCCTTGCCGCTGGAGAGTTGCTGGATGGCTTTGTTTACTTCCACTATGGTTGGTAGGTCATCAAGTGTATCATTGGTGGGAACTTGAGGAAGGCAGTTGATGGTTTCATCATCGAAGAAGAAAGTTGCATTTAAGATGTTGCTGAAATGCTCTGCCCAGCATTGAAGGATTTCTTTCTTATCGGTGACCAATTCTCCCCCATCTGCACTGAGGAGGGGAGCTATGCCTGGTGATGTAGGACCATAGACCACTTTCAGTGAGTCGTAGAAGTTTTTCATATCATGTCTGTCAGCAAAGCCTTGAATTTCATCAGCTTTGCTGCTCAGCCAGGTGTTCCGCATGTGCCGAAGTTTCTTCTGCACTACTCTCTGAATGTTCTTGAAGGCATCTTTTTTATGTTGACTTCGGGTCATTCAAATGTGCCTTGAGGAGAAGATGTTTCTCGGCCAGCAATTGGTTGATGTCTTCGGAATTTTCATCAAACCAATCTTTATGCTTTCGGGGGGCTGGATCCATGATTTCCATAGCAGTGTTGTAAATTATGTCCTTTAGGGCTCTCCACTCTGTTTCTGTATCCTGTTTAGCAGCAACATTGGGCTTGAGGCGGTCTTCCAGCATATTTTCAAATGACTGCTGCATTTTCTTGCTGTTTAGGCGGGTGACATTTAGTTTATTTTGCATTTTTACCCCTTGAGGACGCCATGGTGGCCTGATGTGAATGTTTATTTTCGAGACAATGAGACGATGGTCTGTCCAACATTCGGCACCACACATGGATTTTGTTACCCGAACGTCTTGTGATATATCACGTTGGATGAATAATGACTTGCGCGATGACTTGGATTAAAGTGAGGAAGAGTTGCGCAATTCTTCGACCTCACTCTCTCGCCTGAGTCCATCTTAGTCCAGTGGCAAGACAAGTCGAGACGACTGGAGACGAATACAGGTGCAGTGGATGACCAGGGCGCTCTACGTGCCTTGCCGTGCGCATTACGTTCCACAACGCTTTGCAGGTAAACGCCGTCTTGCCCGTTGAATCAGGAATGATTTCTTCCGCGCAGTCTGCCGAATCTTGTCTTCACATGCTGTGTAGGCATACCCTTGTTTACCGCTTGGTTTGACACCAAATCGGCTACCCACGCCTGATTTAGCCAGCGTCTCACAGCTGTTGCCCGGGTGGGGGGGGGGGTGGCCGCTGTCGCATGCTGACAGCTACTAGGAGCCACAGGCGCGAGCTGGGAGTCAGGCTTGGATCAGTGGGAGATGGGTCCTGATAAGGACATGAGAGTCATCCTTACCAAAGGTGCTACCAATGCCTGACACCCCGTACCCCCCTCCCCCCTTTATTGTGCAAACGAACAGATAGATAGATCATCACGGCTGTGAGAGAATGATGCTGCAAGGAGTGACCAGAGGATCTGGCCGACACTCAGGACTCCGAAGAAAGGCAGTATTGGGACTCTTTGCTGTCTGTTGAAGATGAGGACAGAGCACGCATGGGAATGTCACGAGTGCTAAAATGTCGGTTCTTGACTCAACTCAACTCAGCTCAAACTCTGACAGTCTAATTATTCACAACAATCATTATATAAATCAAATACTCCAGTACCTCCGAGCTCTTCCTAATTTGTTCAATTATATTCGAAGACAGAGTAAATGTCATACTTCAGAACAGGTTCGTTATAATACTTCAGTACTTTCATAATGTCATGTCAGGCGAGTGATACCAATTCGGCGGATAAGCTATGAAGCTGTTAAGGCCACTTGAGTTTTTTGACTCCGGCTATGGATTGTTAATGCGTTTCCGCATGTTGGACTAGTATAGTATATGGTACCATCGCCCAGCTACTGCAGTTAAGTGTGTAAAGCAACACCTGAGCTGTGGATTTAATATGGAATGCTTTTACATCTGTCCACGTTTGTTTGTATTGTGAGCTACATGTTAAAAAATGACGGTAGGCCGGTTGCTGAACTAGATGTTTATGTCTTATTCAGTAATGTGTGTGCAACTACTGGTTTTCTGGTGACTGCTGCTGCCATCGACGATGAACTGTAATTTTAGTGGCGGGCTGTTGTGGTGGCATTCTGGCAGTGGCCTTATGCATGTATGCCTGTGTGTGTTGTTGGTTTGTCGCGACTGCTGTCTATTCAACATATCGCATGGGACAGTGAGGAGTAGTACGTGTAATATTCACTGGCACATGAACTAAGCATTGTCGTGTGACCCCTTGCCGTCAAGTTGGAACCACATCTAACGGCTAACGATGTATTACATGAGATACTTTTCATTTGTTAAATGTAGCTTTTATTTGTCTTATTCTGCTCCGAATCCCAGTCAGGATCTTCCACCTGATGTTATTGCCGCTGCTAGATATTTGCATTTATTGACTTTGTTTTGCATTGGCATACTACCTTCTTAACAGATGCCTAGAAAATCGTGCCTCGTCACTGTCATTCAAATTGATAAGTAAGTCACTACCAGCCTATCAAGAGACGCACGATAACAGTATGACAAAGAAGCACGACAGGTTGAGAAAGAACCACACAGATACAGATGTACGTTTCCATCGAAGTCTTTATTAAAGAGACAACAAGAACAATACGATTACAATATATAATAAACTAACAACACACGTGGGCGTTGGTCCTGTCTAGACATGACACCAGGAAACCCCTTTCATCCATAGTATCAAGAAACGTATGCAGTTATACTGTTGCATTCTCCCATGTCAACTCTAACTATAATGTCGTAGTTCCCGTACAATTTAATGCAAACTCATTTTACAATGTTGTAGTTTCCATAATATGACTATTAAAAGAACGGAAACATACAAATACCTGGGTACAATCTTCAACTGCTCCAACATCATAAGGGAAGAAATACAAACTAGAATCAACTCTGGAAATAAGATATACTATGCACTACAACATCTACTAAAATCAAAGGCGCTATCTCGTAATACCAAAATCACAATATACAAAACACTGATCAGACCAGTTGTGCTGTATGGCTCTGAAACCTGGAGTACAACGAAAGGAGACGAAGCCTTGTTACAAACCTTTGAGAACAAAATTTTAAGACGCATCTTTGGACCCATTAGGGATACACAAAGTGGAGAGTGGAAAAGAAGAAGTAACAAAGACATTTATGATCTGTTTAAGTCCCCGCTAATCACTGGTATCATGAAGGCTAATAGACTACAATGGCTTGGGCATATAGAAAGAATGGAAGATAATAGGGAAACAAAACTCGCTTACACTCAGGAAATAAATGACCGTAGACCCCGAGGTAGACCAAGAAGGCGGTGGAGAGATAATACATGTACAGACCTACAAGCACTTGGAATCAACGACTGGCAAGAGAAGGTCCACCAGAGAGACGAATGGAGACGGATTGTATTTGCAGCAAAGAACCTCAATGGCTCGGAACGTTGAAGAAGAAGAAGAAGTAGTTTCCATACACATTAATGCAAACTCTTGTTACAATGTTGCATTCTCTTGTAAACTCTACTTACAGTGCTTTTTTTTTTTTTTTTCCCCGCGTTTCCATCCTGTTTCAGGATATTGCGGTCAACACCAGCATCTTTCAGCTGTATGTTGATTCCTAGGCTAGATTACGCTCATCAGCACGCCACGACTTTCTGAGCGACCGGCTCCATACTCTCATAAGTCACTTTTGCGATTCGAACCACTGCTAATTCTCGTCGCGTCACGTGACGAGAGTATTCGGGGTTAGCGGAGAAAGCTGCTAACCTCTCGGCCATGGAGCCGGCTACTTACAGTGCTGCAATCTGTAAATGAAATTATGTAAACTTTAAGTACAATGCATAATCTTTATTTAAAAAAAAAACATTTAAAAACTCTGTCTATAATGTTGTAATCTCTATATACAAGTCTGGACACCCTATTCACCATGAGTCGTAAAATCTAGTTACAATGTTGTAATCTCTTCATGCAAATTTTACTTACAAAGTTGTGATCTCTATACACAGCGCAGCAAACTCTAGTTACGATGATGGCTACAATGTCATGAGGTATAGATATAATGAGGCAAATTGTAGTTATAATATTGCAAACTCTAGTCTCTATTACACAACGCTGGAATTCTCAATTATGCACGTCAAGAAATCAATACAATCAGCAAGGTTTGACCAGGCGGGGAGAAATGTATACATAACAAATAATCACTTGGACAGACATATCGTTCTGTAATTGTCTGCGCTGCTATTTTTGACATTTAAGGTAATTTGCTGCAATTTGATATTTACAGACTGAGTTTACTTGGCAAAAAAACGTACATATAAACACAGACAATGTGGACACCATGTGTTAAATTGGCAATGCCGTGTATGCGACAGATTGTAGTGTGGGATGTAATGGTCTGGATTGCCTCGAGTTACCATGACCCTATTGACAATATCATGAATGTAGTAAATAGTAGCGGGGGAAGTAATGGTTTAAGTTACATCATGTTTAATGTTACCCCATTGAAAATACCATGAATGTAGCAGATTGTAGCGGGGGAAGTAGTGGTTAAAGTTGCATCATGTTTTATGTTACCCTATTGACAACATCATGAAAGTAGCAAAGTTTAGCCTGGTAGGTAATGTTGCATCATGTTTTATGTTACCCTGTTGACAATATCATGAATGTAGCAAATTGTAACCGGTCTCTCTGGCCAAGCTGTTAACGACATTGTTCGTAATACCGTGCATCCACGTGGGGGAAACAGCAGCTGCGAGATTCGGCAGCGGATCGCGCGGCACTGGTAACTTACCGTTGTATGTGAGCCGGTCGTTCAGAAAGCAATGGCAAACTACTGAACGTAAAACTTGCCTAGTATATCAACAGCAGCTGAAAAATTCTGGTGTTGACTGCAACGTCCTGTAAGGGATTTGCACACAAAAGAAGCAAATTGTAGCTGTGGAAGTAATGGTTTGGGTTGCATTATCTTTTATATTACCCTATTGACAGCACTGTGAATGTAGCAAATTGTAGCCCGGTAATTAATGGTTTGGGTTGCATCATGTTTTATATTACCCTATTGACAATATGATGAAAATGGTTTGCGGTAATGGTTTGCGGTTATTTGTAAATGATCACTCCCAGTGCTGGCATTTACTTCCATAAGTGCTCCAGTCTTTTCCTGTTGATGGCAACAGGAGAATCTCTAAACTGTGCACGAACTCTAAATGACCTGCGAGAATTCGCAAGTGTATTCACCAGAACCACATACACTCTAAGTCTTTATTTTTATTTTTATAGCATTATTGATACAATTAGCAGGCAAGTGAGGAATTATGTGGTTACTCGCATCAGAAAAAGACAATCCACATTCTTTGGACATGTCATTAGAAGAGAAAGGCTGGAGTATGTCATCACAACGCTAAGTTAGTTGCTTATACTTTACAGAACGTCGCATTTAACCCCAGCATTTTTGGCTGTTTGTGATTTCTTGGCAAGTTTACGTTCAGTAGTTTGCCATTTTTTTCTGAACTACCGGCACACATACTATTGTATAAAAACCAGCACAAGGCGGTCTGCTGCCAAATTGCCCGCAGCTGTGTTTCGAACGTGGAATGCTGGATTACGAATTGCGTCCGTAACCACTTCGCCACAGCGGAGTTTGAGAATGTGGGGGAGACCAAGCGAGAAGATGCTGGCCAGTCTGACGTCACGGCATGAAGGAGCGTCGGTTTTAGACATGACTGGCGATATAAGAGACGTGGGAAATCAGCATGGCCGAATGGATAAGAGTACTCGTTCTTGATCATCAGGCGTGTTGATGCCGAGGTAGCGGGTTCAACCTGTGTACCGGTCAGTTGCACTAAAATGTTGACTTCTCGTCCTTGACGTAAATTACAAATGCCTCTGAAGTGAGTTGGTTACCCTGATGGCGAGGGACACTGGAAACAGGGAAAGCTAATCCACACGCAAAGATCAGCCCTGTGCACTAGAAGTAGTAGCACGTGTATGGACTACGCTTGAGTTCAAAGAGAGCGATAGCCAACAAAAAAATATAACAACAAATAAACAAAATTAAAAATAGTAGGTGGAGACCTGTGGACAGACATGATCATCAACGTCACCCTCATGGACTATAAGAAGATCTAGCATTCGTTGTCTCGGATGGCTGTGTGAGGTGCACCAAATTGGGATCTTCCCAGCCAACGTGAGTTAGCGAGGCAGGCGTTTCAAGAATGTAACCGCATCGTGCAGCCAGGGTCGTGGTTTGAGCGGGCAAAAGAGCAAAATTTGTGCGACCGTTCGACAAAGTCTCGATAAGCGCCCACTCTCTCTCTCTCTCTCGATGAGTAGTGGGCCTGCAGTCAGTAAACTGGTATAGCTTTTCGGTCAGTCCTGCCGGCGAAGCTTGAAAGCTCGTCGGTAGGCGTCCAGTTATTTTTCATGTATCACCTTGTACCGGGAGGGCGCGCTTTAGCGATGCTACTCTTGGCTTGCGTGTGCGTGAATAGTCCTCCTGTCCGATATATATCTGGTTGATCCTATCAGTAATCATACGCTCATTCGCTTGTCGCTACGCTTGTCTTAAAACTGAAACTTAAAGGAATTGACGGAAGGGCCGTTTGCACGAGGCTCTCGAGAGCCAATATATACAGGGATAACTGACAGTGGCAGCCTAACGTCCACTGCATCTGTGTCCGTCTCCAGTCGTCTTGCCATGATCGTCACTGGAACCAGATGGACGCAGACGAGAGAGTGAGGTCGATGGAGTTGCGCGACGACTACCTCGCTATAATCCAAACTAAAGCGCAAGTCATTCGTTCTTCATAAAAAAAAGATGCAATGAATGAATTATCCTCATCATTCGTGATGGACGAACATCCACATAAGAAGATGGAGCAGCTTTCTAAGCTTGGCACATTGCATGAGCCCTGGCTCATTGAATTTGCTGCTGCCGAGGTGACTTTAAACGTCTTAAACTCTGACATCAATTATCCCGTAAGTTACCAACGCGGCGAGAACCGCTTCCAATTCTCGCGCGCTGCGTTACCCTACGTGGATAAACGGGATTACGGAGAAAGTCATTTAACTCCTCTGCCAGGGAGAAAGGCATCCTCTCAGAAGAGAAGTAAATTTAAGTCCTTAGAAATCACCTTTGACAGGTGCATGTCTTTTAAGGATCATGTGGATGGTTTCGTAGTGAAGGCTAGAAAGAGACTTAATGCATTGAGGGTGGTGGCAGCAAACGGGCTAGAGCATATGATGCTTTACATGCTCTCCCAGCAGTTAATAATTTTAGTCTTTGAGTATGGGTTGCGGCTGCTGACAGTATCAACGAGCCAGCTTGAAAGGTTGGAGCGCATACAGAATGCGACTATACGGGTGGTCCTGGGGTGTACAAAGTCCACCCCAATTATATTTTCACCCGCATATCCTTTACAGGACATTGCAGTCAACATCAGCATTTTTCAGCTGCTATTGATGTCTTGGCAAGTTTTACGTTCAGTAGTTTGCCATTGATTTCTGAACGACCGGCTCATATACCTCCGCAAGTAACCAGCGCCGCGCGATCCGCTGCCGAATCTCGCGAAGATGTGTGATGTGTGTCGAACTTAAGTATACGGAATACCCTACGCCAGGGAGACCGGCCCTCCAGTTATATGCATAAGGCACTACCAACAATTGCGGACAGACACAGAGTCCTTCAAGCCAAATGATGCCTTATTGTCGCTGCAGACAGAAATCACCCGTGCATGAAGCCATGAATGTGGTCATAGTCATAGATTGAGAAGAGGCAGGTCATGGTTGGCACGGGCATACATATCTATCAGCCAGGTGTGTGAAATAGATAACAGAGTGGGTAGTGTTAGTGGAAGACATCTCCGACTGGCACAATGTAATAGTGACACTGGGTCGTGAGTGCAGAGAATGGACAGCGGGCTGCACTGAGTTTGAAGTGCAACAACTGATCTATAGTAACACACATAACGGTGACATAGTCATCTAAACCGATGGATCAGTAGTGAAAAACAGACGGAGTGGCTGGGGTTTCATTTTGAAGGCTAATGAGCGATGGTTGAAAAAGGATAGGCTGGCATAAGAGACTGCGTCTGTAAAGACGGCAAGCTGCCAGTTAGGCATCTTCATGCCCCGTTATTTGTCAAGCTTTCCGCTCATATTCTGCGTCCGACCGTTTTCTGTTGAAACACTGCTGTTCATATTTTATTGACAGCCATCTTGATGCCTTAACCTCTTTTCTTTATCACACGCTGCTGCCTTCACCCCCATGCGTGTGACTCCTCTGCTACCATAAACCTAGTGCTAACGATTTCCAGCAAATCACATAGGACTTCTAATGGCAGTGCATTAAACTTAAAGCTTCAGCGAGTTCAAATATGTAACCTCTTTAGCTTCCATGCTGGTGATACTCTGTCTTGACTTTTGTCTTGGAAGGCGATCTAGTATCCATTAGTGCAATGTCCCAGGGGCATTGACTTTGCTTTAGAGGCAGCGATGTTGAATGGATGTAGCTTCTTTCTTCTTGTTGTGAATCAATAGATCAGACTGAAAATGTGAGGAATCAGCTACAGAGCTTTGCGATTGATTTTGTCGTTTATTTTGTACGTGGAACATCAATCGTTTTCTTTGTACTTGGAGTTTCCGTGAACTCAATCGTTTCTTTCGTTTACTGTCTTCTTACCTTTTTCTCTCTGTCAATCACTCTGTCTGTCTGTCTGTACGTCTATCTGTCTGTGTTCGTCTACTTCTCAACAGCCTACTTAGCCAATCTCTCTTTCTGTCTGTTCATCTATCTATTTAACTTTGTGTCTGCCAGTTTGACTGCGTTTCTGTCTATTCATCCTAATATGAGGGTCATTCAACTCAAATAGAAAACAAAACTCACGAAGTACTGTACCATAACAACGACATAACCAAATACAGCTTTACCTGTAAGGATGTTTGTGCACACGTCAACGACATAACCAAATACAGCTTTACCTGTAAGGATGTTTGTGCACACGTCAACGACATAACCAAATACAGCTTTACCTGTAAGGATGTTTGTGCACACGTCAACGACATAACCAAATACAGCTTTACCTGTAAGGATGTTTGTGCACACGTCAACGACATAACCAAATACAGCTTTACCTGTAAGGATGTTTGTGCACACGTTACTGTTTTACATGGTAGGATATTTCAAAAGGAGCTGCCACAGTTGGTAGCACGCTGGCCTGCCGCCCGCTGGCCATGTGTTCGAATCTTCTTCGAGGTGGGGATATTTCTCATGACCTGAAATACCAGGTTGGAAAGGCCTAAAATGGGTACCAGGGCATCTTTTGGGAAGTGAAGGTGGTCGTTGCGATACTGACCACATCACCCAAGGAGTGTCCATTGTGATACTGACCACATCACCCTAGGAGTGTCCATTGGTCTCAACAAGATACTGACCACATCACCCTAGGAGTGTCCATTGTGATACTGACCACATCACCCTAGTAGTGTCCATTGGTCTCAACAAGATACTGACCACATCACCCTAGGAGTGTCCATTGGTCTCAACAAGATACTGACCACATCACTCAAGGAGTGTCCATTGTGATACTGACCACATCACCCAAGGAGTGTCCATTGTGATACTGACCGCATCACCATAGGAGTGTCCATTGGTCTCAACAAGATACTGACTACATCACCCTAGGAGTGTCCATTGTGATACTGACCACATCACCCTAGGAGTGTCCATTGTGATACTGACCACATCACCCTAGGAGTGTCCATTGTGATACTGACCACATCACCCTAGGAGTGTCCATTGTGATACTGACCACATCACCCTAGGAGTGTCCATTGTGATACTGACCGCACCACCAAAGGAGTGTCCACTGGTCTCAACAAGATGTAGCTAGCACGGTCTGCACAAACACCACTTAGGGGGTGTACCTGTTTTAACAGAACAGGGGGCTGCTGTAGCACAGAAACCTTGTAAACATGTCCAGTGTGGGACTTTGCGATCAAGCCTAGATTGATTTTCTAGGCGATTTTACATGCAGTTGTTTGCCATTGCTTGCTGAACGAGAAGACAATGTTTAAGCCCAATTAACCGGTGTTGGGTATGAACCCACTACCCCAACATCAAGCCACAGTCTAAGGGTTGGGTTTCCTCAATCTCAGACCGCCTGAAACAACTCGGTGTAACCATTCACGGATGGCAGCAACATGTCTTCTGTCGCCTACCCAATTACCCTATGTGTAGGTCGTCGGGATGCCATAATAAATGTGGGTGTATTCAAGATGTCCACAGCTCCCTATCGGTAATACTATTGTTGCGGTATTGTGTGTCTGTCTATTCAGTAATGTTATTTATGCAGCATCAACTTACTGCTTGCCCATAACTTTAGTGTAGTCTACATGGTGGCTAACATTGCCAAACTTGGCACGTGTTCTTCAACGTTCACGAATGCGTTCATAATTTGTATAATTCCTGATATGTATATATATATGGTATTTTTACTGTTGTGTTGTTTTTCAATTTCTATGCAATTGTTCTCAAGTCATGCTTCTTTTGCCTCATTACATAATGTTCTGACTTGTCTGAGAATTTCTTCATATTTGACAGGGTTATTTTTTTTTGGAGTCTTTTGTTTCCATTAGTTGTAAAATGTCTTCACTCATCCATTTCTTACGACCCACCTTCTTTAAATCTGGAATAGTTGTTTCTGCAACCAAACTGATCGAATTCTTTATAATTTCCCATTGAACATCCACATCTTGAAATATAATCTCTAGATCAGACAGCATATCAAATCTGTTCTGTACTTCTATGTTGAATTTATTTTGTATTTCCTTGCCATTTTTCAATGTACACAGATCATATTTAGTGTTTCCTGTTACATATTTGACTTTCTTAATGTGCATGTAATCAACCTGTGATCACTGTAACAATCAGCTATGGGAACTGTTTTTTTTTCTTTTTTTTTCTTGCGATTGTTAACGCATTTTGAAACATTCTGCTAATCAGAATGTAATCTATTTGTAGCCTTTGCAAGACAAAAAACATACTGACCAATAAAAAGATGTCAATTGCAACGAGAAAAAGAGTGCTGAGGTGATACATAGAACCTGTACAGTTGTATTGATATGAAGCTTGGACAATGAGCAAACAGGCTGAAAACATCTGATGGCTCTGAAAATTTGGTTTCTGAGGAGAATGCAAAGAATGCCATGGACGGACAGGAAAACCGATGACCAAGTCCTATAAGAAACAAATTAAAATCGTACACTGATTAGAGAAATTAGACGCAGACGGTCAACATCTTTTGGACATGTTATGAGAAGAAATAAATTGTAGAACTTGGTGACAACTGGTGAGACATGAACACTACGCTGATTCACGACTCTGGTGATCGAGTGAGATGGTGAACCATGACCGCCCACGCTGTTCGGCATGGCAAATGATGTGTGTGTATATATATATATATATATATATATATATATATATATATATATATATATATATATATATATATATATATATATATATATATATAAAATTCAGGTCTTAGTCAGATATGACTGAGCTACCGTATGACAGTGGACGGTACTACCTGTTTTTTGTTAGCGCCAAATGTTGAGCGGCGCTCACCAAACCCGATACCCCACATTGTGCCAAGTGAGGGTACAAGCCTTATCCTGGTGCGAGTAAATGCAACCTATAGACTACATGTAATGACATGGCAGACCAGGCCTTAAGCCTTGATCGCCAACTAGTCTAGGATCGAAGCTCCGACAGGTGGACGGTTAGAGCATTGCTTTGCTGATACGGTAGCTTCTGCAGCTTGTCATCTTCCAGACGTATTGGTGTTACCTGTCCTCTGGGGTATACTAGGCAGGCCTGGAGAGGGTCATTCTGCTTGGGCAACACATGGTCTCTAAAGGGTCGACTAATGTATCCAGCAGACACATACAGTGTCCGGAGAGTCACTGTCAGGTCGGGGAATTTCTGTGAGAACGAATACTCTGTCCAGATTGCTGTAGCAGGGAGTGAGAACTGGCAAAGTCCAGAAAGAACGTCGCAGAAAGCGAACAAAGAGGGGCCCAGACCGAGGCCGATGAAGATTTCATTTGTCCGGGCAGGGCGGAATAAGAACGGTAAAGCTGACGACTTGCCGCTTGCTACAATCTTCGACGGTGCAGGGGACTGGGAACTGACCGTAGACCTGAAGGGCCGTGGCAAATAACCTGAGGTAATCCGAAGCTTTGGGCTGCGACCAGACATCGTACTCAGCTCCTCGTCAGCCAAGCAGCTAACGCTGATTGAGCTGACTGTCCCATACGAAAGCAATATTGAGGAGCAGCACACATTCAAGGTGGCAAAGTATGATGGCATGGTCGCAAGCCTGAGGCGGCAGGGTTACACAGTCAGGTTCTTCGCCGTGGAGATCGGCGCGAGGGGGATGGTCTCCCACTCCGTGTTTGACATGCTGAAGCGAATGGGAATGAAGGGTCAGGCAAGAAATAAGGTCCAGAAACGACTGTGTGAGGCTGCTGAAAGGGCCTCGTGCTGGCTATGGAACTGTAGGAATAGAGAGTGGAATGAGTCTCGAAACTAGTGTGGTTAGAAGCTGGCAACTGCAGAACCAAACAATCTCTAAACCAAGACCATCGAACTGTCAACTGTCTCGTGTCGGCTCTGTAGCCTTTCCTCCGAGCGGGAAAGGCGAGTCCGAGCGCAGTCTAACTGTATAAATGTTGGCCGACGTCTTACCTCGATAGCGATGGTCGAAAGCTGCACTCAAGTCGAGTGCAAAAACCAACGGCGTGGTTCTAACAGAAGAAAGAGGACAAAGTCTCGATAAGCGCCCACTCTCTCTCGATGAGTAGTGGGCCTGCAGTCAGTAAGCTGGTATAGCTTTTCGGTCAGTCCTGCCGGCGTAGCTTGAAAGCTCGTCGGCAGGCGTCCAGTGGTTTTGCATGTATCACCTTGTACCGGGAGGGCGCGCGTTAGCGAGGCTACTCTTGACTTGCGTGTGCGTGAATAGTCCGTCTGTCCGATAGATATCTGGTCGGTCCTGCCAGTACCCATATGCGAATGTAAGAGGAGAGCCGTCTCCCCGACTGAGTGCACGCCGTGAACGGGGTACGAGGAACGGTGACAAAAATGAAGGGGACGAGGCCGTGGCTGGGGAGGTGGCTGAGTTCCCACGACCACATGTACTTTAGGGGCGAGTACAGGCTGCACGGAATTTCCCCACTGAAAGGGGAGAGGCTAGAGAGCGGACAAGGTATACCAGGAAAAAGGGAAAATCGTAACATCTAATAAATAAAATCAGGGATAACTAAAATGTGACCGAACGTCTCCACGGCAGGGGAAAGACGCCCGGGAGTCATGACCCGGGTGGGCCCACCTTCTCGAGAGTGTCAAGGGTTGTAAGGGCCGAAACACTTGAAGACAGGGGTACCCTTCTGACGAACAGAATCCCCCTGCCGTGATTGCTCCACGTCGGAGTTCTTATTACTTACATGTCTAAGACAAAAGCAACTTACATGTTTTAGTACAGTGGTTCTCAACCTCTTTTGGCCCATACACCCCTTCACCATATTTTTCAGAATGTCATTATCTCCCCCCCCCCCTTTTTTTTTGTATTTCATCTTATAAATCCCCCCACCCCCGCCTCTACACAGTATACGTAAAACTGAAAGCTAAATTTAATAATACATACTAGAACAAGTCTAGACGTCTACATACAACGTGATTTGCGGGTCTACTTACGTTATAAAACGAAATTCAGAATAGCGTGAAGTACAGAACTGTAAAATATGGAGATAAAACCAATATCAAGTAATTGGTTCTTGTGTTAACGTGATCTTCAAATAATCTTAATTACTCCCCCCCCCCCCCCCCCTGGAAACCCTAAAAATTTCCCCTGGGGCGTGGGGATGTGGATTTCCCACTGGTTGAGAACCATTGTTTTAGTATGGTAGTCAACCCATTTCAATTGTTGCTCTCTCCGTTATAACGCTATTAATCATAGCTTTAGTAATTCGTTTTTAATTTGTAAACTGCATTTTGCTTGTCCCCACATTTACAAGTCCCACAGAATGCTGTAAGTTCTGCCAACAACACTGCGGCTCCAGCATACCTACAGTTCTTCAGCATTCTTAGACTTCGATTCAGTCCAGGCATGTCCTTAGGGTGATCGGAAAGGGACGTAGTATATACATGTGTATATATGTATGTAGGAAGCCGCAATCTGGCAGCGGCTTCTACATTTGCCTGGCGGCTCGGTGGCCATATGATCGACACCCCTTTGCGACGGGGATTTAAATAACAAAAGCCAGATCTGATCTCCAAGCTGGACTCTATACGCCTCTACACGACTCTATACGCATTTGAATATATATTAAGACTGTCATTAAATATATCAGAATTCAAGAATAAATAATTAGCTTGTTATTCAACGCAGTTTTCCTATTATAATGGACAGATAGCGATTGCCTTGCAACAAGTCATGTGCACGCCAGCCTTCTTCCTGTCCTTATTAACGTGTTGGCTGATCGATTTCTGACTGCATGTTTTGACAACTAGCAGCTCGTTCTAACAGAATGTGATAACAATAATGAGACAAAGAATATGCCCGTAGCTAGAAAACCTAACTATCAGTTACCTGTATGTGACAACGTGCACCTTAATACAGAAACGTTCATTGTTGACATGGGGTTTTTACGGACATACAGGTAGGTGGTTGGGATGATGAATATGATGATACATGAAGGGATGGACAGATAGAGAGACAAAAAGAACGGCAGAAGGGTGGCATGAAAGATAGGCAGTCATGAGCAATACGTTTGATGGATGTAAATTACCATAAACAAATACAACAAATCAGGTAGGTAAGTAGGACGGTGTGTTAATGGGCAACTGGATAACAGTCAAACAGACAGATGGATGGACGGACGAAACAGCAGACGAGTGTAGGTCAGAATGAATAAATAGAATTGTCATAATAACAGGACAGGTAGAGCGACCTACAGACCGATTCAGACATGAAGAAAAACTGACGGACAGACAGACATAAGATAGTTAGTTAGTAGCGGTTCCAACTTCACGGCAACGGGTCGTCGCCATTATGCTCCGTTCCTGTGCCAGTGAATATCACACTGTCAAGATCTCACATGAAGAGTATTTCTATATAGAGATATGGGGATATATACAAGGGATACAACCCCGAGACAGAAACCCCAAGAAGGGAAGGAATTACGACAGCTCGAGTGCCCGAACAATCTCGGGCCTTCGAGAGCGAGGGGTTAGTTTGCCTACTGCGTCGTTGACACAGATGGAACCCGCCAGAAGCGTGCAGGGGCCACTTGCACGAGAAGCTCAGGGGAAGTCATACTCCGTGTCCACCCGACGCCCGTCAACGGGGAGACGAATACTGGACAGCAGACAAGAAGCAGGGTTTAGCTTAAGGGGGACAAGATATAGAAACTAGTTGAATCTAAAGATTGTTGATTAATGAGATAGTTTGATAGAGTTATGCTGTGATAGTTATGTGTACATACTGTGATATTGTGATTTGACGGCGAAATCCTTATTCGCCAGATAATAAATTAGATTATCATGACACAGTATAGAGTTTTGTTGCCTGTCTGAACCCGAGTCCTGTTCCTAGATTTGTAAGACCATGACACATACAACATGCTTCTCACTGCCCAATGTGAAAAGTGGAACAGACAGGGGTCTCCGCAAGCCAACAGCTCGCACATGCATACTGTGAATGATGCCGCCGCCAGAATGCTAATACAAAAGTCCTCCACACAAAAAATACAGTTCATCGTCGATTGAAACGGCAGTCATCAGAAAGACGACATTGACCCGGGTTTTATCCCACATAACTTGGTATTTTTCCACAGGGTGACTTGCGGAAAGAGCCGCACAAAGCACGAACTCCATACTTCCAGCGACGACTCCCAGGAGTCTCCTGAAAATGCACTCGTGAACCGAAAAGGCAAACCAGTCAATTCAGCAACATCTGAACGCCATTGTTCCGAACATGCAGATCACTGTATAAACAACAGCGGACAAGTGTAAAAGCGTCCCACGCGAATTTCACAGCTCACACGCACTCACTCAGTAGTAGGGCGACGGAACCTTGTACTACCAGTCTAAATGAGTAAATGCGAATGCAAACCGTAGCCACAAGCATAAACACTCCAGAGACCTTAACAGTTCAATGCCCATCCACTATGTTGGGGGACCGGGAGACAGACATAAGACAGACAGGCAAAGGGACAATTCACATTCCTTCATTCTGTACTTAAACAAAAATCAGCCAGTGGTGTTCGACATGCGCTTACACTACGTGGTTATTATCCTGTTGACAATCTCCCCCTTCCCATCTTTGCCACTGTTTATTTCTTTAAATCTTACAAGAACAGGAAACCACAATCATTTGTCATTCCTGCAGTGCCGATGTTATTTTCCTCAGCATGACCACGTCTCTCATATATCAGCGCAGTTACACGTTAGCAGAGATGTCACAACGGCTGTTGTTTCCATTTGTACAAGACATAAATATCGGTTGTTAGTTTTCCTTGAAGCCCTAGACATACCAAGAGAAATCAATTAACAGGTATTGATGGGCGCTCATAGAAATAAGGGCAGACTTAGAGATTAGAGGACACACCAAAGAATATGAAAACTGAAACCTTTTGACACCACGATCGCAACATGCCTCTCGAAATGACGGCAACGCCTCGCTGGATGAAATAGACGTACGGCCAACTAGTTACGCCTTTAATACTCGTATCTCCATGGCAGCATGATCACTTATGTGCAATGTCTCGTGCTGTCAATACTGGAACTTCCAGAGATGTCTCGTCATCGTGTAGTACTCGGCGATGTATTTAGACTGCCGATATTGACCTGCAGCTGGCCTTGAAACTTCTTTGTGCAATGGTAAAACATAAAGGAACCTGCCACACGTATAGAGGTGTATTTGGTACATGGTGTTAAACCCAGATTTTTATAAGCCGACGTAACCAAGTATTACGTGAAATTTGAAGTGTTTTGGCAATGCTACAATACTATTTAGAGTTTAAGTTCATTACGATCTAGGTGGTAGAGGTGGGGCTGGGGGGGGGGGGGGGGTTGTTAGTAAGTCACGTCTTCGGCAGGTTAACTTACACAACGGAAAATACACTGGACATGACGTTAGAAAACACAAACTTATAGAAAATATAGATAAGTGGATGAGCGCTAGAACTCACACTTGTGAACACACAATTGCTGTGTCGTCAACACCGAACGTTGATGCTAATACCACCTAGAAGATCACGATCTGAACACTGTAATCGTGGGAAAATAGCGGATTTCCGTGTCATAATCAAGCGATAATCATTTAATATTTTTATGGATTATTCAGAGGGACGAAACTATCATGAATGCATGTTTGCATTCAACATCATTTCTTGTATTTATGTGTAAATTGTCATTACTCTACGTGGCCGGGGTCGATTATTTTTTTATAACTTTGTAAGGCGAATTCACTGGTTAAAGTGGATCTCTGTCTCGCGACCTCGTGTAACAACATCGCGCGGTAGCATGCGCGATTTGACGTCATCACCGGTTGACGTGGAAATGTTTATGTCTGTGTGTGCGTGTGTGTGTGTGTGTGTGTGTGTGTGTGTATATATATATATATATATATATATATATATATATATATATATATATATATATATATATATAAACTGGCAGAGTTATATGCCATTGAGTTAGACAGCTTCTGCGTTAATCTCCCTTGGCATGAGTGTAACCAAAAGGTGTGAGTGTGTAGGTAGGGTCACAAAAAGTGAAAAGGTCAAAATCTGTTTTTTTTTCTTTCTATATAAGTTATATTAAATGATAAACTGACTCACAAACAGTGATATCTCGGCTAAGTAATGACCTACAGACTTGAATAAGGTACCGTTGGATTTTTTTTTTTTTCAAGAGGAATCCAACTATGCAGGTTATATAATTATAAAGCAATTTAGAAAATGTTACTAAAGTGCATACCCCAAGTAATGTCAACTTGTTTGGTGTGTGTTAACCTGTTTGGACAACTCAACGAGTCATTGGCAAGAAAGACTTTTTCGGACCGATAAAAGGGTACAGCAGGTGGCGCATGAGTGGTTAGACACACGACCAAGAGAATTTATCTGCGCTGGATGACATGCATTGAACGCAATGGTGACTACATAGAAAAATTATACATTTGTTCTGTACTTTTTTTTAGAATACATTCACCAAAAAACATTTAAAGTTTTCATGTGAAGCCCCGTTAAAACATTTACAGCTCATGGTTCCGAAAAGGGTACTTTACAACTATATACTCTATAGCCTCATGGCGTAGAAAAGTGTCATTTACTTTACTAACATATATCCAGTAATCCGCATGGCGTGGGGAAAATGTCATTAAATTTACTAACATATATCCAGTATTACGCATTTCATAGAAAGGTGTCATTTACTTTGCTAACATATATCCAGTATACCGCATGGTGTGGGAAAGTGGCATTTACTTTACTAACATATGTCCAGTATACCACATGGTGTGGGAAAGTGGCATTCACTTTACTAAAATATGTCCAGTATACCGCATGGTGTGGGAAAGTGGCATTTACTTTGCTAACATATATCCAGTATACCGCATGGCGTGGGAAAGTGGCATTTACTTTACTAACATATATCCAGTATACCGCATGGTGTGGGAAAGTGGCATTTACTTTGCTAACATATATCCAGTATACCGCATGGTGTGGGAAAGTGGCATTTACTTTACTAACATATATCCAGTATACCGTATGGTGTGGGAAAGTGGCATTTACTTTACTAACACATGTCCAGTATACGGCATGGTGTGGGAAAGTGGCATTTACTTTACTAACATATATCCATTATACCGCATGGTGTGGGAAAGTGGCATTTACTTTACTAACATATATCCAGTATACCGCATGGTGTGGGAAAATGGCATTTACTTTACTAACACATGTCCAGTATACGGCATGGTGTGGGAAAGTGGCATTTACTTTACTAACATATGTCAAGTAGGCCGATCGTAGTGGGAAGGGGTACCTGCAGAAGTTTGTAACCAGCTCATCACGTGATCATGTGTACATTATTGGTTCAGAACCACTGTACATGGTTGATCCGTGTGGTTATTAGACTACCTCATGTTTATTCTCTTTATTTCATCTCTCATATTGTCTCACTTTATCCTTCGACACACACATACAGACACATAGAGACACACACACGCCCATTCAATAACCCACACATACAATGTGATAGGCTAGACCGGTATATTCCAAAAGGAAATTTTCTATATAGTCCGTGTTCTCAGTTGTATTGATCACTTTGATGTGTAAAACATATGTCAGTTTGCTTTCCTTTGTGAACTTTGTATCTAATAATGATAGCCTAAAATATGTGTGTATCTGTCGTTCAGGGAACTGGTAGAAAACACATTAGTGTAAGCCTGTGTTGATGGCGAAATAATTCCATTATCCAAATAGAAAAATGCGATTTCTGGAACGGCTAGACAAGCTGCACTGCATTCCAATGCGGTGCCCTGCTTACAGTTGAATTACTCTGAATTTTAAAATGCGATTATACTCGAGCATCCGGGCGAAAGTCTTCTGGTGAAATTGTCGGGCAATCAGGGGCCAATTCTTCATTCACTGAAAGGAAATGCAGTTTAATCAATGCTGGGGCAACCAAACATGTCTCTGCTGAAATCGTTTGTACAAAACGCATTGTCCAGAAGCACAAAACGATGTCTAGACGGAGAAAGAAAACATCAGGATGTGCAGACACAAGCGAGCGGAAAATCTGGCAGATGGATGAAATGGACGGATCAGAGTGCAGGCGTTTTTACACTTTTCTTTTTCAGGTGCCTTGTCTGTAGCAAGTACTGGCAATTATGACAATTGCTATTGTAGGAGACTCGGTGGCCAAGTTGTTAAGTTGCCTGCCTCGCGCTCTGAAAGATGTGGGTTCGATTCCGGGCTACTTCGTTCTGTGCAATTTTCTCGGAGTTTGTACTTTGTGCGATGCTTTCGGCAGGCCTCCCTGCTGACAGAGACCGAGCCATATGGGATAAAACCCGGTGCAATGAATCCACCCTCTGGCCGTTTAAACATGTGCTATTGTAATGAAGCTGATATTGTTTGTATGATTATTTCTTGCCCAGCTGTCATAGCTTTCATCTGTCTCTGTCCTTCTGTGCTTCTCTTGCCTATACTATTTCTCACATACGACTAATGTATCCATTCCACCTCAATTATTGTCGGTTCACAATCCCGACATATCGAGTTTGAAGTCTATATCATATGATTTGAGAACATATCCCTTCGTGTTTATTTTCATAATGGTATGAGTGTCAGCCGATTAAACAGCAATGATAAAGTACTTAAAGTAGAATTGCCTTAAAAATCACAGTTGCCAATTAAGGATTGAATTGGTGGCAAAAGTCCTCTACAGGGCGTGCTACATACTTTTCTGGGCTGCCAGGCCGATCCAATCTTACAATGGGTAATAGGAAATGTTCTGGAAAGTAAAGGCGGCCAGCAAGATATTGACCTCAATACTGACCGAGTGTTGACCGGTTGTTCGATAAACATGTGAGACTTCCACAACAAGCCCAGTACCGGTCAAGGAGTGGACAATGATCCCTTTCCTAATTGACTGTACATAATGGCCTTGCCCACACAGCCTGTACACACATGTGATGGAGACAACGGGAAGAAAGAAGACACATTAACAGCAGTTTTCTCTTCTTCTTCTTCTTCTTCTTCTTCTTCTTCTTCTTCTTCTTCTTCTTCTTCTTCTTCTTCTTCTTCTTCTTCTTCTTCTTCTTCTTCTTCTTCTTCTTCTTCTTCTTCTTCTTCTTCTTCTTCTTCTTCTTCTTCTTCTTCTTCTTCTTCTTCTTCTTCTTCTTCTTCTTCTTCTTCTTCTTCTTCTTCTTCTTCTTCTTCTTCTTCCACCTTCATTTCCCATTGGGGCATATTCCTTCAGACAAATCACGCCAAGTCGTCCTATTTAGTTATCACCTGCAGCTTCCTCCATGTCTTCCCAATATTATTAGTCTTAAATGACTGACACAAGCGTCGCATTTAACTAGGACAGCGGATTAAATCCATATCATTTGAACGAAAATAGACGTTTAGTTTCAATCAACGGGTGAAATAAATTAGAATCAGAGCATGTGATCAAATCAGATGGCACTATTTTGTGACGGTAATCACACAGTTGAGTTGTTCTTGCAGATATAATACATTACAGTGTCGCCCGCCAGGCAACAGATACAACAAACAGTTCTACAGAGTCGCTTGATTATCCTACACGTCCCTGTATTGCCCTACGCGTCCCCGGATCAGTTATACCGGACCTTCACCTTCACCTTCAGTAGAATACAGGAGTAGACAAAGAGTGTATCGATAGTTGGGTGGTTCCATGTTGGTATGTGGGTCCCCTGAAAGATGAAGCTTTGACTGCTACGTTTGATTCATTTGAGATGTGTACAGGATTTGCATCTATTGGGGTGGGGTTAGTGTACAGAACCTTTTATCGCTGTTCTTTTCCAACCAAAATGACGCTTACTATTTTTTTTCCGCATATCCTTTACAGGACATCGCTGTCAACACCAGCATTTTACCGCTGTTGTTGATTTCTTGGCAAGATTACGCTCACTAGTTTGCCATTGCTTTCTGAGCGGTCGGCTCGCTTATCCCGTAAGTCACCAACATGGCGAGAACTGCTACCAATTCTCCCGCGCTGCGTTACCCCACGTGGATAAACGGGATTACGGAAAAAGTCGTTTAACACCTGGGCCTGGGAGACCGGCATATTGGCTATAGCCAAGCTATTTCAGTTTCCGGTAGATGATACCGTTTCTGAGCCCGTACGCGTAAAATTGGATGCTCAGTTGATCAATTCGCAGCGTCTATATAAAACGGAAGTTACTAGTCAACTTACGTCTTAAAAAGACAGTCTCTTTATCTACGTAAGAAGAGATATTTGAGAAGTCAAGATGTATAGATTTGTAGACAATGGAGGGGACTACAATACTCGGTAATCGGTTTCTATTTTAATGCGATCTTGAAATTATCGGGGAATTTCTTCTTCTTCTTCTTCTTCTTCTTCTTCTTCTTCTTCTTCTTCTTCTTCTTCTTCTTCTTCTTCTTCTTCTTCTTCTTCTTCTTCTTCTTCTTCTTCTTCTTCTTCTTCTTCTTCTTCTTCTTCTTCTTCTTCTTCTTCTTCTTCTTCTTCTTCTTCTTCTTCTTCTTCTTCTTCTTCTTCTTCTTCTTCTTCTTCTTCTTCTTCTTCTTCTTCTTCTTCTTCTTCTTCTTCTTCTTCTTCTTCTTCTTCTTCTTCTTCTGCTTCTTCTTCTGCGTTCATCCGGAGTTTTTTTATTGGACGTGATTGCGTTGTGCCTGTTTACAGCAGAGCTGCGTTCTTGCGCCGTTAGGCCGACACATCCGACTTCTGCGGGCATTTGTTGACCAGGTTAACCTTCCCGGGGATCGGGGAATTTAACATCATGCGTACGCTTACCGTCCCCAAATCGGAGACACAAAAACAAATAACCGAACGTTATCGCAAACAAAATTCCAATAAAATACGGCAAAAAAAAACAAAAAAAAACAACTGCAGTACCGAACTTGAGGCTAGGTCTGGCGATAACGGGGGATGTGGAACACACTGAAAGTGGAGGTCACTGATACAGAAAACAAAAGGGGATAACAGATCATCATTAAACTATCCTTATGACGTCACCATGTTCGTCTGCACCGTGATGTCACGTGCTTATAACTCTTGACATCCTTAACAATAATATTGACAGGTTACAAGACAATGGCATGGTTACTGTAATCTCGATCACACTTTTAAGGTTTTCATTTGAAGACCCTTCGTATATAGTTTAAAACAAGTGAAAGAAAGTGCTCTGCAATATGTGTTAAGTGTATTATGTTGACCCGGGGTTTTATAGAGAAATTGACACTGGAGAAGTGAGGTAAGTATCACACAGGCCGTCTTTACTTCCTGTGATATGGTGTGGTCCTCGCTGTAAGCTCAGTAGCCCTGGGAGCCCACTTCATATTCTATAAAACTCTGCCTCAATGGGGATTCGAGCACATGGCCACTGGACCGATAGGCAAAGGTTATACCCATATACAGAGCCATGGGAAGACCAGTCAATGATGGAGTTATGGTATCAAGAGACATGAGTACCAATTTACAAACAACATTAGAAAGAGCGAATAACAGATCTTTACATATCCCCCACCCCAAAACTTCACTCAGTTCACCGAGAGAAATGGAGGAAGAGAAGAAGAAAAAGAAGCTAGCTAGCCATTGCGCAAGCGTGTCCCCCGAAAGAGTATATACTATATGTTTAACTATCAGCCCTTTCAGTCCCTCGAAAAACTATTTTCTATGTTTTAATAGCTGGAAATCTGTGCTCTATATTTCACTGACTTTAAAAACAAAAACAAAAACACACACACAATAAAAACGCTACACACTAGAACACGATAGCTTATATGAGCTTGGCAGAAATGCACAGAACAAATCTTCAGACTCAGAATCTCAGAATAAGACATTGTGGACTTAGAGTACACGTCTACAGAATGGGTCTCACTGACTCTGCCTGTTTCAGGTGTCGAGCACTCAAGCAACCCCATAGCATGACCAACAAGACTTGACTAACTACAAATATGTTCTATATATCTCTGTATGAGGCTATAAATCTGACAGTAGATTTCTGAGACTGTCCTTGACCACAAAGAAGAACAATAAGACATTCTACAAGGTTTGAACATCTCAGAAAAGTGATCCATAAACAGCATGGTCTCTTGGAAAACAGTCACAGTCATTTGGACAGAGCGGTGACTGGAGGTATGGTTTCTGAAAGAAAAGGCAACGATTGACCAGCAAGAGGATGGACACGGGACATCGCAGACACCCTGGGCATAAAGATGTATGAGGCAAGGGAAATGGCAATGGATCGAGATAGATTTCAGCCGGCCGTGATGAGAGCGGGGTTCTGCAAAGGTCCTGGTACACAATGGCATATAGATAAAGTAATGAATTATTATAAAATATAAACAAGGAGTATGTTTAGTAAGGTAGAAAAAGGAATGTTTCGTGTGGAATGGCTCACCTTTCTTCAGAGGTCACAGATTGTTAGAATTGTATTGCCACAGCCATGCGGGAGTGCGAGAGAATGAACAGGCTGATACGCTGATTGCAAGGGAAATGGCAATGGATCGAGATAGATTTCAGCCGGCCGTGATGAGAGCGGCGTTCTGCAAAGGTCCTGGTACACAATGGCACATAGATAAAGTAATGAATTATTATAAAATATAAACAAGGAGTATATTTAGTAAGGTAGAAAAAGGAATGTTTCGTGTGGAATGGCTCACCTCGCTTCAGAGGTCACAGATTGTTAGAATTGTATTGCCACAGCCATGCGGGAGTGCGAGAGAATGAACAGGCTGATGCGCTGGCAGGGAATGCACCTATTGGTGGTAGGTTACCTATGGACAAGGGAAGGGGGTGGGACCAACTGGAGAAGGCGGAGGAACAGATTGAGAACCCGTTTGTGGAAAGAATGAGAGTTCGGGTGATCAGCAAGGGTTCTGGGAGAATCTCACAATTGAGAGGGAAGACCAGGAGAACTTTTAATCAGATAGCGATGGTAACGATTAGTAGTATGACTCTTCGCTGAAGGAGCGAATTTGGGGATGTCGTCAGTGCAGTGATGTCGGTTCTTAACTCAACTTAACTATTATAAAATATAATTATCCTCCGCAGAACTGCATGAGAAGCAAGGCAAGAAACATAAATAAAACCAGCCACATAACACAAAGAGAGCGGATATAGGATAGGCAGTGGCTAGCACACTTGTCTACCCAACCGGTGGTGGTATGTTCGAATCCTCCTCATGTGAGGCATCCTTTAACATCTGACCTGTACTCCCAGGACCACCCAGCCTACATTGGGCACCAGGACATGTTCTGGGACGCAAGGGTTGCCAAGCTGACACTGGCCACATCACCCATCGCCTGCCCATTTTGATCCATACAAATATGGATCTATCACTCTGGACCTAGTATACCTCACAGTGGGGGAAAGGCTTATTCACTGCTTTTACATCCTCTCTTTAAATATATTGGGGAGGGGGATGAAAGCAGTTCAAGTTGACGCACAGCAAACGACATAAAAGTATGAGAATCAATGAAACCGGGTCTAAGAAGACAGTTAACGAGATCTGGTCTTTCTACGCCTTTGTCTTGTCACTTCAATTACCGGCTGTACAGCTTGGCACGTCAATGAGCAATATCTCTTCCGGCATGGGACGAGCATGCCCCGACTCCCAGACGTCATTCTACGTAACCCATATCAGTGAGTCTTCACTAATGAACTTCTGGATTTCAGGAGCCGAAATATGGATTTCAATCATTACTCGGTTCTATCCTGATGTCTGCACCATGGGTCTCAGCGCAGTCTATTATTGTTGTTCGTGAGAAACCGCTGGAAGTATGCCAGTCTCCGTTATATGGCTTATATCTTCTGGTAATTGTGTGTGTAAATCTGATTTTCTCCTATTGTGCGCACGCGTAAGAGTGTGTGTGTTCATTCTTTGACAATATATCTACTGTCTATATTTCTCTGACTACAAATATGTGTCCACTATTTCTCTGACTACAAATCTGTGCTCTATATTTCTCCGAGACCCGATTGTTAAGCGCAGACTTATATACAAGAGGTGAATGGAGGAGTTTGGCTTGCGTTTTCCTGTAACCGTTTTCCTGTAAATCCAGAGAAAAACTTTCATAGACACTCTCGTTCTGGAACAAAAGTCCCAAATGTTATACATATAAGAGAACTTGTATAGTTGAGTTGAGTTGAGTTAAGAACCGACATCACTGCACTCAGGACATTCTCATACGTGCTCAGTCGCCTCGTTCAACAGCTAGCGAAGAGTCATACTACTAATCGTTCCCACCGCAATCTGTATAGACAACTGCAAAAATACAAAGTATATTTAAGACATTATATAGATAACTGACAAAATAAACAGCATAATTAAATATATCTGAGAAAATAAACAAGTTATTGAACATATTGTATATAGAAAATAAGCATTATATTGAATATATGTTATAGATAATTGAAAAAATAAGCAGTACAATTTATACATTTGATACACAACTAAGAAAGTAAGCAGTATATTTAACGCATGTTATAATTAACCGCGGACAGAACGTGTCATTAGATTGTCACCATGTAGGAGATGTTGCACCCCACCGACATGACTCTCCAACCGTGGCCAGGTCTCAAGCTTCCATCATGATCCTGTCCACGGTGTCTGCAATGTCCCGTGTCCATCTTCGTGGTGATTGACCCCTGCCCGTTCTTTCAGGAACCATACCTTCCATCAGCGCCCCCCCCCCCATACTGTGACGTTTAACATGTTCAAAGTATTTCAGTTCCCGAGACATGACATGTATATGTGTGTGTGTGTGTGTGTGTGTGTGTGTGTGTGTGTGTGTGTGTGTGTGTTGTTGCTGCTGTTGTTGTTGTTGTTTGTCCATCAAGAATGATGATGACCATTCATTTCATCCAGTGGGGTTGAAAGTATGGAGCCATGAGTTTTAAGATGGCTAATAAGGCCTATTTTGGCTCAAAATGTTGTTTGACAATGTGGACAAGGAATGCTTGACGTTCCATGAGGACGATCTTCTGCAGTGGTTTTTCTGTCCAGCCTTTTCTTCACAGGTCTTGCAGTCCTGGTTACTTCACAAGTGACTGCATCCTTGCGAAGTGATGTGCGCCACGAATTTCGGTCTTTGGCAGTAGTCTCCCAGGTGTCAAGATGAATTCCAAAAGATTTCAGTGACATTTTCAGTGTCTTTAAAGTGTTTCCTCTGGCCACCTTCGGAGCGTTTATCACAACGCAGCTCGCCGTAAAATTATTATTTAGGAAGATTTTGATCTGGCATGCGAGTCAAGTGACCAGCCCAGCGAATCTGATTCTTCATTAGTAGAGTGTGGATACTGGACATGGACGCTCTTTCTAGAACTCCAGTGTCTAGGATCTTGTCTTGCCATTTAATCTCCAATGGCTTTCAAAGGCTGATTGCGTGGAGGTGGTTTAATTTCCTAGCGTGTAGCTGATAAACAGTCCAGGTTTTACAAGCATATATCAGTGTGGATAATACAACTGCTTTGTAGATTATCAGCTTTGTTTGCAGGCTTATTTCATTTCTGTCCCATACGTTCTTGTACAGTCTGCGAAAGGCAGCTATGGTCTTGGAGATTCTTGCATTCACTTTTTCATCAATTGTGGCAGCTGGTGATACAGTGTTGCCAAGATAGGTGAATTTGTCCACAACACTTCATCTATGACCATTCACCTTGATATTCGGCAAGGTGTGATTATTCCTTGGAGCTGGGTGGTACATTACTACAGTCTTCTCCATGTTGATATTGAGCCTAAAGTTGGCGCAGGTATATGAGAAAGCTGAAAATTGTGTTGCATGTCTGCCTCTGAGTTGGCGTATAGAGCGCAATCATCCGCAAAAAGCAGCTCTCCGGCGGTGTCGCTGCTAGTTTTGGTTTTAGCCTTCAGTCTTCTGAGACTGAACAACTTTCCATCCATGCGGTAGTTCTTGTCTATTCCAATGTCATTGTTCCTGAAGGCATTTGTCAGCATAGCTGAAAACATGAGGTTGAACAGTGTTGGTGCCAGGACACATCCTTGCTTCACGCCATTGGTGACAGGAAAGGACCCAGACAGTTCACCATGTTACTGTACTCTTGCCTGCATACCATCTTGAAATAGCCGCACTATTTGGACACACTTTCGTGGACAGCCATATTTCATCATAATCTTTCACAGTCCTTCTCTGCTGATTTTATCAAAAGCTTTGGTAAAGTCAATGAAAGTGGAGAATATTCCAGAGTTCTGTTCCTGGCTTTTCTCTAGCAGCTGCCTTACAGGGAAAATCATGTCAACAGTTCCTCGTTCTTTACTGAAGCCCCATTGATTCTCAGGAAGAAGACCTTGATCGAGATGGGCTGTGAGGCGATTGAGAAGAATTCTCGCGATTGCAATTGAAAGCAAGGAGATGTCTTTGTGGTTGTCACAGGATTGGCGGTTTCCTTTACGTTAGTAAAGGCGGACAACTGACTCATCCTTGAAATCTTGTAGCATGGTCTCGTTCACCTATATGTTTGTAAAGACTTGATGAAGCTGCTCTATTAGGAGCGGCCCACTTGCCTTGTATATCTCTGCTTGCATGGAGTCAGGACCAGGCGCTTTATCGCTGCAAAGTTGCTGGATGGCTTTGTTTACTTCCACTATGGTTGGTAGGTCATCAAGTGTATCATTAGTGGGAACTTGAGGAAGGCAGTTGATGGTTTTATCATAGAAGAATGAAGTTGCATTTAAGATGTTGCTGAAATGCTCTGCCCAGCGTTGAAGGATATCTTTCTTATCGGTGACCAATGTTCCCCCATCTGCACTGAGGGGGGGGGGGGGAAGCTATGCCTGGTGATGTAGGACCATAGCCCGTTTCAGTGAGTCGTAGAAGTTTATCATATCATGTCTGTCAGCAAAGCCTTGAATTTCCGCGAGTCCCGCATGTGCCGAAGTTTCTGCTGCACTACTCTCCGAATGTTATTGAAGGCGTTTTTTTTAATGTTGGCTTCGGGTCACTCAAATCTGCTTTGAGGAGAAGATGTTTCTCGGCCAGCAATTGGTTGGTGTCTTCGGAATGTTCATCAAACCAGTCTTTGTGTTGTTTTTTTTTTTTGGGGGGGGGGGGGGTGTGCTGGACCCAGAATTTCCATAGTAGTGTTGTAAGTTATATCCTTTAGGGCTCTCCACTCTGTTTCCGCATCCTTTTTAGCTGCAGCATTGAGCTTAAGGCGGTCTTCCAGCATATTTTCAAACGACAGCTGCATTTGTTTCTGTTTAGGCGAGTGACATTTAGTTGTTTTTTTTTTGTTTTTGCATTTTTACCCCTTGAGGACGCCGTGGTGGTTTGATGTGTATGTTTATTTTCGAGATAATGAGACGATGGTCTGTCCCACATTCGGCACAAAACATGGATTTTGTCACTCGAACGTCTTGTCTGTCACTCCTCCTGACGATGTCATAGTCAATTAGGTGCCTGTGTTTCGAGCGAGGGTGCATCCACGATGTGCAATTTCTCGTGGGAAGACGGAAAATTGTGTTGGTGATCATGAGATCGTGTTCGGCACAGGTCTGAAGGAGGAGGAGTCCATTGATGTTACAATTTCCGACTCCGTACTTTCCAATGATGCTACTCCATTGCCTACTCTGGTATTGAAGTCCCCAAGGAGTATAAGTTTGTCTCCTTTGGGAACAGATGTTAATACGTTGTTCAGGTCCTCATAGTACTTGTTTTTGACGTCATCTTCATTGGTCGTGGTTGGTGCGTAGACACTCACGATGGTTGCATGCTTCTCTCCTTTCAGCAGGGTAACTTAATGATCATAAGCGTGTAATTTATAGCTTTCGGAAATTCAGCTAGTTTGCCAACCAGGGCCCATTTAATGGCAAATCTCACACCGGATTGGCGACATTCCAGAAGAATGTGTAGCCGGCACCTACTTCACAGATGTGGCCTTCTTCTGAAAGTCGTGTTTTGCTCAAGGCTGCAAGGTCGATGTTGTACGTGCCCAGCTCTCTCCCAATCAGTGCTGTTCGTCTCTCTGAGCGCAACGCGCCGTCTCTATCAATTAGGGTGCGTACATTCCATGTTCCGATTAATCTTTTAGCTTTACCTGTTTTAACTTTTTTGTATGTCGACGGCATTATTGGGTACCCACCAACCGCGGATAGCTGGTTAGGTAATGATCTAGCAGACAATGTTTAGGGCACCTTTCTAGCCCCTTCCTCATGCTATGGAAGTTAGCAATGCTTTCCTATAGAGGGCTGCCCAGTCGCTCAGGGGGTTGCCGAATCCCACTGCTGCATCAGTCAGTAGAAGAAGACCATATGGTCTGAGACGCTTGTATGCAGGTCTGCAACTATGGCTGCCAGCGTATCCACGCCTGCCGCTTCGCCGCTCGCCCATCGCCACAGGACGTGAAGGTGATATGTGAAATTGGATGAAGAATGACATGTGCGATGAATTGGATTAAAGTGAGGAAGATTTGCGCAATTCTCGACCTCACTCTCTCACCTGAGTCCATCTGAGTCCAGGGACATGACAAGTCAAGACGACTGGAGACGAATACAGGTGCAATGGATAACCAGGGCGCTATGTGTGCCTTGCCGTGCTCATTACGATCCACAACGCTTTGCAGGTAAACGCCGTCTTGCCCGTTGAATCAACAATGATTTCTTCCGCGCAGTCTGCCGAGCCCCGTCTTCATGTGCTGGGTAGGCATACCCTAGTTCACCGATTGGTTTGACACCAGGTCTGCTACCCACGCCTGGCTTAGCCAGCCTGTCACAGCTGTTGCCCGATATATAACGGAGGAAAATAAACAAATAAACAAGTAAATTTGACTGACAAGAAAGGCAAGTTAGAAAGTGCACCACGCCTTAAACACAACGTTGAATCTGGCAACAGGCTCTGTGAGTTCCGTCGTGTTAGTAAATGTCATGTGCCTTCAGCTCTTCCTTATTTCGTTGCCACAATAGAATAAGTTAAATAAATAACAGGAAAATAATGGGTTAAGGAATCAAATGTCTGTTTGAGAAAGCAATGTATTACCAAATATAGTTCGATGAGTTAATTTAACAATTACACCCTAATCCCTCTCCCCATCTTCTCTCCTGACACTTTCAATTTCACATCTATCCTCCATATTTCTCGTTGCTGTCTTTGCGGTTTATTTCCTCCCTACTGTCAAATCCCTTCTTCTTCTCCACATGTTACTCTTTTCTATTCTCCGTTATTGGGAATGTTTTTATTTTCCTATTTTCCCCCACTCGAACCCATTTTCGTTTTCTTTCCTCGTTCGCTGCTCCACGTCTTCTTCGATTGAACCCATTTTCTATCTTGCATTTATTTCAAACTTCTCTGTTTTGTATATTCTTTTTCCTTTATATCACATCTCATATTCCCCGCTTGCGTATCTGTTTTATTTGTCTCTCCACATATCTAACTCCATGTCTTTCTTTTCTCATTCACGGTGACCCTATATCCCCACTCCTCTTCCACAATTGCCGTCTCCACCAAAGGTCCTTATCTATGCCTCCGTGTTTTCTCCTTTTTCATTGTTGGATATCTCTTCAATTCTCCTGTTGGAATAATTCTTAATCTTCCTCTTTCTCAAGCGCATTTCCATGTCTGCTTCCTCCCACAATAATTTAATTCGCTATTTTTCCCATCCTCTCTCCGTGTGCGTGTGTGTTTTAATTTTCCGCTAGGGATATTTGTCATTTTTCTGAGCAACACAAGGGCGAGCTGTTTCATTAAACAACAAAAACCTGCCTCTAGAATCTGCTCAATGACGGCACTGGATGGCAAAGATACTGTTCGACAATTTACAAAAATGGCCTGCAGCGATCTTGTGTGATCTGGGGGAGAAACAAAAATGTTTTCAGGCTGACATAAATCAGAGTATAATTGGACAGGTAATAAACCAGTTATTGTCACACACTTTATTACTAGAGCGCCGCAGTGGTGCCGTGGCCAGTGCGCTCGCCCACAGGCCCAGTGGGTATGTGTTCCAATCAGCACCGAGATGGAGATTTTTGAAACAATTTGACCTCGGCAACCACGTGGACCAGAGGTTCCTAAACCACGGCCCGCAGGCCACTTGTGGCCCGCCAGCTGTCAGAAAGTGGCACGCGAGGCCTCGTTATCTTATATAATTTATTTTTATAATTTCAAAAATGCACTCGCAGCGCCCCTTTAGCATGCGATAATTTACTCTGCTCGTTGTTGTTATGCTCAGATATGATTGAATGCACTTGTTCAGTTTGCAACGAAATGTTATGAAGTTCCTATATCCCAGCCTTATCGACCAATCGGAGTACGCAAGGCGCCATGATGTTGTCTGTTACAACTGCTTAGCAGAGTCGGCAGTATTGTGTTGAAATTATATTTTTTCAAATAAAAATTTACCGTTAAAGCCTATAAACATGAGTGTGGAAAATCTCAAATCAAACAATGGTAAAAAGCGAAAATGTGAAGACGTTGATTGTCGTGAATTCAACGAAGATTGGACGGAGAAATTTATGTTTATGCCTAGCCGTTGTGGTAAACCAGTTTGCTTAACTGTGGGTTTTGTGTTTCTGTTACCCCAAAACAAATTAATCTGGAACGACACTTCACGACCGCACGTTCAGACATAAATGCTCAATATCCGATCAATTCGGAGTTAAGAAAAGATTTCATAGCTAAAAAAGAAAGGTCTCTGACCAGGCAGCAGTCATTTTTCACTAAGGCTAACGAACAGAGCAAGAGTGCTGTTGTTGTGTCGTACAAAGCTGCTTGCTTAACCTTCATCTGATCAAATGATTTCATTCTGGCGACTATTGCCTGTCGAACAATTAGAACGCTTGCGTTCAGTCGCCCAGAGATACATTTGTCCTTTTGGTTCGACTTACAGATGCGAGCAGTCATTTTCCGCAATGATCGTTATAGAAAGAAAACAAGCAACGTTCCAGACTCACCGATAGTAACTTAGCTGCGCTTGAGACTTTGGGCACGACAGATTTGTGCCCAGACATTGATAAACTGGCATATGAACTTAAGTAACTGGTTATGAAGAATATTTACAATTGTAAATTAATTACATTAATAGCGATTTCGAAACAGATTAAAAAGTTATTGTTTAATGAACTTCTGATTTTAAACCACATAAATAACCGCAGTGTAGTACTGACACTGACTGCATTATAAGTTTTAGAATTTTGATGACGAAAGTTAAGAAAGGTAAAATGATATTGCACGACTTTTATAATTTCATAACGTTGTGGCCCGCTTAACTACCGAAAATAGTAGATATGGCCCTCTGCTTGAAAAGTGTGGGAATCACTGACGTGGACCCTGTCTAAAATAGACACCAGGACATGTTCTGGGAAGTACAGGGGCCAGCGTGGTATTGACCACGTCCTCCATTGAGTGCCGATTGGTCTATACAAATATAGGTGAGCACCATATACCCAAAGGTGATACTCTTAAACTGTATTACTACACGATAATGATTATGGGATGTGACAGTGGTATATTTTCATATCTACTTACCTACTTATCTACCTACTCCATCCTTCAATTTATCCACATGTTTTTTTTCTGTCTTCGCCCGTTTAGCCATCCATTCAACTGTCCAACCAACCATCTATTCATTTACTTATCTACCAGCTACTGAACGAACGAACCAACCAACCTACATACCTACCTACCTACCCACGTGATATCATACCTGTCCCGGCGTTGATGACTCTGTACAACCTCGTACTCCGCCCTGATCTCTTGCTTGAGGACTGGATACCTTCAGTTCCAAAACTCGGGCTAAACCATAGGTCCTCGTTGCACACCATACACGTGAAACATCCATCGGCAACTGGACTTCTTAAATAAGTCGGACCCATAGGCCGCTGGATTGGCACCATTTCAAAATGTCAGCACTGTAAAACGTACGCCATATATATTTTCATGTGGATGTGGATTCTGCTTTATGTAACGGGAGTCGTGGTAGGGCAGAGGTTAGTTCGCTGACCTGAGGGTCAGTCATCATGTGTTCGAATTTCCATCAAGTGGATGTGATTGAAAATAGGCTGGACTTCCAGTTTGAGCCAATCTATAATTCGTACCAGGAAATATAATAGATTGATTACATTCTCATCAACAGAAGTTTTCGAAATGCCTTAAAATTCGCAAAAACTACAAGGGTCGTTGGTTTGAAATCCGTTCGTGCCGCACAGCGTATAATTGGTACGTTGAACATGATCATGTCATAGTCATGTTATAAGTTTATAAGTACTGACCAATGAATAAAAGAGCACGTGCTTATCGTCCCATGATGCATAGGTTCTGTTTCTGACCGTTGAGAAAATGGCTGGGTTTATCCAAAATCGATCCAAAGAAGCTCAAAGAGCGGTGATTCTGTTTCTTTCATTTGAAGGATGTCGACCAGTGAACATTCATCGAAGAATGCTGGCAGCGTACGGTAACAAATGTGTGTCAAAGACAACAATGACAGACTGGGTACGAATGTTTCGGAAAGGACGTCAGTTCACGACAGATCTTCGACGGCTGGGTCAAGCGCATATTGTTGCAACACAAAAAACCATTGCCAAAATTGATGCAGCAGTACAGATGAACCGTTATCGAAGCATAGTTCGCTAGCGAAAGAATTTGATGTATCAATTAGGACAATTCAAAAGGTCGTCCGCAAGAAACTATAATATCGGAAGGTGTGTTCACAGTGGGTACCACGGAAGTTGACCGACCATCAAAAAGAGGAACGCATGGGATGGTGTTTGAACCACTTGCTGTGTTACAGAGTGGAGACTGATGTATTTCTCTTCCGCATAATGACAGGCGGTGAATCATGGTGTCACCACCTTGAGCCGAGCAGCGAAAGAGAGAGCATGCAATGGAAGCATGCTCGATCACCACAAGCCAAAAAATTCAAGTTACAGGTTTCCGCTGGTAAGGTTATGCTGAGCGCATTTTTTTTTTTTTTTACAATGAAGGGCTATTGTTGGCCGTCTTTAAAGAACCTGGTGTCAACATCAACTCTACCCACTACTTGCAAACATTAGACAGGCTGCAAAAAGAAATCAAGAATAAACGACTCGGCGTGCCTTCTCGCTGTGTGATTGTGTTGCACGATAATGCTCGTACGCATATCGCAAAGATTGTGCAGAAAGCATTAGCAAGGAAGAAGTGGGAAATTCTGCAACATCCAGCCTATAGTCCTGATTTGTCACCATGTGATTTTCATTTGTTCGGACCTCTAAAAAGAGATGTCAAGAGGCAACAATTTCACACAGATGCAGACGTAATGATAGACGCGGTAAACACTTGGTTCAGTGAGCAACCACAACCCCGGGAAGGTTAACCCGGTCAACAAATGCCCGCAGAAGTCGGATGTGTCGGCCTAATGGCGCAAGAACGCAGCTCTGCTGTAAACAGACACAACGCAATCACGTCCAGAAAAAAACTCTGGATGAACGAAGAAGAAGAAGAAGAGCAACCACAATTTTTTTTTTTTTTTTTTTTTTTGCGGACGGCATTCGCCGCCTACCTAAGCAATGGGATGCTTGCCTGAATGACTACGGCGACTTTTTCTGACTAACCCATGGTGCATAATTCATTCAAAATGAATGCTTTGTTTAATTCTACCACACCTGTTAATGTTTCTTTCATGCTTTTGTAATAAAGCCATTGGAACGGGTCTCAAATGAACGTCCCTAACATATCAAACGTAGACTGCTACAGCGACCCTAGATTAATCTTAAGCAATATACATTAAGATTAGACATAGACAGTCAAATTTTTTGGGCATGTTTTGAGAAGAAATGAATTGGAGAATTTGGTAACAACTGGCAAGATCGAAGGAAACAGACCAGGGGCAATACCGAGAAATAAATACCTGGATGGCTTGGCCACATGGCATGGTCGAGACAAGAACACTGAGCTTAGCCACGACTCTGGTGTTCGAGTGAAATGGCGGGTCATGACCTTCACCGCTTTCCCACATGGCACATGATGGATGGAATATACATATAAAATTCACGAAAGTCAAATATACACAAAGAAACACAAAATTTGTTCTACTGGCACTGAAAAGTGAGGAGATAAAAGATAAATTCAACGTAGAGGTAAAGAATAGATTTGATGCATTGCCCGGTATGGAAATATTATTTCAAGACGTCAGTGACCAATGGGAAATATTAAAGAAATCAGTCAACCAAGCTTCAGAAAACAACCATCCCAAAAGATTAAGCTTACTGGACGCAAGAAACGGATGACGGAAAGCATCTTAAAACTCATGGAAATAAGAAGAAATAACAAAATTAACAAAGAAAATATTAAGAGATTCACAGGAAAATTAGGAAACTATGCAAAGAGGCAAAAGAAACACGGCTTGGGGAAAATGGCAAAGCAATTGAAAACCAACGCACCATCCGGAATACCAAATTAATGCACAAAAGAAGTAGTGACATCACTAACAAAAGAACACACACATCAACGGGTTGCCTGATAACCCAAGATGGCAAAATCATAATAGAGAAAGATAAGATTTTACATGCGTTGTCAGATTTTGTTAAAAACTGTATGATGATACAAGAGAAGAACAATATGATCATCGGAATAACAACGAAGGACCATCAATTTTGAAGACGGAAGATTAGCATGCTCTTAACCATATGAAACCTAGCAAGACCCCGGGTACAGATAACATCACACCAGAAATGATCAATGCCTTAGAAGAATACGGAATAGACGAAGTCACCAGACTGCTGAACGCAATATATTGTATGATACTGGAGATATACCTCCTGAATTATGTAATTCTATATTTATTGGAATCCCGAAGAAATCAGAAGCATTGGAATGTGATCAACATCGAACAATTAGTATAATGAGAAACATCACGAAGATTTTGCTGAGGAATATCATGCAATGAGTTAGGAAGAAAATAGGAGAAGAACCATGTGGGGTTGTAGAAGGCAAGGGTACAGTAAATGCTGTGTACATACTGAGAACAGTAATTGAACGTTCGATAGAAGTAAACAAAAATTTATATCTTTTTTTTTATTGACTACACAAAGGCTTTCGATAAAGTGACACATGTCAACATGATAAGGATGCTTGAAGATCTACAAATTGATGAAAAAGATCCTAGACTTGTAAAATACATATATTGGAATCAACAAGCTGCCAACAGAATTGATAATGCAGTAGGTCAATTTCAGCCTATTTAAAGAGGTGTGAGAGAGGGATGTGTAATGTCTCCAGATCGTGTTTCCCTGTACAGTGAAAATATTTTCAGAAAAATAGAAGATATGGAATGAATCAATATTGGTGGACGATGCATCAATAACATTAGATATGCAGATGATACAGTCTTGATTGCAGACAATGAACAGGACCTACAAAATTTAGTAGATGCGGCTGTTGCACACAGTGAACAACTACTGTTAGAATTAAATTGTAAGAAGACACAGATTATGGTCGTCACTGGGAAGAAGGAAATACCACAATGTGATATACGAGTAAATGAGCATATTCTTAAACAAGAGAATCGGTACAGTTATCTCGGAACAGTCATAACATCTGATGGGAGATGCCTTGAAGAGATTAGAACAAGAATTGCCATTGCGAAGGTAGCCTTTTGCAAGATGAAAAACATACTGACCAATAAAAATATATCAATTGAAACGAGAAAAAAGAGGGTTGAAGTGCTACAAAGAACCTGTACTTTTATATGGATATGAAGCGTGGACAATGAGTAGACAAGCTGAAAAACATCTGATATCTGTGGAAATGTGGTTTCTGAGAAAAATGCAAAGAAAACCATGGACAAACAGAAAAACCAATGAACAAGTCCTTCAAGAAACAAATGAAGATCGTAAACTGATTAGAGACATTAGACGTAGACAGTCAAAATTTTTTTGGGCATGTTATGAGAAGAAATGACTTGGAGAACTTCGTGACAACTGGCAAGATCAAAGAGAGGAGACCGAGGGGAAGAGCGATAAGTAAATACCTGGATGGCTTGGCCACATGGCATGGTCGAGACAGGAATACGGAGCTGATCCACGACTCTGGTGATCGAGTGAGATGGCAAAACAAGGCCGCCCACGCTTATCGGCATGGCACATGATGGATGGATGGCACAAATATTTCCTTGTGCACTTGTAACTCCTAACTCATCAAACCAGTCTTTGTGTTTTCGGGGGCTGGACCCAGGATTTCCATAGCAGTGTTGTAAGTTAATATCCTTTAGGGCTCTCCACTCTGTTTTCGCATCCTTTTTAGCTGCAGCATTGAGCTTAAGGCGGTCTTCCAGCATATTTTCAAAGGACAGCTGCATTTGTTTCTGTTTAGGCGAGTGACATTTAGTTTTTTTGTTTTTTTTACCACGTGTCTTCTCATAAATTTCTTGCGTCATATTATCTTTATTTTTGGAATGGTTGTTTCTGCAGCTTGGTTGGCTGATTTATTTAATATTTCCTATTGGTCGTTGACATCTTGAAGTAATATTTCCATATTGGACAATGCATCAAATTTGTTCTTTACCTCTTTGTTGAATTTATCTTTTATCTCCTCACTCTTCAGTGCCCGTAGATCAAATTTTGTGTTTCTTGCGGGAATTTGATAAACATTTGAGTTGAGCCAAGAAACGACATCACATGACTAAGGGCATTCCTATAAGTGCTTTGAATTCATCTCCAGCGGCAGATGATAATAATTTTTTTTTTTTTTTAACTAAACAGAGAGAAAGCTGTGGAAACGTGGCCAGAGGTATCACAATTATAATGACCTTAAAGAGTGAACTAAAAGCGAAAAAAAAAACATGTAATGACCTTAAAGAGTGAACTAAAAGCGAAAAAAAAACATGTCAAACATGGTACAGAGTAATTAGTTATATTATCAGTGGTACTTATTTTGGAAACATCTGATGTCACTTAATCAAACTTTGATTTATCTTTCTTTTAGAGTGGAAAAATCCACGGACCAGGTAATAAAGCCAGTGAACATTGAAGCCCTGTCTAAATGGGTGGGCTCTATTCCCGATGATGTGCTCAAAGATATGGATACTATAGGTGAGGCC
>OY992890.1:54877437-54958465 GCA_963921405.1 Cepaea hortensis
GATATAATACTGAGCCTTCCAGCCAGACACTGATTTGTACAGCGTTGGACTGATGGATATAATACTGAGCCTTCCAGTCCAGACACTGATTGTACAGCGTTGGACTGATGGATATAATACTGAGCCTTCCAGCCAGACACTGATTGTACAGCGTTGGACTGATGGATATAATACTGAGCCTTCCAGCCAGACACTGATTGTAGAGCGTTGGACTGATGGATATAATACTGAGCCTTCCATCCAGACACTGATTGTACAGCGTTGGACTGATGGATATAATACTGAGCCTTCCAGCCAGACACTGATTGTAGAGCGTTGGACTGATGGATATAATACTGAGCCTTCCAGCCAGACACTGATTGTACAGCGTTGGACTGATGGATATAATACTGAGCCTTCCAGCCAGACACTGATTGTAGAGCGTTGGACTGATGGATATAATACTGAGCCTTCCAGCCAGACACTGATTGTACAGCGTTGGACTGATGGATATAATACTGAGCCTTCCAGCCAGACACTGATTGTACAGCGTTGGACTGATGGATATAATACTGAGCCTTCCATCCAGACACTGATTGTACAGCGTTGGACTGGATGGATATAATACTGAGCCTTCCAGCCAGACACTGATTGTACAGCGTTGGACTGATGGATATAATACTGAGCCTTCCATCCAGACACTGATTGTACAGCGTTGGACTGATGGATATAATACTGAGCCTTCCAGCCAGACACTGATTGTACAGCGTTGGACTGATGGATATAATACTGAGCCTTCCAGCCAGACACTGATTGTACAGCGTTGGACTGATGGATATAATACTGAGCCTTCCATCCAGACACTGATTGTACAGCGTTGGACTGATGGATATAATACTGAACCTTCCAGCCAGACACTGATTGTACAGCGTTGGACTGATGGATATAATACTGAGCCTTCCATCCAGACACTGATTGTACAGCGTTGGACTGATGGATATAATACTGAGCCTTCCAGCCAGACACTGATTGTACAGCGTTGGACTGATGGATATAATACTGAACCTTCCAGCCAGACACTGATTGTACAGCGTTGGACTGATGGATATAATACTGAACCTTCCAGCCAGACAGTGATTGTACAGCGTTGGACTGATGGATACAATACTGAACCTTCCAGCCAGACACTGATTGTACAGCGTTGGACTGATGGATACAATACTGAACCTTCCAGCCAGACACTGATTGTAGAGCGTTGGACTGATGGATATAATACTGAGCCTTCCAGCCAGACACTGATTGTACAGCGTTGGACTGATGGATATAATACTGAGCCTTCCAGCCAGACACTGATTGTAGAGCGTTGGACTGATGGATATAATACTGAGCCTTCCAGCCAGACACTGATTGTACAGCGTTGGACTGATGGATATAATACTGAGCCTTTCAGCCAGACACTGATTGTAGAGCGTTGGACTGGTGGATATAATACTGAGCCTTCCAGCCAGACACTGATTGTAGAGCGTTGGACTGGTGGATATAATACTGAGCCTTCCAGCCAGACACTGATTGTAGAGCGTTGGACTGATGGATATAATACTGAGCCTTCCAGCCAGACACTGATTGTACAGCGTTGGACTGATGGATATAATACTGAGCCTTCGAGCCAGACACTGATTGTACAGCGTTGGACTGATGGATATAATACTGAGCCTTCCAGCCAGACACTGATTGTAGAGCGTTGGACTGATGGATATAATACTGAGCCTTCCAGCCAGACACTGATTGTAGAGCGTCGGACTGATGGATATAATACTGAGCCTTCCAGCCAGACACTGATTGTACAGCGTTGGACTGATGGATATAATACTGAGCCTTCCAGTCAGACACTGATTCTAGAGCGTTGGACTGATGGATATAATACTGAGCCTTCCATCCAGACACTGATTGTAGAGCGTTGGACTGATGGATATAATACTGAGCCTTCCAGCCAGACACTGATTGTACAGCGTTGGACTGATGGATATAATACTGAGCCTTCCAGCCAGACACTGATTGTACAGCGTTGGACTGATGGATATAATACTGAGCCTTCCAGCCAGACACTGATTGTAGAGCGTTGGACTGATGGATATAATACTGAGCCTTCCAGCCAGACACTGATTGTACAGCGTTGGACTGATGGATATTATACTGAGCCTTCCAGCCAGACACTGATTGTAGAGCGTTGGACTGATGGATATAATACTGATCCTTCCAGCCAGACACTGATTGTAGAGCGTTGGACTGATGGATATAATACTGAGCCTTCCAGCCAGACACTGATTGTAGAGCGTTGGACTGATGGATATAATACTGAGCCTTCCAGCCAGACACTGATTGTACAGCGTTGGACTGATGGATATAATACTGAGCCTTCCAGCCAGACACTGATTGTAGAGCGTTGGACTGATGGATATAATACTGAGCCTTCCAGCCAGACACTGATTGTACAGCGTTGGACTGATGGATATAATACTGAGCCTTCCAGCCAGACACTGATTGTACAGCGTTGGACTGATGGATATAATACTGAGCCTTCCAGCCAGACACTGATTGTACAGCGTTGGACTGGTGGATATAATACTGAGCCTTTCAGCCAGACACTGATTGTAGAGCGTTGGACTGGTGGATATAATACTGAGCCTTCCAGCCAGACACTGATTGTAGAGCGTTGGACTGGTGGATATAATACTGAGCCTTCCAGCCAGACACTGATTGTAGAGCGTTGGACTGGTGGATATAATACTGAGCCTTCCAGCCAGACACTGATTGTACAGCGTTGGACTGATGGATATAATACTGAGCCTTCCAGCCAGACACTGATTGTACAGCGTTGTACTGGTGGATATAATACTGAGCCTTTCAGCCAGACACTGATTGTAGAGCGTTGGACTGGTGGATATAATACTGAGCCTTCCAGCCAGACACTGATTGTAGAGCGTTGGACTGGTGGATATAATACTGAGCCTTCCAGCCAGACACTGATTGTAGAGCGTTGGACTGGTGGATATAATACTGAGCCTTCCAGCCAGACACTGATTGTACAGCGTTGGACTGGTGGATATAATACTGAGCCTTCCAGCCAGACACTGATTGTACAGCGTTGGACTGATGGATATAATACTGAGCCTTCCAGCCAGACACTGATTGTAGAGCGTTGGACTGATGGATATAATACTGAGCCTTCCAGCCAGACACTGATTGTAGAGCGTTGGACTGATGGATATAATACTGAGCCTTCCAGCCAGACACTGATTGTACAGCGTTGGACTGATGGATATAATACTGAGCCTTCCAGCCAGACACTGATTGTACAGCGTTGGACTGATGGATATAATACTGAGCCTTCCAGCCAGACACTGATTGTACAGCGTTGGACTGATGGATATAATACTGAGCCTTCCAGCCAGACACTGATTGTACAGCGTTGGACTGATGGATATAATACTGAGCCTTCCAGCCAGACACTGATTGTACAGCGTTGGACTGATGGATATAATACTGAGCCTTCCAGCCAGACACTGATTGTAGAGCGTTGGACTGATGGATATAATACTGAGCCTTCCAGCCAGACACTGATTGTAGAGCGTTGGACTGATGGATATAATACTGAGCCTTCCAGCCAGACACTGATTGTACAGCGTTGGACTGATGGATATAATACTGAGCCTTCCAGTCAGACACTGATTGTAGAGCGTTGGACTGATGGATATAATACTGAGCCTTCCAGCCAGACACTGATTGTAGAGCGTTGGACTGATGGATATAATACTGAGCCTTCCAGCCAGACACTGATTGTACAGCGTTGGACTGATGGATATAATACTGAGCCTTCCAGCCAGACACTGATTGTACAGCGTTGGACTGATGGATATAATACTGAGCCTTCCAGCCAGACACTGATTGTAGAGCGTTGGACTGATGGATATAATACTGAGCCTTCCAGCCAGACACTGATTGTAGAGCGTTGGACTGATGGATATAATACTGAGCCTTCCAGCCAGACACTGATTGTACAGCGTTGGACTGATGGATATAATACTGAGCCTTCCAGCCAGACACTGATTGTACAGCGTTGGACTGATGGATATAATACTGAGCCTTCCAGCCAGACACTGATTGTACAGCGTTGGACTGATGGATATAATACTGAACCTTCCAGCCAGACACTGATTGTACAGCGTTGGACTGATGGATATAATACTGAGCCTTCCAGCCAGACACTGATTGTACAGCGTTGGACTGATGGATATAATACTGAGCCTTCCAGCCAGACACTGATTGTACAGCGTTGGACTGATGGATATAATACTGAACCTTCCAGCCAGACACTGATTGTACAGCGTTGGACTGATGGATATAATACTGAGCCTTCCAGCCAGACACTGATTGTACAGCGTTGGACTGATGGATATAATACTGAGCCTTCCAGCCAGACACTGATTGTAGAGCGTTGGACTGGTGGATATAATACTGAGCCTTTCAGCCAGACACTGATTGTAGAGCGTTGGACTGATGGATATAATACTGAGCCTTCCAGCCAGACACTGATTGTACAGCGTTGGACTGATGGATATAATACTGAGCCTTCCAGCCAGACACTGATTGTAGAGCGTTGGACTGGTGGATATAATACTGAGCCTTCCAGCCAGACACTGATTGTACAGCGTTGGACTGATGGATATAATACTGAGCCTTCCAGCCAGACACTGATTGTACAGCGTTGGACTGGTGGATATAATACTGAGCCTTCCAGCCAGACACTGATTGTAGAGCGTTGGACTGGTGGATATAATACTGAGCCTTCCAGCCAGACACTGATTGTAGAGCGTTGGACTGGTGGATATAATACTGAGCCTTCCAGCCAGACACTGATTGTAGAGCGTTGGACTGGTGGATATAATACTGAGCCTTCCAGCCAGACACTGATTGTACAGCGTTGGACTGGTGGATATAATACTGAGCCTTCCAGCCAGACACTGATTGTACAGCGTTGGACTGATGGATATAATACTGAGCCTTCCAGCCAGACACTGATTGTAGAGCGTTGGACTGATGGATATAATACTGAGCCTTCCAGCCAGACACTGATTGTAGAGCGTTGGACTGATGGATATAATACTGAGCCTTCCAGCCAGACACTGATTGTACAGCGTTGGACTGATGGATATAATACTGAGCCTTCCAGCCAGACACTGATTGTACAGCGTTGGACTGATGGATATAATACTGAGCCTTCCAGCCAGACACTGATTGTACAGCGTTGGACTGATGGATATAATACTGAGCCTTCCAGCCAGACACTGATTGTACAGCGTTGGACTGATGGATATAATACTGAGCCTTCCAGCCAGACACTGATTGTACAGCGTTGGACTGATGGATATAATACTGAGCCTTCCAGCCAGACACTGATTGTAGAGCGTTGGACTGATGGATATAATACTGAGCCTTCCAGCCAGACACTGATTGTAGAGCGTTGGACTGATGGATATAATACTGAGCCTTCCAGCCAGACACTGATTGTACAGCGTTGGACTGATGGATATAATACTGAGCCTTCCAGTCAGACACTGATTGTAGAGCGTTGGACTGATGGATATAATACTGAGCCTTCCAGCCAGACACTGATTGTAGAGCGTTGGACTGATGGATATAATACTGAGCCTTCCAGCCAGACACTGATTGTACAGCGTTGGACTGATGGATATAATACTGAGCCTTCCAGCCAGACACTGATTGTACAGCGTTGGACTGATGGATATAATACTGAGCCTTCCAGCCAGACACTGATTGTAGAGCGTTGGACTGATGGATATAATACTGAGCCTTCCAGCCAGACACTGATTGTAGAGCGTTGGACTGATGGATATAATACTGAGCCTTCCAGCCAGACACTGATTGTACAGCGTTGGACTGATGGATATAATACTGAGCCTTCCAGCCAGACACTGATTGTACAGCGTTGGACTGATGGATATAATACTGAGCCTTCCAGCCAGACACTGATTGTACAGCGTTGGACTGATGGATATAATACTGAACCTTCCAGCCAGACACTGATTGTACAGCGTTGGACTGATGGATATAATACTGAGCCTTCCAGCCAGACACTGATTGTACAGCGTTGGACTGATGGATATAATACTGAGCCTTCCAGCCAGACACTGATTGTACAGCGTTGGACTGATGGATATAATACTGAACCTTCCAGCCAGACACTGATTGTACAGCGTTGGACTGATGGATATAATACTGAGCCTTCCAGCCAGACACTGATTGTAGAGCGTTGGACTGGTGGATATAATACTGAGCCTTTCAGCCAGACACTGATTGTAGAGCGTTGGACTGGTGGATATAATACTGAGCCTTCCAGCCAGACACTGATTGTAGAGCGTTGGACTGGTGGATATAATACTGAGCCTTCCAGCCAGACACTGATTGTAGAGCGTTGGACTGGTGGATATAATACTGAGCCTTCCAGCCAGACACTGATTGTACAGCGTTGGACTGATGGATATAATACTGAGCCTTCCAGCCAGACACTGATTGTACAGCGTTGGACTGATGGATATAATACTGAGCCTTCCAGCCAGACACTGATTGTACAGCGTTGGACTGATGGATATAATACTGAGCCTTCCAGCCAGACACTGATTGTACAGCGTTGGACTGATGGATATAATACTGAGCCTTCCAGCCAGACACTGATTGTACAGCGTTGGACTGATGGATATAATACTGAGCCTTCCAGCCAGACACTGATTGTACAGCGTTGGACTGGTGGATATAATACTGAGCCTTTCAGCCAGACACTGATTGTAGAGCGTTGGACTGGTGGATATAATACTGAGCCTTCCAGCCAGACACTGATTGTAGAGCGTTGGACTGGTGGATATAATACTGAGCCTTCCAGCCAGACACTGATTGTAGAGCGTTGGACTGGTGGATATAATACTGAGCCTTCCAGCCAGACACTGATTGTACAGCGTTGGACTGATGGATATAATACTGAGCCTTCCAGCCAGACACTGATTGTACAGCGTTGGACTGGTGGATATAATACTGAGCCTTTCAGCCAGACACTGATTGTAGAGCGTTGGACTGGTGTATATAATACTGAGCCTTCCAGCCAGACACTGATTGTAGAGCGTTGGACTGGTGGATATAATACTGAGCCTTCCAGCCAGACACTGATTGTAGAGCGTTGGACTGGTGGATATAATACTGAGCCTTCCAGCCAGACACTGATTGTAGAGCGTTGGACTGGTGGATATAATACTGAGCCTTCCAGCCAGACACTGATTGTACAGCGTTGGACTGATGGATATAATACTGAGCCTTCCAGCCAGACACTGATTGTAGAGCGTTGGACTGATGGATATAATACTGAGCCTTCCAGCCAGACACTGATTGTAGAGCGTTGGACTGATGGATATAATACTGAGCCTTCCAGCCAGACACTGATTGTAGAGCGTTGGACTGATGGATATAATACTGAGCCTTCCAGCCAGACACTGATTGTACAGCGTTGGACTGATGGATATAATACTGAGCCTTCCAGCCAGACACTGATTGTACAGCGTTGGACTGATGGATATAATACTGAGCCTTCCAGCCAGACACTGATTGTACAGCGTTGGACTGATGGATATAATACTGAGCCTTCCAGCCAGACACTGATTGTACAGCGTTGGACTGATGGATATAATACTGAGCCTTCCAGCCAGACACTGATTGTAGAGCGTTGGACTGATGGATATAATACTGAGCCTTCCAGCCAGACACTGATTGTAGAGCGTTGGACTGATGGATATAATACTGAGCCTTCCAGCCAGACACTGATTGTAGAGCGTTGGACTGGTGGATATAATACTGAGCCTTCCAGCCAGACACTGATTGTAGAGCGTTGGACTGATGGATATAATACTGAGCCTTCCAGTCAGACACTGATTGTACAGCGTTGGACTGATGGATATAATACTGAGCCTTCGAGCCAGACACTGATTGTACAGCGTTGGACTGATGGATATAATACTGAGCCTTCCAGCCAGACACTGATTGTAGAGCGTTGGACTGATGGATATAATACTGAGCCTTCCAGCCAGACACTGATTGTAGAGCGTCGGACTGATGGATATAATACTGAGCCTTCCAGCCAGACACTGATTGTACAGCGTTGGACTGATGGATATAATACTGAGCCTTCCAGTCAGACACTGATTGTAGAGCGTTGGACTGATGGATATAATACTGAGCCTTCCAGCCAGACACTGATTGTAGAGCGTTGGACTGATGGATATAATACTGAGCCTTCCAGCCAGACACTGATTGTACAGCGTTGGACTGATGGATATAATACTGAGCCTTCCAGCCAGACACTGATTGTACAGCGTTGGACTGATGGATATAATACTGAGCCTTCCAGCCAGACACTGATTGTAGAGCGTTGGACTGATGGATATAATACTGAGCCTTCCAGCCAGACACTGATTGTAGAGCGTTGGACTGATGGATATAATACTGAGCCTTCCAGCCAGACACTGATTGTACAGCGTTGGACTGATGGATATAATACTGAGCCTTCCAGCCAGACACTGATTGTACAGCGTTGGACTGATGGATATAATACTGAGCCTTCCATCCAGACACTGATTGTACAGCGTTGGACTGATGGATATAATACTGAGCCTTCCAGCCAGACACTGATTGTACAGCGTTGGACTGATGGATATAATACTGAGCCTTCCATCCAGACACTGATTGTACAGCGTTGGACTGATGGATATAATACTGAGCCTTCCAGCCAGACACTGATTGTACAGCGTTGGACTGATGGATATAATACTGAACCTTCCAGCCAGACACTGATTGTACAGCGTTGGACTGATGGATACAATACTGAACCTTCCAGCCAGACACTGATTGTACAGCGTTGGACTGATGGATACAATACTGAACCTTCCAGCCAGACACTGATTGTACAGCGTTGGACTGATGGATACAATACTGAACCTTCCAGCCAGACACTGATTGTACAGCGTTGGACTGATGGATACAATACTGAGCCTTCCAGCCAGACACTGATTGTACAGCGTTGGACTGATGGATATAATACTGAACCTTCCAGCCAGACACTGATTGTAGAGCGTTGGACTGATGGATATAATACTGAGCCTTCCAGCCAGACACTGATTGTACAGCGTTGGACTGATGGATATAATACTGAGCCTTCCAGCCAGACACTGATTGTACAGCGTTGGACTGATGGATATTATACTGAGCCTTCCAGCCAGACACTGATTGTAGAGCGTTGGACTGATGGATATAATACTGATCCTTCCAGCCAGACACTGATTGTAGAGCGTTGGACTGATGGATATAATACTGAGCCTTCCAGCCAGACACTGATTGTAGAGCGTTGGACTGATGGATATAATACTGATCCTTCCAGCCAGACACTGATTGTAGAGCGTTGGACTGATGGATATAATACTGATCCTTCCAGCCAGACACTGATTGTAGAGCGTTGGACTGATGGATATAATACTGAGCCTTCCAGCCAGACACTGATTGTACAGCGTTGGACTGATGGATATTATACTGAGCCTTCCAGCCAGACACTGATTGTAGAGCGTTGGACTGATGGATATAATACTGATCCTTCCAGCCAGACACTGATTGTAGAGCGTTGGACTGATGGATATAATACTGAGCCTTCCAGCCAGACACTGATTGTAGAGCGTTGGACTGATGGATATAATACTGAGCCTTCCAGCCAGACACTGATTGTACAGCGTTGGACTGATGGATATAATACTGAGCCTTCCAGCCAGACACTGATTGTAGAGCGTTGGACTGATGGATATAATACTGAGCCTTCCAGCCAGACACTGATTGTACAGCGTTGGACTGATGGATATAATACTGAGCCTTCCAGCCAGACACTGATTGTAGAGCGTTGGACTGATGGATATAATACTGAGCCTTCCAGCCAGACACTGATTGTAGAGCGTTGGACTGGTGGATATAATACTGAGCCTTTCAGCCAGACACTGATTGTAGAGCGTTGGACTGGTGGATATAATACTTAGCCTTCCAGCCAGACACTGATTGTAGAGCGTTGGACTGGTGGATATAATACTGAGCCTTCCAGCCAGACACTGATTGTAGAGCGTTGGACTGGTGGATATAATACTGAGCCTTCCATCCAGACACTGATTGTAGAGCGTTGGACTGGTGGATATAATACTGAGCCTTCCAGCCAGACACTGATTGTACAGCGTTGGACTGATGGATATAATACTGAGCCTTCCAGCCAGACACTGATTGTAGAGCGTTGGACTGATGGATATAATACTGAGCCTTCCAGCCAGACACTGATTGTAGAGCGTTGGACTGATGGATATAATACTGAGCCTTCCAGCCAGACACTGATTGTAGAGCGTTGGACTGATGGATATAATACTGAGCCTTCCAGCCAGACACTGATTGTACAGCGTTGGACTGATGGATATAATACTGAGCCTTCCAGCCAGACACTGATTGTACAGCGTTGGACTGATGGATATAATACTGAGCCTTCCAGCCAGACACTGATTGTACAGCGTTGGACTGATGGATATAATACTGAGCCTTCCAGCCAGACACTGATTGTACAGCGTTGGACTGATGGATATAATACTGAGCCTTCCAGCCAGACACTGATTGTAGAGCGTTGGACTGATGGATATAATACTGAGCCTTCCAGCCAGACACTGATTGTAGAGCGTTGGACTGATGGAAATAATACTGAGCCTTCCAGCCAGACACTGATTGTACAGCGTTGGACTGATGGATATAATACTGAGCCTTCCAGTCAGACACTGATTGTAGAGCGTTGGACTGATGGATATAATACTGAGCCTTCCATCCAGACACTGATTGTAGAGCGTTGGACTGATGGATATAATACTGAGCCTTCCAGCCAGACACTGATTGTAGAGCGTTGGACTGATGGATATAATACTGAGCCTTCCAGCCAGACACTGATTGTACAGCGTTGGACTGATGGATATAATACTGAGCCTTCCAGCCAGACACTGATTGTAGAGCGTTGGACTGATGGATATAATACTGAGCCTTCCAGCCAGACACTGATTGTAGAGCGTTGGACTGATGGATATAATACTGAGCCTTCCAGCCAGACACTGATTGTACAGCGTTGGACTGATGGATATAATACTGAGCCTTCCAGCCAGACACTGATTGTACAGCGTTGGACTGATGGATATAATACTGAGCCTTCCATCCAGACACTGATTGTACAGCGTTGGACTGATGGATATAATACTGAACCTTCCAGCCAGACACTGATTGTACAGCGTTGGACTGATGGATATAATACTGAGCCTTCCACCCAGACACTGATTGTACAGCGTTGGACTGATGGATATAATACTGAGCCTTCCAGCCAGACACTGATTGTACAGCGTTGGACTGATGGATATAATACTGAACCTTCCAGCCAGACACTGATTGTACAGCGTTGGACTGATGGATACAATACTGAACCTTCCAGCCAGACACTGATTGTACAGCGTTGGACTGATGGATACAATACTGAACCTTCCAGCCAGACACTGATTGTACAGCGTTGGACTGATGGATACAATACTGAACCTTCCAGCCAGACACTGATTGTAGAGCGTTGGACTGATGGATACAATACTGAGCCTTCCAGCCAGACACTGATTGTACAGCGTTGGACTGATGGATATAATACTGAGCCTTCCAGCCAGACACTGATTGTAGAGCGTTGGACTGATGGATATAATACTGAGCCTTCCAGCCAGACACTGATTGTAGAGCGTTGGACTGGTGGATATAATACTGAGCCTTTCAGCCAGACACTGATTGTAGAGCGTTGGACTGGTGGATATAATACTGAGCCTTCCAGCCAGACACTGATTGTAGAGCGTTGGACTGGTGGATATAATACTGAGCCTTCCAGCCAGACACTGATTGTAGAGCGTTGGACTGGTGGATATAATACTGAGCCTTCCATCCAGACACTGATTGTAGAGCGTTGGACTGGTGGATATAATACTGAGCCTTCCAGCCAGACACTGATTGTACAGCGTTGGACTGATGGATATAATACTGAGCCTTCCAGCCAGACACTGATTGTAGAGCGTTGGACTGATGGATATAATACTGAGCCTTCCAGCCAGACACTGATTGTAGAGCGTTGGACTGATGGATATAATACTGAGCCTTCCAGCCAGACACTGATTGTACAGCGTTGGACTGATGGATATAATACTGAGCCTTCCAGCCAGACACTGATTGTACAGCGTTGGACTGATGGATATAATACTGAGCCTTCCAGCCAGACACTGATTGTACAGCGTTGGACTGATGGATATAATACTGAGCCTTCGAGCCAGACACTGATTGTACAGCGTTGGACTGATGGATATAATACTGAGCCTTCCAGCCAGACACTGATTGTACAGCGTTGGACTGATGGATATAATACTGAGCCTTCCAGCCAGACACTGATTGTAGAGCGTTGGACTGATGGATATAATACTGAGCCTTCCAGCCAGACACTGATTGTACAGCGTTGGACTGATGGATATAATACTGAGCCTTCCAGCCAGACACTGATTGTACAGCGTTGGACTGATGGATATAATACTGAGCCTTCCAGTCAGACACTGATTGTAGAGCGTTGGACTGATGGATATAATACTGAGCCTTCCATCCAGACACTGATTGTAGAGCGTTGGAATGATGGATATAATACTGAGCCTTCCAGCCAGACACTGATTGTAGAGCGTTGGACTGATGGATATAATACTGAGCCTTCCAGCCAGACACTGATTGTACAGCGTTGGACTGATGGATATAATACTGAGCCTTCCAGCCAGACACTGATTGTAGAGCGTTGGACTGATGGATATAATACTGAGCCTTCCAGCCAGACACTGATTGTAGAGCGTTGGACTGATGGATATAATACTGAGCCTTCCAGCCAGACACTGATTGTACAGCGTTGGACTGATGGATATAATACTGAGCCTTCCAGCCAGACACTGATTGTACAGCGTTGGACTGATGGATATAATACTGAGCCTTCCATCCAGACACTGATTGTACAGCGTTGGACTAATGGATATAATACTGAACCTTCCAGCCAGACACTGATTGTACAGCGTTGGACTGATGGATATAATACTGAGCCTTCCATCCAGACACTGATTGTACAGCGTTGGACTGATGGATATAATACTGAGCCTTCCAGCCAGACACTGATTGTACAGCGTTGGACTGATGGATATAATACTGAACCTTCCAGCCAGACACTGATTGTACAGCGTTGGACTGATGGATACAATACTGAACCTTCCAGCCAGACACTGATTGTACAGCGTTGGACTGATGGATACAATACTGAACCTTCCAGCCAGACACTGATTGTACAGCGTTGGACTGATGGATACAATACTGAACCTTCCAGCCAGACACTGATTGTACAGCGTTGGACTAATGGATATAATACTGAGCCTTCCAGCCAGACACTGATTGTACAGCGTTGGACTGATGGATATAATACTGAACCTTCCAGCCAGACACTGATTGTACAGCGTTGGACTGATGGATATAATACTGAGCCTTCCAGCCAGACACTGATTGTACAGCGGTGGACTGATGGATATAATACTGAGCCTTCCAGCCAGACACTGATTGTACAGCGTTGGACTGATGGATATAATACTGAGCCTTCCAGCCAGACACTGATTGTACAGCGGTGGACTGATGGATATAATACTGAGCCTTCCAGCCAGACACTGATTGTACAGCGTTGGACTGATGGATATAATACTGAGCCGTCCAGCCAGACACTGATTGTAGAGCGTTGGACTGATGGATATAATACTGAGCCTTCCAGCCAGACACTGATTGTACAGCGGTGGACTGATGGATGTAATACTGAGCCTTCCAGCAAGACACTGATTGTACAGCGTTGAACTGATGGATATAATACTGAACCTTCCAGCCAGACACTGATTGTAGAGCGTTGGACTGATGGATATAATACTGAGCCTTCCAGCCAGACACTGATTGTACAGCGTTGGACTGATGGATATAATACTAAGCCTTCCATCCAGACACTGATTGTACAGCGTTGGACTGATGGATATAATACTAAGCCTTCCATCCAGACACTGATTGTACAGCGTTGAACTGATGGATATAATACTGAACCTTCCAGCCAGACACTGATTGTAGAGCGTTGAACTGATGGATATAATACTGAACCTTCCAGCCAGACACTGATTGTAGAGCGTTGAACTGATGGATATAATACTGAACCTTCCAGCCAGACACTGATTGTACAGCGTTGGACTGATGGATATAATACTAAGCCTTCCATCCAGACACTGATTGTACAGCGTTGGACTGATGGATATAATACTGAGCCTTCCATCCAGACACTGATTGTACAGCGTTGAACTGATGGATATAATACTGAACCTTCCAGCCAGACACTGATTGTAGAGCGTTGAACTGATGGATATAATACTGAACCTTCCAGCCAGACACTGATTGTACAGCGTTGGACTGATGGATATAATACTAAGCCTTCCATCCAGACACTGATTGTACAGCGTTGGACTGATGGATATAATACTGAGCCTTCCAGCCAGACACTGACTGTACAGCGTTGGACTGATGGATATAATACTGAGCCTTCCAGCCAGACACTGATTGTAGAGCGTTGGACTGATGGATATAATACTGAGCCTTCAAGCCAGACACTGATTGTACAGCGTTGGACTGATGGATTGATTGATTTAGGAACCGACATCACAGCATTCGCGGCATTCCCATAAGCGCTCCGTCCCCATCCTCAGCAGCCAGCGAAGAGTTCCAACACTAACAGTACCAGTAGCAATCTGATTATATGTCCGTCTCGCCTTTCCTCTGAGCGTCGATCGTCGGCCAGATCCTCTCGTCACCCCTCGCTGTCGCATTTTTGCCAGACCATGGTGATTCTATTTGCTCCTCCGAGGTGTACACGTGCTCCCACAAGGCCGCAACCATGTCTGCCTTATCATGCATCAATACTTCACTAAGTTTTGCAGAGCCAGCCAATCTGTCCTCCTGTTCATTCCCCAGCACACCAGCATGCCCCGGAGAAGAGATCCAGACGATGCTTGTCACCCGTTACCTCCGAAGCGAAGCAAGCCACTCTGCCCGAAGCTTGCCTGTCCTCACCCTACTTAGCATGCTTTCTGAGTCAGTTACAATCACGATGTGTGTGTGTGTGTGTGTATCGTAGCTGCACTGACCACCTCCACCTCCATTCTTAACTAGATGTTGTGGTATCATATGCCAGGCTCTCCTGCACCAAACGTCGACCATTAGCTTTTGCTTTAAAAAAAAACAGGCACTTCTCCTGCCTCTCAACATCGAACCATCTGTGTATATAATCACATCACCCGGGCGAGCATTATCCTGAATTAGTTGCTGGATTTCACCTTCCGTGGCCTCTGCTGGCCACTCCCTGCACTCCCGGCTCAATGTGATTATAACTCTGCACAAGTCTGACTGCTCCGCTGGCACTCTGACCCACTCCTCTCCTCGCGTAATGTTCTCCAAGATGCACACCTGTCTGATCGTACCCTCCGCCTGAGCCATCCATGATTTCCCTCTTATCAGTCGCTGACCCTTAACTACGTCCAGCGTCTCATGCAACGGGCGATCCGTGTCAGCAACTACTCTGGGGTATGCCTTCGCCTGCATCACCTTGAGCCTACCAGCAACAGTCGTCAAACCAAGGATGTAACGCATACACACTACTGGGGTGTCTCTGGTGCATCCCAGAATGACCCGCATAGCTTCGTTATGTTTGCGCTCTAATTTCACCAACTGACTCTTTGAGACAGTGAGCAGTCCTAGCCCATAATCAATCACTGAGAGGATCAAGTGCTGGAATAGTGTGAAAAGCATTCTCTGCTCTGTGTCCATTGCAGCCATAGTTTTAAGTGCATTGAGACCCTTTTGAGATCTTGTCACAACCGTCTCCACATGGTCCTTGAAGGACAGGCTCCTGTCAAATGTGATTCCCAGACACTTCAGTTTGTTCTCTCTGTTGACGCTTCTACCATCTATCGCGAGGCTTGGGACATTAGGTCTCACAATCCTGTTTTCCAGAGAGCACCACAAAACAGCTGCCTTTTCTGGGTAGATGACAGGATTCCTTTCAGTGCAACAGTCAACCACTTTGTCTACTGTGGCCTGTAGCTCCAGGACTGTTTGCTCCCTATCTTTCCCCTGCCTATATGCAAGAATATCATCTGCAAATGTTAGTATCCGTCCAACCCCTGGTGCTTCTAGGTTTGCAATCTTGCTCGTATACACGTTAAAGAGCACCGATAAGATTGCGGATCCCTGTGGCAGTACAGGGGTTAAAATATGCGGCTCTGAGGTCCATGCACCCAGACGGAGAGCAATCCGATCAGAGTGAAGGACGGCCGCTATCCAGTTCACCAACCATGAGATGGATACGAGAAATAGAGCAAACGTAGAAACTAGATAGATGTCACTAAGACACACAGTTGAAAAATCAAGCGAACACCGGTGGAATGAGGGGGCGGAGTTAATGTGGTCACATTACAGCGCCCAGGCCAAAACCGGAAAACAGGTGTTAGGCAGACGGCGCTGAGACGTGGAAGAGGAAGGTAGATTGAAAGCGTTTGAAAGCGATGGAAAGCGATTGAAATCATCTGAAACGCAGTCCAAAGTTAAAGAATGTTCCTGTTGTGCAAGTTGGCGATCATAAAGCAACACACTGAAGCTGACGCCTGGCGATGGGGCCGTACACGCCGACAAGTGGTGGCGAGTGACACAGTTTTGAGAACACCTCGACCAGAATAGCGGGCAGAGACACGCCGTGACAAAGACTTGTTGGTTACAAGTTATGTGCGTGAGTAGAAATAGAACTGTTAAGCAAGTTAATAAGTGAATTATACAATAATAAGATCTATAAGATGCATCAACCAAAGTCCCTCCTGGCGATTAGATTAAACATGCATTGTGTTGTTGTAAGCATTGGGTGTGCGGGTCATATGCAGAACGCGAAACGACAAGAAGCTTGCGGTGTATGACAGCCACGTGTGGTTGCTGTTCTACAATAAAGGTGTCTGTGTCGTCTAAGGACGCAAAGCATAGCAGATCTGTAAATCGTAAAGTGTTTGTACGAGCCATTATAAATATTTCACCCTGGACAAATCCCAAGATGTTGGACATTTGGCATGGATTCGGCACTTGGCACGAATTGACCCCCTTCTCCATCAGTGCGGTCATCAAAATATCATATCGAACTTTATTGTACGCATCCTCGAGATCAAGGGCTACCGCCATCGTTTCCTGTCTACTCTGTCCAGTCATTTTGACGATCATGTTCCCTTGCTGGGAGACACAGTTAAATGCAAACTAAAACAAGCTTAGATAGGTTGTGTCGTCTGTCATTGTGCTCAATGATGCCGTTCGACATAACCTAACATAACAGGTTATGTGACAAATTTTGTCTCTATTGCTTTCATGTCCATTGCTATCACTTGTGTTTATCCGAGAGACTCAGCTTCTGACAAATTTGTGTCTTTAGCATTGTGCAAACTGAGTTCTATGTGCGGTGCTTGGCCACTTCCATACCTCTGGGCATCCATCGATGAACATGCTACGTACAATGTTTGTAAAGGTTTTTCACCAGACACATCAGTAGCAAAGTCGCTCATACTGTTTTCTTTGGCTTCTATAGCCGGTGTCTTGCATAGTTTACTGGGTGTATGCTTTCTTCTGCCTCTCTTCCACCTCTGCATCAGTTTAGGTCGGTTATTTCGCACGTTCTGCCACTTCTTAGTCGTTAATTTACTGCTACTTTGCTACACAAATCTTTCAAATCACTCCTTCCCTTCTGGTGGCTGGAAAAAGCCTGTTCTGTGTGCCTGTTGTCCACCCTTTCGACGCGTGGTAGACAGATTAAGGTGGGTCTTTATCACCTGCATGCTATGCAAAGATGTGTTTGAGCTTAGCTTGTCTAAACATTTGCCTCTTTGATACTAGTGTCACATGGCACATTAACGTCCTCTTGTGCCTACAAAATATTCTGGTTTCATGGGCATCAATCAGTACTGGACATGTGAAGTAAATCTAAGCCCCCTCTCAGCACTCACTGCTCATATCTAGTTGCTGATATTGTAGTGTGGTCATCATTCAACACTGAGACTTTTGCCTAGCAGTATCTGCTCAGTGCAATGTTCTATCTAATCGCTGTCAGATTTCACCTAAGAACATCTGTAGGTATTACAACGAAGTAACTTTTTTATAGCTAATTAATGTAATGTTAAAGTCTTGTTATATCAGTGTCTTTTTGTGTTTGTGAACTGATGAAGTTTTACTAACAGCAGCGTCCTTCCTGTCACTTGTGATTGTGTTAATGTAAAGTTGCACTTGTTTGCACTTTCTGATTTATGTATTTATTAATTTCATATTTAGCTTTACTGATATTCAGCCAGATTCATTGTTTGTCATAAATTCCAGCCTCCCCCCACCCCAACCCACCGGCAAGTTGTAATGGGCGGCGCGCAGGCGAAGTGGATAGCGAACTGTGTTGGTAATGTCATGAGCACGGCCAAACTTCTGCTCGTCGCTTGCCAAATTAGAAAAAGAATGAGGGCTGGCGGTTCCCCAAGAGAGAAAGACTAGCCACCTGTTGCTCCTTGCTCTCAGACCTACAAAATGTGATGGCGCTACACTTCACAACCCCAAAGCAGGAAGCTGCTTCGGAACGCATTATTTATTATAATTAATTGACGAAGGAGATGCTGTGCATACATTGCAGAAGCCGTGTGCGTGGTCCACAAATAATATGACAGTAATTGCACTTTAATGATGGTGCATGTGGTCAGAGTTGTTATCTGTCGCAAAGAAAGATGACGAGGTTGAGTGCCTACATTTTACAATCAGTCCTACAATTTAGAAGCCCATTATTGTCTAAGGGTACATAACCTGAAAATTAAACATTGTATTATCCAGTTATCTCCCCTGTCTCGCAATTTTATTCTCTAGCGGAGCATCGTGAGGCCCTCGAGACAAGGAAGTAAGACTGGCACACTAGCATTAAGTTCATCCCTGTCGGCTGTTAGAACTGCCGAGGCGAAAACAGCTATCATACATACTGCATACATTGATTGGCGACTTCGTTGTCCCCGTGTTTGAGGATAGTAATTTCCAAAATCATCAGATCTTCTGGCTGTCACAGCAATCATATTCCGAGCTATTATTCCTTATCATGTCGTAAGTTCTTGCAGGATGTCGTTGATATCACGGCGCAAGGAAAAGTGTCTCGATCTCTGGCCATCTCTCCTGCCTCATGCCACCTCATGCCCACGGTGACTGCAATGTCCTGTCTCCATCTTCATGCTGGTTGACCCCTGCCCTATCTTCTAGGAACCACGCCTTTCATCGTTGTTCGTGCCAAGCCGCAGTCACGTGTCAAATGGCCGGGGTATTTCAGTTTCAGTACCACAATACTGTTTATAAGCTAGTTGTCTTTGATGTTCAGCTCTTGTAGAATGTCAGTGTTTGTTTTGTTCTTCCTTGGTCCATGATATTCTAAGAACATTTCTGCAACATACATGATCAGATCCAGAAATGTTCTTTCTTATGGATTGTCAAAAGGTCCATGACTCACCTCTGTGCATAGCATAGGAAGTATACATAATCTCAGCATGACTCACCTCAGTACATAGCCACAGGTCGTATGCATAATCTCAACATGCCTCACCTCTGTGCATAGCAGCATAAAGTATGCATAATCTTAACATAACTCACCTCTGTATATAGCCACAGGACTATGCATAATCTTAACATGACTCACCGCTGTACATAGCCACAGGAAGTATGCATACTCTCAACAATGTTACTCTAACTAGTTTGCTGTTGTTGTGCCTTATGTTCTTTATACTGTTTAACTGCTATCGTCAGTCCACGCCTGACTTCTCTAGCCAATATTATTGTTATTTTTATTGCCATAATCATCATAACAAGAAAGATAGTAACACTACTGTCTTTGTCTTAGCATCATCATCAGCAGCAACCATGCGGATAAGCGTGACGGCCATGTTTCTCCACCCTACAACATCACCAGACTCCTGGATCAGGTCTGTGTTTGTCTCAGTTATGCCACGTGGCGGCCATATTTCTCCACCCTACAACATCACCAGACTCCTGGATCAGGTCTGTGTTTGTCTCAGTTATGCCACGTGGTGGCCATGTTTCTCCACCCTACAACATCACCAGAGACCTGGATCAGGTCTGTATTTGTCTCAGTTATGCCACTTGGCGGCCATGTTTCTCCACCCTACAACATCACCAGAGACCTGGATCAGGTCTGTGTTTGTCTCAGTTATGCCACGTGGCGGCCATGTTTCTCCACCCTACAACATCACCAGAGTCCTGGATCAGGTCTGTGTTTGTCTCAGTTATGCCACGTGGCCAAGCCATCTAGATATTTATCTCATTCATGAAAGACTTCATCATTATTTTTTTTTCTGCAAGTACATGTTATCCTTTCCCTCTTTCTTAGAAACCACATGTCTATTGTTTCTAAATGTGACTTCTTATTGCCCATATTTCACATACGTACAACAGTACAGGATCCATACAGCAATTCGACACCCCTTTTCTCACTGCAGTTAGCTTTAAATTGGTGATGGTCTTATGTACTAAGGAAAAAGGCTATTTGTGCCATGTTTAGTAACATCATACATTCTTATCATTGAGGTAATCGTGAAAGAACTTGCGTGAACCAGTAGTCGAATAGCAAATGACATTGAAAGGATGTTTCAGAAGTAGTTTATTTTATGCTTCCATTGTCAAACAAATGTGTCTAACAAGTGAAAAATTATAACACCATGGATGTGATGCCTTGGAAGTGCTGCGGAAGTAACAGTAAGTGATAGAATTATGAATCAGGAAACTGGAAGATTAGGTATGAAACCAGTCATGCAATTCATTTAAAAACACAAGATTGAATGATTTCACCACACCTCACAAGATCGCACGAGTATTATCTTCCAGAAAGAGTCACACTGAAGACATATGAAGGATACAGAGCAAGAGTAAGACCACGTAAATGATGGAGTGATGATATCAAGACCAACCTGAGATAAATGAAGACCTACATAGCGCATTGGAAAGAGCGCACAAACTATCGTTACAGCTCCCCCAACACACCATTGAGGTAGATAGAAGAGAAGAAGAAGAGGAGAAGTTTATGCTTTGACTTCTTAGAATTCTATAGGCATCGCCGAGGCTCGAAGACTACAAGCAGAGGAGAACCGGTCACATGGTTGCATATATCATCAGCAGATGGCATATATTTTTTTAGCTCAACAACGGACCTATTTAATTCACATAGAGAAATTATAAATGTGGGGCGATAAATATTACCAGACTTTAATATTGTTTGCTTTAGTTCCCTTTATTAACCAAGGAAAAGAAAACACAACTGGAACTAATAGCTGGGAATATAACGGAGGGATATGCAATACCATCGTGGATTTGGGGTTTCATGTAAACAGAAAGAGAGATTCGATTAAAAAAAAAACACACACACACACACACGCACGCACGCGAACTCGCACGCGCGCGCACACACACACACACACACACACACACACACACACACATCCACAAACGCGCACACATACATACATCTGCTGTGGCACACATTACTAATCTATTCTAGTCTGTTGTTTGTTATTGTAATGCAGCCTTTGTTGTTAGACTTATACAATTGTTGCTTTAACCTACATTATTCCGGCTTCATTGGCACTTTTGTTATCAGGCAATTACAACTAGAACTCTTTAGGGCTACCACACAAGCAAGAATGCAAGCACTAAGCACCAGGAAATGGAAGATGACTGACATTTGCAGATGATGTCCCTGCTTATAAGCAGGGGAGAGACACTAGGCAAATTGCGTAAGAGTTGCAAGAGACAGTAAACAAAGTGATCGACTGGTCAACAGAGATGGGGATGCCATCAACCCAGATCAGGCGTCTGTCTTATGGTGCTCTCTGGACAAAAGGATTGTTAAGGCCAACGTTCCAGATATAACAACGGTATCTGGATATCATCTACGACCGAAGCCTATTATTTATGATCACGTGGGTGGAGTTGTTATGAGATCTAAGAAGGGACTTAACGCCCTGAAGACTGACAGCAACGGGCTTGGAGCAAAGTCTGTTGTTTATACTCTATTAACATCTGATTCTGTCAGTATGTGAGCATGGCTGGGACTACTCACGGTGTCAGAGTCAGCTCATGAAACATACAGAATGAAGCTATGCGGGGGATCCTGGTGTGCACGAGGGTCATGCTGATAGTGTGTTTGAGACTGAGTGTGCAGCAGGTTACGTCGTATCTCCAAGTGGCCACGGACAAAGAATACTCCTGCCTGAAGTCCTGGACACAGGCAAGGACCACAGGCTGATATGAGAAAAATCATGGATGGCTCAGGCCAGGGACATAATCAGAGTAGAGTGTATGCTCGAAAACACAGGGAGTGGCACACATAATCAGAGTAGAGTGTATGCTCGAAAACACAGGGAGTGGAGAGGAGTGTGTTACACAGCCATAGAAAATGGAAGAGTTGGTTATATGAAGTAAACGAGACATTGAAGAAATCGCATATGCCGCTAGTAAAAGCGACAAGAGAAGCACACAGAACATCACCTCTACCTCCTTTCTGCGACGACACTTCACACCAAAAGCAGTCTGACAAACGAAGAAGAAATAAAGAGTTTAGTGCAGGAGAGCCAGGCATATAGTACCGAAACATCTAGCCTGAGAATGGAGATTGAGGTAGTCAACGTGGCTGCAGGATAAACAAACAGCTCACACATGTCGTGACTGTAACGAACTCACACAGCATGCTGAGTAGAGTGAAGACATGCATGCTTCATACAGATTGCCAAGCCTCAATTAATAAATCAAAGTCAGGGAGCATCTACTGAATCTTTTCCCCGAGGCATGCTGGTATGTTGGGAAACGGGGATGTGGACAGACTGACTAGATCTGCATCTCTGGGTGTAGTATTGGTGCACGATAAGACACATGTGATCAAGGCCCTTTGGGTCGTGTTTATAGTGTGGAAGAACATATACGTCATCATTGCCTGGAGAGATTGATGCGGCAGGGAGCGACCAGAGAATCTGAAGGACACTCAGCTCTCCAAGTAAAGGCCAGATGAACATATAATCAGATTACAACTGGTACCATTAGTATTGGAACTCTTCGCTGGTTGCTGAAGATGAGGACGGGGTGCGTATGGGAATTTCCCGAGTTTTATGTTGTCGGTTCTTGACTCACCTCAGTTCAACTCAGGGCTACCATTATCATAAAGCAGGCCTTTGCAGTTTAAGTAGCTCCCTTCACGGCCGTCGGAAAGATCGTTTCAACGAATTGTGAGTAGATCAAAATTAGCACATGTCCCATCACAGTTTACGTTCCCCATTACAGTTTCCTCACGAAAGTTTGGAGAGAACAATAATGGAGGGGTATATGTCTGGGAAGAGAGGAAGAGGAAGGCCAAAGAGAAGATGGGTGCAGGATGTGGCGGATGATCTCCAGATGGGTGTATCGGACGCGGGACATCTTACTTATGATCGAGAGGTTTTCCGGAAGGTTGTTATGGGAGCGAGGTTCTGCAAAGGAGATGCTACTGAATGAATGAATGAATGAATTACAGTTTCTGCAGAGTCGTTAAACAGGCTGGGAAGTAGACTGCAACTCTGTCTTATTCCACTTCAAACATCAAACCAGTTTGATGTTTCGCCGGCTACTCAAAGAGCTTCTTGTTGGTTATGGTGCAATGTTCAATTCTTGAGAGATAAATCGCGGTATTTTACTGTATCGATTATCTAGGACAGAAGGAGATAGTAATAACCACATCTTTAACTCTCATTAATGTGCAATCACAGTTGGTGAACGTTTACACTGAAGGAGGTTCTTAATGGCTAATGTTAGTGTGTTAACAACGACGTTTAGGATCATCCTGCAGCTTTGAATGTCTTTTTCTAGGCATCGGCATCAGCATAATATAAAATAAATAGTAATTTGTTAACGCTCACAAAATATTGTTGGAGAAATCGCGATACATCTGTCTATGCACGCACCTTCTCAGCCCTGTCATTTAAGAATGCCAGGACGTCTGTTGTTTCCTCCTATTGCTGTAACTCTGTAAGTGTGTGAATTGCCTGGCACGACCAGTTTTGGACTGACGAGTGTGGCAGCTTGTCCGAGCGCCCCGTGTGCCGCTGATGAAGTGGTCCCCCTTACACATCTAACAGTATGTTTACAATGTTAATGACCTTTTAGCAGCTTTGTCTCTTGGCAACCAATATGTTTAGACACAGTTCACCACTTATCACGGCGTTAGACTTATTTTGATCTGTTTATACAGCGCTTTCTTTCACATATTAATTTTCAAAATGTACATTATATATATTTAATGTATTATTACATCTGTGATGTGGAGACAAGGCGAGACATGTCAATATCCTCATGCTGAAGTACACTGTGTAGATATAAAGTAGGTTTATGTCTGAGCTGTATTTTAATATTCCCGTAATCCTTATCTTGAGAAGTCTGGAACAGACACTGGCCATTTCGAATCTCCAATCCCCACTGCTATTTGACATTTAACTATATTAATGTTGCTTATATTATTATTTCTTGTCCGGCTGTTTAAGCTTTCCACATACATCTTTCTGAGCTACTAATGCTCAATATGTTCCCACATAAGGGTAATTTCACCAGTCCAAATGATCTTTTCGTGCGCCGTATACATTACAGTTTGTCTTTTCTTTTTTTTTCTTTTTTTTTAAATATTCCATAGTTTCTATGAAGAATCTAGTAGAACCTACACTATCAGTTCCTCAGTGTTCGTTTTGTTCTATGGCCACGATATTCTCAACAATTTTCTCACACGCCACATCTCTTCTACCTTTAGTTTCTTCACTATCTCAATATTCATTGTCCAATATTCGCAACCATACTGAAGAATAAACTACATACAGCCAATGAATACAATGATGTTATGTTAGTAGTGACTGTCTTCTATTTTTTCCCACAAAGTCTCTGACTTATTGTTTGTGGTGTAATATTTCAGCTCTGCAGGGCTGTAGCATACACTGCAGATTTACTGTAAAGCAATCTTTTGATGTTGCTATTCCGGTCTGCCCTAGCGCTTGCATTTTAAATTACCCCACTTCGTGTAGTGATTTTGTTGCCAGTTTATATGTCTTCACTGATGACACGGCATTATTGTCATAAGTATTTACAACATTGATCCCTGTTAGTAATAATTACCATATTGGACGGATATGAATGTATAAAGATAGGCACACGCGTGCAAATCAGTTATTCGCAACAATGGTATGCTTTTTCTGCGTTCCTCTTTTGAGGGAAATCCCTCCTATCTACGTATGCACCTCAAAGGTCAGTATGTCCACATTCGGCATGCATTTGTGTGAGGTCTACATCCTCTATACAGATTCTGTGCAATTTCCAACTGGCATGTGATATTTGACGTGCACAACGTGCACAACGTTCACTGGGAACCTCATGTTTTCGGCCTTGTCCAAAAAGGCTAGGTGTCCGCTCTCACTTGCCAAAAGATCCAGGAGACGTTTAATATCATTAGATACCAGTGATTCTAGGAAATACCCCCAATGCTATTCTCGGCTCCAAGTCAGTACATTCTGAGCCTGAGTAGGACACCGTACCCACTCATCCACAGCGCTGACTTCAGTGTATACAGTCTGAGAAGAGACTTGAGTCTATTTCTGGCAAGATTCAGTTTTTCCTCCGTGGTTAGTTAGTTAGTTAGTCGCAGTTCCAACTTCACAGCAACGGGTTGTCCCCATTATGCTCCATTCCTGTGCCAGTGAATATCACACAAAACGCTCCCCACTGCCCAATGTCAAAAGTGGAAAAGACAGGAGTCTCGGCAAACAACAGCCCGCACAAATACACTGTGCATAATGCCGCCGCCAGAATGTCAACACAATAGTCCCCCACAAAACATCCAATTTATCTCTGATGGAATCGGCAGTAATTTTCCTATCTGGATGTTTCCTAGATGTTCACCCACACAGTCCACAAAATACAATTCATCGTCGATGGTAGTGGCAGTCAACCAGAAGCCCAGCAGCCACGCATTTCTGCATAAGGAAAAACCGGTCAACTCTGGGACATAGCCATCTGCCATCGCTCCGAACATGCAGTCACGTTCCAAAAAGAATTTCACACGAAACTCACAGCTCACAGTGTCGCGCCACGCACTCACTCAGTAGCAGGGCGACGGAACCATCAAGCCTCCTTAGTCGCCTCTTACGACATGCGTGGTAGGCTACAGTGTTGCTATTCTTTGCTTCCCTTATGGGCCCCGCTAACCCACGGGAGGATGGTTTCCGTGGTTTCCAAATCAATATGAATGGGCTATGAATGGACATGAAACAACAGATGATGGCAGAAGTGAAACACAAATCATAAAAAAAAAAAGAATAGGAATGGTCAAAAATGCTTTCAACATCAGAAATCAGTATTAACATCTAAATAGATTAATAGCGCAATAAAAATGAGAATTGTCAAATTCTACGTATATTCAACACTATTGTACGGCGCTGAAGCCTGTGCATTGAATAAACAACTATAAAGTCGAATATACTCCTTGGATATGTGGATATTCACAAGAATATGTCGTATTTCATGAAACAAAATTAATCAAATCCATAGGTTCTAGAAAAACTGGGTATGAAAAGAGAGTTGATGATCGAAATTAACAATAGGCAAGTAAAATAATATAGGCCACGTTAAAAGACATCATATTCTTATAAAAACCTTACCGGTGGGGGAGGTTGAAGGCAAGAGGTAGACAACGATACAAGTGGGAAGATAACATCAAGAGATGGAAAACAGCAGTCTGACAGAATGTAGTCAGGGCCCGAGACAGACAGTGTTGGAGATCTATTGCGCCCAAACCTTCATTGTGGAGATCGATTGATTGGTGAATGGGTTGCAACTTCCGCTTGTTACAGCACTCCCCACTAATCAGGACAAGCCATACTGTTGCCGTGCCCTAGTGCTGAATTGTTCACGTATATCCGGTGTTGCAATAATCGCGTTATTAGCAAACTTTGGAGTCTCCGCAACCAAGTACCCAAGCCGCCTTCCTCGTGCTACGAAGGTAATGAGTTCAGTTCGGACTCCTTCATCCTGTTCACGATGACATTTTATAGTTGACCCCTAGGGGTTGTTGCTGTATCTTTATCCAAGTCAACCTGTTGAAATAAAGATTCACATATCAAGTAAGTGCCGTCTCCACAACAAAGGTTGGCTGCAATAAATCAATAACACCGGTTGTTTCTCTCTGTGATTGCACACTTGGATAAGCTGCCGACTGTCAGATCTCATGGTCAACATCTCATGTCAACAGCTCATGACAACATCACATGTCAACTTCTCATGATGTTATTTTTCCAGTCGTACTGTTGACAAATTCTATCTCATCTACCTTCAACCTTTCCATCCACTTTGGATTTTATAACTGTCATGTATTTTATAATGCAAACTATTTGACTTGTCTATTTTTTTCTCGACACCATCTCTTTAATATTGGTTTGGTTTACTGTCCAGTCATCTTTGTCAAACGAGGTGATAAAAAAAAAGAGTTCTTAATGCTATACTGAGCCAATCATAGTGTGTAGAGAGCGAATCGTGGACAATTAGCAGACAAGTGAGGAATTATGTGGATGGTGCGAAGATGTGGTTTTATGAAAGGATGACGAGAACACCGTGGCAGGATAGAAAGTGCAATGTCATGAGAAGAGAAAAGCTGGAGTATGTTGCCACAATTGTAAAATTGGATAGGAAGAGAGGCAGAAGGAGACCAAGAGAAGATGCTGGCGGTTTGGCATCATAGCATGGAGGAACCTCAGTGTCAGAAATAACTGACAACACAAGAGACAGAAAGATATGGACAGACATGACCGCCAACGCCATAAAGCATGGACTACAAGAAGAAGAAGCATGTCTAGCCATTGGTGAGTCATGAATATTTTCAAGGGTCATAGACTAAGACGAGGCATGTCCTGGATGGCACAGGCGGAAATATCTATACGTCAGGTGTGTGATCTGTAGACTATCAATCGTGAAAAAGAGTGGGTTGAAGACCGGCAGACAGGACGGACTGGCACAATGTAATAGTAACACTGAGTCGTGAGTGCAGAGAATGGGCAGCGGGCCGCACAGAGTTTGAGGTGCAACAACTGATCCACAGAACACACATCAAGGTGACACGGTGAATTATACTGACGGGTCAGTGGTGAAAAACAAACGGGTGGTTGGGGTTTCATTGCGAATGCTATTAGACGATTCTTGAAAAAGGAGAGTATGGCATATGAGGCTACGACCTCCAGCATGAGAATGGAGGTGAAAGCAGTCACAGCCGCATTCCGTTGGTTAGATAAGACCATTGCAACACACATTGTCTTCATCACGAACTCAAGGGGTATGCTTAGTAAAGTGGAAAAAGGAATGTTTCGTATGGAATGGTGTCGTGTGTGTAAAGAATGAATGTCGTAGTAGTTATTTGCTCTTCTTTACCACTTTAGTGTTGTCCCTGGAGTGAGGGGAAGCAACACCCACATTTCTTTTAATTCAATATCACTATCCTGGAGATATCCAGTAGACTCCGTCCACAACACTCCCTCAATCTGAAGACACCTTCTTCTCACTCTTACTCACTCCTGGATCATGCCCCCTCTCATTCTTCCCCAACATAACATACGTGACAACTCTAGCTTCAACAAATAAACACAAGAAATTTATTAAAGCAAAGAGTATATGTAGGAGAAGTGTGTGTGTGTATATAAAGTGTAGAATGTGTGACGTATATTCTAAAGTGTCTGTAGACTCAGATCAGTGTTCAGGAGTATAGTCATTCACATCACTGTGCTGAGAACACACTAGCACCATTCAGTCCAGACAAGCAACCTCACCAAGGTGATGCTCCTCCGGTCACGTGAAGACTTCCTCCTTTGTCTCTCGAAACACTAGGATGCTTGGACACCCATGACAAACACTGTCTAATGAGAGTCTTCAATCTGTTTTACACTATGAATTTCCTCTGTTATTTAACCGAATGTTAATTATAAAATTCTAACACTATTGTCACTGTTACTGGGGAAATCTTACTTGATCTAGTGTCACTGGTTTTAAAGATTCCCCTTATTAACAACACAATCTGAAGTTCCCGGTATCAGTATAATATTTATATGACTGTTTCTGGTATCAGTGTTGTATATGTAGAATATATATAATGTTCTGACTGTTCAGTGATACACCTATCACTTGCTAAAACATAAGTATCATCAGCATATCCTGCTCAGCAGAAGTCAGGTTCCCGCAAACCAACTTGGGTATAAGCCCAATGTAGCGGCCTCTCAGCAACTTCTGTCTTCAAATTCTGAGCCATCATCTTCTAAAATGTGTTAGCTTCACTGGTCAAAATCATAGCACACATACGTGGACCTGTAAATTGGAACCATATGCCTATTCCAGTTGCTAATCGAAATTAGGCGATCACAGACTGGATCTATGTCCGCCGATAACTATCAACAATTTGACACCCTAGTTTCTTTTATAAACCACAACTCGGAAAACTGCATCGCTCTTCCCAACTTCAGAAATCTGGTCAACTCCCTCCTCTTGTTTACTGCAACGCTTTTTTATATTGGGCTGTGATGACGTCACCAAAAAGTCCAGACGCTTACCAGTCCAGAGTCTGGTTCCTCCTCCTGTTCTAGACTAACTGGAGTCAACCCGCGGTCAAATTTGCTTTCATTTGGGGAAATTCCAGTCTGTGAACCAGAGAATTCCCCACATCAGAGAATCCATCCCGCCTGTTTTCCAGACTCTCCGTCTTGCACTTCAAATGCCGTCTCCCGCCTCGCAGACAAATGACGCCGTTGTTCGTCTCGAGCAACCCACATCATAACAAAATCGCCAACCAGGGGTAGACATTCTGACGCGACATGTTTGGCTTCCCCGTTAGAAATGCCGATCCTGTGTAAACAGTTTTAACGACGTATTTTTCTCAGTTTGTACATCAAAGAGTCGGTTGTTTTTTCAGACTTATGTTGGGTCTTGTTTGTCATTGATCGAATCTCAAGTTTATTTATGCGACAAATGGCTTACCTAGCTTCAGAGGTCACAGATCATAAGATGTATGTTGTTGTTTTTTGTTTTGCCCTGGCCATGCGGCAGAGCAGGCGAATGAACAGGCTGATAAGCTGGCAGGGAATGCACCTCTTGGTGGTCGATTACCTATGGACAAGGTAGATGTGGTCGTGCGCCTGTGGGACGTATGGGAATGTCCTGAGTGCAGTGATGTCGGTTCTTAACTCAACTCAAGTTAGTAGATGAGATTGTTGCACACAGTGAACGACTAGGGTTAGAATTGAATAGTAAGAAGACACAGATTATGGTCGTCACTGGGAAGAAGGAAATACCACAATGTGACATACGAGTAAATATTCATATTCTTAAGCAAGTGAATCGGTACAGTTATCTCGGAACAGACATAACATCTGATGGGAGATGCCTTGAAGAGATTAGAACAAGAATTGCCATTGCGAAGGTAGCCTTTTGCAAGATGAAAAACATACTGACCAATAGAATGATATGAATTGAAACGAGAAAAAGAGTGTTGAAATGCTACATAGAAGCTATACTTTTGTATGGATGTGAAGCGTGGATAATGAGCAGTCAAGCTGAAAAACATCTGATGGCTGTGGAAATGGGGTTCCAGAGGAAAATGCAAAGAATACAATGGACAGACAGAAAAACCAATGAACAAGTCCTTCAAGAAACAAATGAAGATCGTAAAATGATTAGAATCATTAGACGCAAACAGTTAAAATTTTTTGGGCATGTTATGAGAAGAAATGATTTGTAGATGTTAGTGACAACTGGCAAGATCAAAGGGAAGAGACTAAGGAGAGGGCCGAGCAGTAAATACCTGGATGGCGTGGCCACGTGGCATGGTCGAGACAGGAACACGGAGCTGATCAACGACTCTGGTGATCGAGTGAGATGGCAAAACATGACCGCCCACACATATCGGCATGGCACATGATGGATGGATGGATGATCCCTCAGGTACTTATTTTGTCTGATCACAGAGCCATCCGTGTAGAAGAGACATCAGGCAGGATTTTTAATCAAATTGCTGCTGGAATAATACACATGGGAACTTTTGCGTGACGTTTGATAGTGGGACATAGGATGTCTGGGAATATCCCGAGTGCAGTGATTGTGACATAATACGGTTCGGCGTGCTCTCAAAATGCCGCCTCTCTGTTCAGAAATGTCTAAGGAGATATACACGTGAAAACATTGCTCGCGTTATCTGTTCAAACAACAATTCTGTACAATCTAGTGAACGGCGTGGACTCGTGCAAGGGCAAGAGGCGTGACGGCCAAAGTATACCGCCCTTTCTAATTTCATCTTTTCCATTAGGTCTGTTTGTGTTGTTGATTGATTGATTGATTGATTTAGGAATCGACATCACAGCATTCGGGGCATTCCCATAAGTGCTCCGTCCCCATCCTCAGCAGCCAGCGAAGAGTTCCAACACCAATAGTACCAGTAGCAATCTGATTATAAGTCCGTCTCGCCTTTCCTCTGAGCGTTGAGCGTCGGCCAGATCCCTTCGTCACTCCTCGTTGTCTCATTCTTGCCAGACCATGGTAATCCATTTGCTCCTCCGAGGTGTGCACGTGCTCCCACAAGGCCGCAACCACGTCTGCCTTGTCATGTATCAGTACTCCACCAAGTTCTGTGTTGTTGTTGATAAAGTTTACTAAGATCGATACGTCGATTCCTTGTTTTCTGGTGACACTTATTTTTATCTTATTTTTACGTTGTTTTTATTATCATTGTTATTTTTACACTGTGATTTCTGTTTGCCGGATTTGCGTTCGTTGTAAGATATGTACACTGTGTTTATTATCTCTGACTTTTCTCACAGGAGTCAAACACACCTGTTTTCATTTTGTATTGTTATATCCTGCTTCAGCAGTTATCTCTCTTAGCCGTACGCTACAGCGGCTTTCATATATTATCGCACCATTTATACACAGCCGGTCTCCCTGGCCCTAGGCGTTAAACGACTTTCTCTGTAATCCAGTTTTTCCACGTGGGGTAACGCAGCGAGCGAGAATTTGAAGCGGTTCTCACCACGTTGTAACTAACGGGATAAGTGAGCCGGCGGCTCAGAAAGCAATGGCAAACTAGCGAGCGTAATCTTGTCAAGAAATCAACGACAGCGGTAAAATGCTGGTGTTGACAGCGATGTCCTGTAAAGGATATGCGGAAAAATAATTATATACATGACACTTGATGACTGGGGCTTAACTGATGAGATCTTCTTCTGCTTCTTCGTTCATCCAGAGTTTTTTTTTTTTTTTCGGATGTGATTGCGTTGTGCCTGTTTACAGCAAAGCTGCGTTCTTGCGCCGTTAGGCCGACACATCCGACTTCTGCGGGCATTTGTTGACCGGGTTAACCATCCCGGGACTGATGAGATAAATGTGTGTGTGTGTGTGTGTGTGTGTGTGTGTGTTGAGAGGGGGGGGGGGGGGTAAGTTCTTAATTGTTTGTTGGTTAGCTGATAGGTTCTTTATTACTTCTCTTATCTATCTTTGTTGTTGTTTAACTGGTAGATTCTTTGTTGTTGGTTAACTGTTAGGTTCTTTTGTTGTTGGTTAACTGTTAGGTTCTTTGTTGTTGGTTAACTGTTAGGTTCTTTGTTGTAGGTTAACTGGTAGGTTCTTTGTTGTTGGTTGACTGGTAGGTTCTTTTTTTTTTGTTGGTTAACAGCTAGGTTCTTTGTTGTTGGTTAACTGTTAGGTTCTTTGTTGTTGGTTGACTGGTAGGTTCTTTGTTGTTGGTTAACTGCTAGGTTCTTTGTTGTTGGTTGACTGGTAGGTTCTTTGTTGTTGGTTAACTGGTAGGTTCTTTGTTGTTGGTTAACTGCTAGGCTCTCTTTTTTTTTTTGTTAGCTGGTTAGCTAAGTTAGAGTGTTGCTCGAAAAATGATTGGCAGGTCACGGGCACTAAAGGAAAGATAAAAGAAATGCTTTGACAGTGATGAATTAGGAGAAGCTTTAAATTAGTTAAAACGCGACATTCAGCCGAGATTTAAAGAGGCACTCTAGTATGCTTGGGCAGGTTAAACACATTTACAAAGCCACACACACACACACACACACACACACACACACACACACGCAGACACACACACACACACACACACACACACACACACACATATACATGTCATATAATATATGAGTATGTAATTGTATCACGAGTATTAACACGTCTAGATATAAATATGACATTTTAACATTTAATGGACTTGCAAACATATGGTGTGAATATTGAAACACCGACTGACGGACGGAGAGACGGACGGTGTGAACGAAAGACAGATCGAAGGACGAACAGATGAACCTATGGACAAGTCGACTGATGGATAAACCCACCGACTGACCAACTGAACTACAGACAGATAGACAGACAGGCAGACAGACAGAGTATATAGATGGGTGAAAGAATTGGCAGACGGATGGACGGACAGATAGACAAAGGCTTACGAAAAGACGTATGGACAGACAGGTCGGCGGGCAGGCGAACGAACAGAGAGTGGGAGAGAGAAACAGAGAAACAGAGAGACAGACGAATGGACGATCGGACGGATGGAGATTAGACGGACGGACGGACAGACAGACAGACAGACAGACATTGTGACTTATCAACAGTCGCTTTTGGTGAAACACCTGAAGATTACGATATAACTTTAGCGCTACATGGTAAATAGTATCTTTCTCCAAAACAGTGCTATAAATATAAACATCCGAGCAGGGACAAAACTGGTCACCAATGAGTTGAAAGGCCTAAGAAAAGCTGTTGGGGTTCCAGAAGAGGCTGAATATTAAACGATGCCACCACAAATGTCATAGTAATAAATCATATCTCGCATTCATTAAGGGACAATACAAAAAGCGGACTGGGCATCTTATTAGAATGAAATACAATCAACTGTCGATAAGTTGCAGATGGTAGGTTTTCTTCGCCTACGAAAAACACTGATTGACAATATCAGAAGTACTCAAAACAAACACAAATATAACAAAAGCAATGCGACATACTTGGTCTTAGAAGGCAAGTCAAGTGTGGATTAGGAGATGAGATATGATTCACCTGTTGAGTTGAACTGAGTTGAGTTGAGTAGAGCTAAGGACCGACATCACTGCATTCACATATGCGCTTCGTCCCCTCGTTCAACAGCCAGCGAAGAGTCACACTACTAATCGTTCACACCGCTAGAACCCCTGCCGATCCCCCGAAACTCACTCTTTCCACATACGGGTTCTCAATCTGTTCCTTCGCCTTCTCCACCTGGTCCCACAAGGGCACGACCACTTCCCCCTTGTCCATAAGCAAACTACCACCAAGACTTCCCTGCTAGCCTATCAGCCTGTTCATTCCCCCGTACACCCGCATGGCCAGGGCAAAATATCCATACCATTCTCTCGATCTGTGACCTCTGAAGCGACGAGAGCCATTCCACACGAAACATTCCTTTCTCCACCTTACTAAGCATACTCTTTGAATCCGTAATGAATACAACGTTGAGTTCAGTAGTGACTTCAGTAGTTTCCTGTAGCCACCGGAATGCCACTATTACTGCCTCCACCTCCATTCTCATGCTGGAGGTCGTAGTCACATATGCCAGACTCTCCTTTTTTCACGACTCGTCCATTAGCCTTTGCAATAAAGCCCCAGCCACTACGTCCGTTTCTCACCACTGACCCGTCAGTGTAGACGACTATGTCACCTTGATGTGTGTTGCTCTGGATCAGTGGTTCCCAAACCACGGCCCGTGGGCCACTCGTGGCAGCCAGCTGTCAGAAAGTGGAAGGCGAGGCCTCGTTATTTAATATAATTTATTTTAATTTAATAATTTCAAAAATGCACCCGTCAGCGTGCGATAATTTACTCTGCTCGTGGTTTGTTATGCTCAGATTATCGAATGCGCCTGTTCAGTTCGCAACGAAACGTTATGAAGTTCCCATATCCCAGCCTTGTCGACCAATCAGAGTGCACAAGGCGGAATGTTGTTGTCTGTTACAACTGTTTAGCAGAGTTGGCAGTATTGAGTTGAAATTATATTTTTTCAAATATAAATTTACCGTTAAAGCCTAAAAAAATGAGTGTGGAAAATCTATAATCAAACAATGGTAAAAAGCGAAAATGTGAAGACGTTGCTTGTTGTGAATTCAACGAAGATTGGAAGGAGAAATTTATGTTTATGTCTAGCCGTAGTGGTAAACCAGTTTGCTTGACTGTGGATTTTGTGTTTCTGTTACAAAGAAATTTAATCTGGAACGACACATCACGACCGCACATTCAGACATAAATGCTCAATATCCGATCAATTCGGAGTTAAGATAAGATTTCATAGCTAAAAAAGAAAGTTATTTGATCGGGCAGCAGTCATTTTTCACCAAGGGGAACGAACAGAGCAATAATGCTGTTGTTGTGTCACACGAAGCTGCCTGCTTCACCTTCAGCTGATCAAATAATTTCATTCTGGTAACTATTGCCTGTCGAACAATTTGAACACTTGCGTTCATTCGCCCACATATACATTTGTCCTTTTGGTTCGACTTTGTGACAAATTATTTGATGATTGACAGAGGACCTAGTTTGTAGTGTTCTCTGGAGATATATCTTGAATAATAATTAACAAGATAAAGGATATGATTTAGCACGTTTTGTCTAGAGGTCACTCAAATGAGCTAATCATTCCCGCAATAGCCTTTTTTGGAGAACATTTTTCTTTGGCTCAAACCCCCACTGTTAGACCACTATGTATCTACACAGAAATTTTTAAAAGAAGTAACTAGTTCACCCAAGGCCAGAGAAGATCTGAACCATTAGCGCCTGTACAACTGAGGATCCCTCTCACTCAACATAATGTTGCCAGTGTGCTATTCGTCCGTCACATAGATCTTTCCCTATATTTTTTGTCATTTTGTGACCTATATCAGTTCAATTAGTCTTTAGGACTTTAGGACTCATTTATTTGTAGACAAACAAATTTCAAGAATAACGGTACATTACATCTGTTGGACAAGACATCTACATGACAGTTTCCTGCCAAAAGTGGGACAACATTCACAAGGAATTGTTTACACCACAATTGTACAAGATAAACATCATGTGATACTTGACAACATCTATACAGGACTTTTCACAATATGTATAACCAACCACAGCACTTAAGACAGTCACCAGAGACAACACTTGACAGCAACTGTACAAGAAATTCACTGGGGACATGTACTTCAAACACTGGTTCAATAATACTGTTTATTGAGCTGTTGGTGAGTCCTGTGATGACCATTGTCTCATCTCCTGTCATGTCAACACTTCAATTATTGCATAGAAAATGCATAAAATATGTCACACATGCAGGTTGATAAACAAGATACAACACTTCTTATTTACTCCACCACCCAATAACTAACTCTACTCCTCCTCTCTCTAATATCTAACTACACCATCCCGTTACAGTATCGGTAACTATCATCATTTCCTGTCTCTTGGGAATTTAGGAAATCCTATCCATGGGCAACTCAAGGAAGAAACTACTGTTCTGGGTCTGTTGAATCCTTTTATCATCAGCATGGATGTTGGACTAGCTCCAGTTAGCAGCTTCCCCAGAATAAGCTTATGGCAGATTCATTCCTCTTGAAGACAAGATTTGGTATGATGATATGGTACTGCATCTCACGGTTGATCAGGCTGTTAGTGAAGGCTGTCACTGGGTACTTCAATAATGACATACAGAATGTCCCATACATTGCAGCTACTCACTTAGCCAGATCAACTTCCCTACTGTTCATCACATTCTTCAAGAATCACTGTGTGAGCATCAGGCTGGATATTTTCTAAGTTTTGTCTTAGATAAACAAACACTCCAAGTTACCCCACAGTTCTCCATGAATGTAGTTCATAGAACAAGATTTGATGTTAGTCTCATTTGACCTTTTGACTGACTCAAAGATCACTGTCCAGTTCACCACGTTTGTAGTGCTTCAGATTGTGTCATGCTCCCATTTATGCATTCAGCTGTTGAGCTGAGAGAAAACTCTTCTTGATATTCCCACATTTTGATAGGGAGTCACATCTGGATCTAGGACTTCTGTTTAGTTGTCCCAGATGATATATGGATGCCTCTCCTCCATCCTCCTGTTCTCTGTCAATACAAAATGGCACAACATCTCTTTACATTTGTTAAAAGATGATGTGATCATACACTAACATACACAGATGGAGATGGGGAAGGTTAAGGTTGATGATGTAGTGAATTTCACTCTGATGTACTGTGGGTGATATGTGTTCAATTCACCCCTATCTGTGGTAATCACAAGCCTATATGTTGAGACAGGGGTAGCTTAACACAATTACAAGCATTTATGTGGTCTAAGTTCCACCATGTTTGAACCACAGTAGACCTGGGCACAAGGAGGACCAGACACAGTACAGCAATCATTGTGACATAGCAATATGGGACAGGCATTGTGAAGGGAAATGGAAAATAGGCATTTACAACTGCAATATGCAATATGGATTAACTAATGGCATTTACCCAATTAGCAGACCAGACATCCATTCCTATGGCTGTGATGTTGGTGCATGAATGTCCTATTCCATATTCACTTACACAGCAAGGCCAGACCTCACCCCTTTTCTCAGACAGACCTGGCTCACAGGTACATCATCTTCATCATCATCATGTGCTGTTTCCCCACTGAGTAATGTTCATGTCTACTACAGTAGGTAACAGAAACTCAATTGCATAGCAATGGTTCATATATGCACCAAGCACATATGGGAAAAACATGTTTAGACCTTGTAAATTTGCATGAGCCATACATTATATTCAGCCAACTAAGACACAGGTTCACACACCTATAGTTCTCTTAGGAACTAGTTTATATGAACCATCTAACAGTAGAGGTAACAGTGTAATACTTCAAAGAGAAATTGTATTAATTCTCTTGAGCTTATAGCTACCAGGCATCACATGGACTTAGCAATTCTGGCGTGCCACACACAACCTGTTTACATGTGGATATGGAAGCATCTTTCCTTCCACTAGATGTGAGAGGCTATTTATTAAATCACCAACTCACTCACTCCATCATTCTCAGCGTTTTACCAAGGAACGTGTACATGTTTACATCACTCATTCCCATTCAGACTGCCATTTGTTAACTCGCACGAGAGCAAATGTACAGTTGAGTTAAGAATGAGTCATCCTAGGCATGAAGAATGCACAAGGGGTTTGGGTTTGCGAATCTGCATGAGTGTACTCTACATTCATCAAGCATACGCAACCAGTCACATCAAGGGATTGATATGCATTTGGAGTATACAGCGTGAAAGACGTGTCAAGGTTGAAGATGCAGTGTTCAGAATTCTGGCGCACAGAAGTTAGGTTTTCCACTTTCACATTTTATTCATAAAATACTCATACATTCTTCTCATTCGTTTATCAGGCACAACTACAACATTAAAGTATGTTTTAAAGTGGTACCTGCTGTCCAGAGAACAATATATTATTGAATCTTTAAGGGCATTGTTGGGTCATCACATCACACTAGCGACAGCTCCTGGTGAGATCCCCGCTCCTACTAATTAGATTTTAAAATATGGCCCAGGAATAGCGTGGGCTCATTACCTATTAGCCAATCAAAAGACAAGTGCATACCGCCGCCTCCCCCAACTCGTTCTAGAACATACGATCTAATAATAGCCCTTCTATTTGGGATGGTCCCCGTTAAGACTTAAAGTATCTTTATGAAATGTGTCGGACTGGGAATGGGGAATTCTGTTCCATCATGCTACAGACTTACAGATGCGAGCAGTCATTTTCAGTAACCTAACTGCGCTTATGACTTTGGGCACGACATATTTTGTGCCCAGACACTGATAAACTGGCATCTGAACTTAAGTAACTGGTTATGAAGAATAGTTACAATTGAAAATTAATTACATTAATAGCGACTTTCGAAATTGATGTAAAATGTATTATTAAATGAACTTTTGATTTTAAACCAAAAAATTACTGCATTACTGACACTGACTGCCTTTAAAGTTTTAGCATTTTGCTGGCGAAAGTTAAGAAAGGTAAGAATGATATTGCACGACTTTTATAATTTTATAACATTGTGGCCCGCTTAACTAACGAAAATAGTAGATATGGCCCTCTGTTTGAAAAGCTTGGGAACCACTGCTCTGGATCAACTGTTGCACTTCAAACTCAGTGCGGCCCGCTGCCCATTCCCGCATCTACTAAATGTTGCAGGTCCTGTTCATTGTCTGCAATAAAGACTGTATCATCTGCATATCTAATGTTATTGATGTATAGCCGCCCCCCCCCCCCCCCCCCAATGTTGATTCCTTCCATATCTTCTATATTTCTGAAAATATTTTCACTGTTACAGGGAAAAAAGTTCCGGAAACATTACACATCCCTGTCTCACACCTCTTTTAATAGGCTGATATTGACCTACATTGTTATCAATTGGCAGCTTGATGGCAGCTTGTTGTTTCCAATAAATGTTTTTTTTTACAAGTCTAAGGTCTTTTCCATCAGTTTATAGATCTTCAAGCATCCTTATCATGTCGACATGTCTCACTTTATCGAAAGCCTTTGTGTAGTCAACAAAGCAAATATATAGTTCTTTGTTTACTTCTATAGAACGTTCATTTACTCTTCTCAGTATATACACAGCATTTACTGTACCCTAGGGGTTTACAAACCCATATTGTTCTTATCCTATTTCGGGTTGTATTTTGCTTCCTAACTCTTTGCATGATACTTCTCAGCAAATTCTTCGTGATGTGGCCCATTATATTTATTGTTCGATGTTGATTACATTCCAAGGCTCCTGATTTCTTCGGGATTGCAATAAATATAGAATTACATAATTCAGGAGGTATATCTCCAATATAATATATTGCGTTCAGCAGTATGGTGACTTGGTCTATTCCATATTCTTCTAAGGCATTGATCATTTCTAATGTGATGTTATCTGTACCCGGGGTCTTGCTAGTTTTCATATGGTTAAGAGCATTCTGAACTTCCATCTTCAAAATTGATGGTCCTTCATTGTTATTCCGATCATCATATTGTTCTTCTCTTGAATCATCATAAAGGTCTTTCACGTAATCTGACCATGCATGTAAAATCTGTTCTTTTTCTATTATGATTTTGCCATCTTTGGATTTTAGGTAACCGTTGATGTGTGTGTTCTTTTGTTAATGATGTCATTAATTCTTTTGTGCATTAATTTGGTATTCCGTATGTTGTGCTGGTTTTTAATTTCCTTGCAATATTCCTCAAGCCATGTTTCTTTTGCCTCTTTGCATAGCTTCCGAATTTTCCTGTGAACCTCTACATATTTTTCCTATTTATTTGTGTTATTTCTTCTTATTTCCATGAGTTTTAAGATGACTTCGTCATCCATTTCTTGCGTCCTGTTATCTTTAATTTTGGGTGGCTGTTTCTGCAACTTCGTTGACTGATTTCATTAATACTTCCCATTGGTAGCTGATACCTTGAAATAATATTTCCATATTGGACAATGCATCGAATCTGTTCTTTACCTCTACGTTGAATACGCTTTTATCTTCTCAATCTTCAGTGCCCGTAGATAAAATTTTGTGTTTCTTTGTGTATACAGTATTTGACTTTCTTTAATTTTATATGTATATTGCTTAAGATTAATCTGTGGTCGCTGTAGCAGTCTGCGCTTGGTATAGTTTTTGCGACTTTCTAGGCAATTCAAAATTTTCTGTTGATGAGAATAAAATTAATCTGATTTCTGATCTTATGTTCAGGACTCCCCCATGTCCATAATCTCTTTGGGTGCTGTTGATACCAGGTGTTTCCAATAATCACATCTGTGGGGTGTGGATTTTAATTTATGAGAATATTATGTTAAGCTGTCTAGGGGATGTTATTGATTCTCTGGTCACTGGTTGGAATGCAGGGTGATCAGGGATATTTACCACAAACCCCAGGAGAAAACAATTCAATCCTTGAAACAATGGCATCTGTGTGTAGGTATCCCTTCCCACTTCATCACCCTTTAAAGTTACTATAGTGCTAGAAGGGTATTGATTGCTCACAACATATAAACAACCACTGTTGAACACCACATTTACTGGATGTACACAACAAATTTTGGACAAACAGTTCAAGTATTAAATCAAGATCTGCAGTTACATATATATGTGTAATGAACACTATGCATTTTCAGACAGGCATGGGAATGATTTGCATTATCACAACATAGTACCCAGTGTCCCAAGAAAAAACAAGGTTATTACAACAACACAACAACCACAAATTGGGTCTATTCCTGGACCCACCTTACATAATTAAGGGTCATGATATAAGTACATAGGACCCAATATATAAAACAGTTGTTTCTGACACTACAATTCTCGTATTCAAAAATAATGAGATGGTGTCAAAATACTATATATATCATAACCCCCCATTAGTGATACCTCATTACCAAATAAAAACACTACTGACCTTGTATCATGGCCTAAAAGAAAAAAAAACACATATAAAAAGCAATGGGTACTCAATTAACTAATTAATAGAGTCCTTTATCTCCTGGTGTGCGGTTAAGTGTTCATCTCTTCTGTAGATTAGATCCTATTCCCATTATCTGGGTACCGAAATAATGTACTCAGTTATGTTCCTAATATTTACCCACTGGTAATTGGCTGGTGCAAATCATACTCTATAATCTAAGAATAGAAATTACACACAATCACATATCCCTCCGAGGGCTAGAATTTTCGACTACTCTGTTGCAGTAGATTCGGTGTCATTTTGCGAAATTTGGGGCCTTGGTTGGTCTCACTTTCCGGAATTTCCACTTAAGCTCTGCAGAAGGTACTTTCCCATCTCACTGTACATGTGCCAAGTAGACGGCCATTCAGCTGCTCTGATTCTAATATCAGAATCTCAATGTTCACAAAGATGTTACACCCACCAAGTCGCGAGTCTATAACCCATGGCATTTAGGTTGACATTGGAACAGCAAGGAATTAGTCGTTGTTATCTAGTCCAGTGTAGAAACTTATATGACTGAGAGGCATCTCCTGATAGTATCTGTGACTAGGGCCACAATTGATCTATACCTACATATATCCAAAGATGTATAAATCCAGCACAGTAACAGGGTTTCAAACAATTAGATGATTCCTCTTGTTTTGCAGATGTAGAGGCATTTAGTTGCTTTCATATGGTCTTTTAATGGTGTTTAGGTTTTGGATCCCTGAGGTAATCTGGTGTAGTTATGGTTTTCAGTTGGTACCTTGGTTGTATTGGCTTATTTGATTTCAGTGTCTCTTCCCATTTGTTTGAGTTGGTGTTCATAGCTAGAACTTGGTGTTGAGTGGCTGAACCTTTATGTTTGACTGTTGCAGCTGTGAGACGTTCTTTTGAAGACTTATCCATTGTTGGATATTAACTTGGTAATCCAACCAACAGTTGAAGGTTACTCACTGTTTTTAGTTTTATTAAACTTGTAGTAGGATTGTCCCATAGTTTCACTGATTTTGCTGAGTGACGAGGCTTCAGGTGGTACTTCTCAGAAGTAAAGCAGACGATACACTGTTGTCAGTTACTCTGTTGATCTTCATCTTTGTAGGTTATTAGATTCAGAAGTCCATCCTGGATATTCTTACTAAAATAGGAATTAATCACTCACCAAGTCAGTTGTTTTCGAATTTATCTATTGCTCGCTATGGAGCTAATGAGTGCAGCAGTAAACATGGTTGTGTTGGCCCAGACTTTGCTTTAGGACAGGTTGTCCTTTATTATTGACTGGCTGATGACCCAGTTTCCAGTTGATAAGGTGGAAACGCAGTCCCACCAAGTCCACCACTCGCTATAGAAAAGGGATGACAAAGAATACAACCGAGCATCAACCTACTGTGATGTGTTTACATTTCACATCACAATTACAAACAAAAAAGGGGAAGGAGATAGGAGTGGGTTTCCCAGTTCCCTGTCTCTCGTCGTTTATTGTAGAGCTTTTCTAGCTCTGACAGTGATTGAGATATCTTTTCACTCTATGTTTTGTTCTGCGATTGTTAATGGGAACTTTTTTGATGAGTGAAGCCATTCTGTCCATCAAACATGTTGATATTGTATCTCTCAATCTTGAAGAGAATAGCCTATACTTAATTTCTGTGGTTTCTAATGCCGCGTCTTCCTTCCAGCACTATAATCAGCATTAGGCCAAGGCTTTTCAACATTGTCTTCTTAATTACTGACATACACAGGTTTCATACTTCATCTCAAGTTTCCACAGTAAGGAGTAACAATCAGGACATAGAAAAGTTCTCATAACAGAGAAAACAAACATACATTTCTCTGATATTAAGTACATGATAATCATTCATAATAATTAATCATAATGATGATGCAAGGAGCCTATGTTTTTGGATTTTCTCAGGGGTTAATCCATAACTAAAACATACATTGTTTTCCCCCACACTGCTTACAGCAGTATAAGGATAGTGACCGCTGTGATATGTTTTGCCAATTACTGCTGTTATTCGGAGTGTATTTATTAGAATAACTTATGCCGCCTGGTCCAGTCGTCTGAATATTGCAAGCAATTTATTCACATCAATCTTCGTTTCTGTTCCTACTACAGGGAGGTGATGCGGATTGAAGGCACATCCTATCCGAACATTCAGTTATATCAAGCGTTTACTGTCTTTTGTTCTTGAATTTATATTCTCAAACATGGCAATTCCCTAGCACTATTTTATTAAATGATTATATCTTCATAACTCATGCGGAGTGGTTACTAATCTGTTAACAAAAGGATTGTACTAAAATTTAGCACTATAGTACTAAGTTACAGATTAGAATGTGGCAAAGCATTTTATCCCCTGACTAAGAGTCAGGAATATGCGTAATCATTTGTATGTCCCCGTATGGATAAGAATTCATTTGAAAATGTTCTTTAGAGTTCAACCTCTATAGTACATAGATTATTTGCAGATTTCTAAGCATAGATAGTGATATATAGTTCACAATGCATAGAAGTTATTTTTCATAGGCAGAAATTGGCAGAAACGAGTTCTCTACTTACGAAGTATGAATCAGGAGTCTGCTCCCAAATTGAGAAGAGTTTCTGAATGTTTCTGACATGAGAGATGATACTTTACAGTACACATAATATTTATAGGTTATAAGCACTATTAGTTTGATATAAGTTCATAATGCCTATAAAAGGTTTTAACATACGGATTTGAAATTTTAACACATAGGAAAAATTACAGCGTGGCACCCACATGTGCTTCAGTACTAAAAATCAAATCAGACTAGTTTACAAGAACTGTTGAATTATCATTCTAACTAATTCTTAATTAAACATACTGGTATATGTAATACATAAATACGTATTAATAATGTAGATTTAACGTACCATTGGCTTGCAGAGAATGATGTATTTTTAAAGGCAAAAATGCCTTTTCCCCACATGGGGAAAGCACGTCTGTTTCCTTTGTTTGTCTGAACTAAAATGGCTACAAAGAGCCTTTGTTTTACAATCTAGCCGGTCTTGGCCAGGTGCGTGAACCAAGATAAGGCCAACATTTAATTAATGTCAATTAAATTTAGCTGTGCTACTTTTCCTTTCTCCTACATTACGTGAGATACTTAAACAGTAGTTGTAAGGGATTGTTATTTTTAAGGGAGTCAATGCTAGGAAAGGGTAAGGACGTTTTAATATGCCACAACATCATACTCTTTTGCCCACTGTACAAGTCTCTAACCTCTTTCATTCTGTTCCTCTAGTCCATACTTGCCTAACTATGCATCCGTCCTGTTGTTTTCTAACTTTGGCATTCAAGTCACCCATTATGATACTTACTTCTAAATTCTTGCAATTCATGAAGTCATTCTCTAAATCATTATAAAATGTATCAATGCTGTCATCACTACTGTTGCTGTTGGTGCATAAACGTGTATGACGTTGACATCAAACGGCCTTCCACTCAACTTCACCAGTAACATCTGTCTGATACACTCCAATATACTTTGATCGATTTTGATCTCTCTGTATCCATTATAATTGCTACTCCTCGCTGTTGTTTCTCTCCACCAGAATAGATTATTCTATATTCCTCAGATATTATAATGCCCATTTCTGTCCACCTGGTCTCAGATATATCTAACAGGTTAATATTTAGTCTTCTCATTTTATTCTTAATGTTGTCAAAGTTTCCATCCCCACCCTTACATTCTTACATTCTTACATTAAAAGTTCCTACTTTCAATGTTGATACTCTTTTGCACTCAGTCGCCTGTTGACTGAACGGTGTTTAGTGCAAGAGCCTGGCATATGACACCACAACATCTTGTCTGAGAATGGAGGTGGAGGCAGTTACTGCGGGGTTCCGGTTCCGCTGGATGGAAGACAAATGCCACACGCATGTCGTGATTGTAAGGGACTCATAAAGCATGCTGATATCGTGAAGAGAAGGATGTTTCATATAGATTTGTATGTTTCAATGAAAAGAATAAAAAACATATGGAGCATGTTGGATCTTTTTCCCAGGGCATGCTGGTGCGGTGGGAAACGTTCAGGCGGACAAATTGGCTGGTTCTGCACCGCTCGGTGGGGTATTGGTGCATGATAAGACAGACGTGGACAAGTCTCTGTTTGGGATCTTATATATAGTATGGAGAAACAGATAAATCACCATGGCCTGGAGAGAATAGTTCTGCAGCGAGTGACCAGAAGATCTGGTTGACTCTCAGTACATTGTACTCCGGAGAAAGGCCAGATGGACACATAATCAGAGTGCAACTAGTACTATTTGTATTGGGACTCTTCGCTGATTGTTTAAGATGAGGACAGAACACATATGGGAATGTCCCGGATGTTGTAATTTCGGTTCTTATCTCAACACAAATCTTCTACGACGAGTAAAATGGTTCCTTTTATCACAGAAAAACAAAATGGCAAAATTAGATGTCTTCAACAAACTTGTAGTGAAACAATACCGGGGTGGGTCAGTAAAAGAACCTCTATGCAATCTTTAGGTTCATATGGTATAAGGTTCTAGCTCCATATTTGTATTAACTAATCAGTCCTCGAGGGGAGGGAGATGTGGTCAGTATCACAACTGAGGGTTAGTTACATAGAATATGGTGAGCACATCAAGGGACACAATACACTGCTGAAAAGAATACTTGGAGGGAAGAACAGGGCAAGGTAGACGAAAGGGCATTTAAAGAGGGGATCAGAATGAACCATCTTGGCAAGAGACAGAGAGAATGGCGGGTATCCACTGCAACTGATCTTTGTTGAGAAGATGACAGCAGATCGAATCTATTTGATGTGTAAACACGAGTTATCGCATGAGATAGACCAAAGAACATTCTGTGATGGTTGTTAAAAAAAACGCATGTTCGAACATGTATATCGATGAATGTCTTGTCACCCACCACATAGTCTATACAGAGTCCTTAGGATAATAAACATTCAAAGCAGTTTCTCCTGTGGCAGTATCTTCACTATTAACGGCTAGAAATAACCGACCAAACTTCATAGTTTGATGTAAGGAAGAACATCACCCGTGACACATTCCTCAGAAGAAATCACCAAACTACCACTAACAACACAGAGCGAGAGAAAGTACGACCAGCTAGCTGGAATAGAAACAGTTAAAGGAACATTGATTTCTGTCTTTCATACCCTCATGTGTCCGACATCGAGTCTTTGACCTCTGGGAGCTTGGTGAATAGGGCGATTAAGAGTCTGGTTCATCTTTGGAATTGTCCCGTCGAGCACGGAACTTTTGGTGAGATTCTTGTGGTTTATTTATGTTATCACTAGAGCGATCTGTTTTCTTAGACTTCCAGTCACGTGTCTGAACAATGAAAAGATTTACTAGCACTTTCGAAAGAGAATTGAATGGCATATTGACGTAGAGGGCTGAAGGGCATATTGTACAACAGGGCGGGATAGGAGCCTGGGTAGAGGTTTTAATTATATACTGAATAGAGAATGGAATAACTTATTGACAGAGAGGTTTGAATGACAGATTGCAATAGATAATGGGAAGTATATTAACACACAGGATTGAATGGAAATTTGCACAGAGGATTGGATAACATGTTATCATACAAACTGGAAGGAAGATTGAAACAGAGAATTGTATTGATTGATTGGCATTTTAAAAAAAAAAACTGAAATTCTGACAGATATAGAACATTTCATAGCAGGTCTATAAAGAGCCGGCTTTGTGGCGAAGAAGTTACAGACGCAAATAATAATCCCACATATAGCGTTCGAAACACAGCTGCGGGCGATTTGGCAGCAGACCGCCTTGCGTTGGTTTCCCTACAATGGTATGAGTGCTGGTCGATCAGAAAGCGATGGCAAACTATAGCACGTAAACTTGCCTAGAAATCACAAACAGCCAAAACATGCTGGGGTTGACTGCTACATCCTGTACAGGATATGCAACTAAATTCTTCTACACAGATACAGCAGTTAGATAATGATACACATAACTGAATATCGAATTAACATATACGACTTGATTGCATGTTGACATACATGATTTAATAGAATATTAACGCAGGGAATTAAATAGTAGACTGACAGTGAGGATAAAACGGCACACAGGCGCCATAAAAGACTTACTAGAAGATTGTCACAGCGGCTTGAATAGCATATTAAACTTGCGGACTACAAAGCACATAGATATAGATGATACAATAACAGCTTTGACATAGAGAATTGGGTCATAGATTTATATAGAGGATTGAATAGCACATTAACTTTCATGACTGAGTAGCATATTGAAAGGCATGATTGAATAGTAAAGGGGTAACCAAACTACGGCAGCGGACCGGATCCGGCCCGCCGACGGTACTCGAATTTGCTTGATAAAACGTATGAAACACAAGACGTTGTGATACAATTTAAATTTAAATATTATGTTAAGAATACTAGGATATCTTCACACGAGCGGAGACCTCCTGACTGTTATGTGCCTTAAATTTACTATTTTAAATTTCAAATTATTGTATCTAAAGTTTCTTGTTTATTGTAATGTTTGCCGGTCTCTCTGGCCGAGGGGTTACAAGACTTTCTCCGTAATCCCGTTTATCCACGCAGGGTCTCGCAGCGCGCGAGAATTGGAAGCGGTTCTACCCGCGCTGGTGACTTGCGGTATAAATGAGCCGGCCGTTTAGAAAGCAATGGCAAACTACTGAGCGTAATCTTGCCAAGAAATCAACAATCAGCTGAAAGATGCTGATGTTGACAGCGATGTCCTGTAAAGGATAAGCAAAAAAACATTGTAATGACTGCTTATTTTGCGCCATTCCATGTCCTTCCCCGGCTAGTGGCAGCTCTGCCTACGCTCTAACAATACCATGGTTTCCATGGCAACACACATAAATACGCATATTTCCCTCCCCCAGATGCGCCAGCTGTCAACATAGGTCAGACGCTCCAGACATATGCACTTATTTTTGCCTGTCATCCATTTTATAGGTATGTAACAATGATGTCTTTGTTTGACAGTGATAGGTAAGTGAACTACAAGTGTGAACAGAGGCAATAAAGTGACAAACATAGCATACAGATGCCATAGAAACCTCGTGTTATTACGAAAATAGTATCCCCAGCTCAGAAAAAAATCCCCGGTCAAGGTGTTAATCGAGCTGGTCTCTCTGCTGGAACAGATTCTTACGCAAATGTTTCCGTTGCTCAAGGATTTATGTACGATGATCCAAGGGTCTGTCCTACTTTATGTAATACACCAGATGGGCAGAAATGTTGCATTTAGGCGATTTCGGTCTGTTTCGGCGGAATCACTGTTGGAAAAAACTGTTCTGTTTATTTAGGTCGGCTCAATTTATATGTTTTGCACACCTTATTATGTGATATATGCTAGTACCAAAGGTACCTATAAACTATGTACTATTGGTGAGCCGTAGCTTCACCAGTGACCCCTGGTTACCTGCTTTTCTTGTGTTTTATTTGGATTTTAAATAGATTTCTAATTCAAAGTCTTTTTCAGATCCCGTTTACTTTACCCTCACCATGGCTACTAAGAAAAGAAAAGTGGACGCCGAGTGTCGCGTTTGCAACTAAGAATGGGGAGTAAAGTACTTCTTTGTGGAAACAAAGGACCAGAAAACCAGTTGCGTAATATGCAGCGAAAGTGTTGCCGTTTTGAAAGAGTACAATCTTCGACGTCACTATGAAACATAACTCTTATCAACATAGTCAAAGTTTTCTGGAAAGTTATGCTCTCTGAAATATGAGTGCATGAAATGTGGTTTAGAAACACAAAGAAAACTCTTCACGAGAAAATTTGCTGAAAATGAATCTGTCACTCGAACAAGTTACAAAATAGTGCATAAGATGGCAGAACAAGGAAAACCGTTTACTGATGGCAACTTCATCACGGAGTGTATGATGGAAGCACTAAATGACTTGTGTCCTGAGAAAGCCGATTTGTTTGGAACAATCAGCATTTCGGCAAGTTCAGTTGTACGGAGAACAGAAAAACTTGGAGAGAACATAGTGCTACAGATACGCGAGAAATCTGGGAACTTGTTGAGGTATTCTCTTGCGCTGGATGAGTCTATTGATCTCTCGAGTACGTCACAACTTCTCGTGTTCATTCTTGATGTCAATTTGGATTTTCAGATAACCAAAATGTTGGCATCAGTTTGCAGCATGCATGGGACAACAACCGGAAAAGACATGTTCGTGGATGTGCACACAATTTTGCAAGACTATAACCTTCAGTAGAATCAGCTTCAAGGTGTTACATTTTTTGAAAGGGGGAAATATGGCTGGAGTGAGGAAGGGTCTGATGGGGACGATCAGAACTCAGCTGGAAGATTTGCAAATTCCGGGCACTATGTTCATACATTGCATCACACATCAGCAAGTACTCCTTGGGAAAGACTTAGACATTTCTTGTGTACTGAAACCAGTCGTTTCTACTGTGAACTTCAATCGGGGACATGCACTCTATCACCATCAGTTCCAGACTTTTCATGAAGAAATTGACTTCTAATTCTGTGACTTGCCTTATCACACATCAGTGAGGTGGCTCAGCTGTGGTAAAGTCCTGTTTCGGTTTTACCAGCTCCGAAACAAATTAGATGTTTTCGTCATTGAAAAAATATAGAGCTGATCCACAGCTGTCAGACCCTACCTGGTGTCAAAGTTGTAATTTTTGGTCGACATCACATCCCACACGAATTAACTGAATTAAAAATTTCAGGGAATGGATAACCTCGTCTGTGATCTCTAAAGAATCATCAAAAGATTTAGGAGAAAGCTGTCATTGTTTGAAGCACAACTGGAAGCAGAAAACCTTTTTACTTATTTTCACTGTGTCAAGGAGTTTTGCGCTATAATAGCTGAAGATGTCTAACTCGATTTTCCAGGGGAAGACATTATTCGTGACTTGAAGAAGCATATTTGGAGAGATTTTCAGGTCTTGGCATAGTTGAGTGTGACAACCTCCTGTTCCAGAATCGGTTTGATTGTAACCTTGAAGATGTGCCAGTTGAACTACAGTTAGAGCTCATTGATTTGCAAGCAGATGACTTGTTGAAAGAGAAGCACAGAGAAGGAAAACTTGTTGAATTTTACTGCTGCTTACCGAATGTTGAGTTTCCCAAACTGAAGAAATTTGCCGCTGGTATGGCATCGGGATTTGGAACAACTTATATCTGTGAGCAAACATTTTCAAAAATGAAGTATGTAAGGTCAACACATCGAACGAGATTGACTGATGAACATTTGAAAGCAATTCTCTTGATTGGATGCATCAATTCCATACCAAACATTGATGATATCGTGAAAGCCAAACGTCAGTTTCACAAATCTCACTAACCTTTTTTGCTGCTTAGTTTGAGAGATTCGGATATGGGCACACTAGGTCTGATGTAACTATCTTTTTGCTGATGTCGCCTTCTTTGATAACCATTTTCTTAGTAAATAAATATGTTGGTTGTCTTTGTTTTTTGTGCATTGCACGCCACTCACCATGATTAACATCTTCTTCTTCTTCAGCGTTCCGAGCCATTGAGGTTCTTTGCTGCAAATACAATCCGTCTCCATTCGTCTCTCTGGTGGACCTTCTCTTGCCAGTCGTTGATTCCAAGTGCTTGTAGGTCTGTACATGTATTATCTCTCCACCGCCTTCTTGGTCTACCTCGGTGTCTACGGTCATTTATTTCCTGAGTGTAAGCGAGTTTTGTTTCCCTATTATCTTCCATTCTTTCTATATGCCCCAGCCATTGTAGTCTAGTAGCCTTCATGATACCAGTGATTAGCGGGGACTTAAACAGATCATAAATGTCTTTGTTACTTCTTCTTTTCCACTCTCCACTTTGTGTATCCCTAATGGGTCCAAAGATGCGTCTTAAAATTTTGTTCTCAAAGGTTTGTAACAAGGCTTCGTCTCCTTTCGTTGTACTCCAGGTTTCAGAGCCATACAGCACAACTGGTCTGATCAGTGTTTTGTATATTGTGATTTTGGTGTTACGAGATAGCGCCTTTGATTTTAGTAGATGTTAATGATTAACATGATATGCTAAATATAGTTTTCCGTCTTTGTTCCCAGAGCTTTTGTTCTGGTTTGCAAGTATTGTACATAGTAAGTATGCGGCCCGCGGTCGTCATTTTGTAAGTTAACCAGCCCGCTGTGAAAACAAGTTGGTGACCCCTGAATTGCACATTGACAGGTAAGATTCAATAGCATCTTGAAGGAAAGGGTACAGTAAATGCTGTGTATATGCTGCAATCAGTTATTGAACGTTCTATAGAAGTAAACACAGATATACATCTTTGCTTTATTGACAACACAAAGGCTTTAGATAGAGTAAGACATGTCAACATGGTAGATATGCTTGCAGACCTACAAATTGATGGAAAAGACATTAGACTTATTAAAAACATATATTGGAAACAAAAAGCTACCATAAGGATTGATAATGAAGTAGGACAATATCAGCCTATTAAGAGAGGTGTGAGACAGGGCTGTGTAATGTCTCCAGATATGTTTTCCCTATACAGTGAAAAAATGTTCAGAAATGTAGAAGATATAAATGGAATCATTATTGGAGGACGAAATATCAATAATATTAGATATGCAGATGATACAGTATTGATTGCAAACAATGAGCACGATCTGCAACAATTAGTAGATGCAGTTGTTGCACACAGTGAACAACTGGGGTTAGAATTAAATTGTACACTGTTCTGTTCTTCCTTGTCAAATATTCCTCACACTTTAGTTTGGATTTGTAGTGACAGTCTATGCGAATCTTTCCATGGAGTTCGCTCTGGAATAGTTGTCAGGGGCATACCAACTGTGGGGAGATCGGTGGTTTCTCTGCAGAGTCGTTTCGCATGGTGGATAAAACTACTTCTGTTCAACCTGCCCCATAGCTAAGTTTTCAAATCTGTTCTTCATATGGTGGCCTGGCAAGCTGAGGTACTTTTCTGAATGTATTAGTGTTTTTGTATCTCTCCGCTCTCTCATTGCTTGGATCCTCCCAATTTTCTCCATTGCTACTATAGGGGTTGATCTCATCCCTACCGTGGTGACACTAAGAGCTTGATTCTGCACCCTGTCCAGCTCTTGTAGTGTGGATTTTGATGCTGAACACCACGCAGTTGAACCGAATTTCAGGTGTGGTCGTATGCTCTGTTGATAAACTTTGTTAAGTATTTTCCCACTGGCTCCCCATGTGGTTCATCTTTGTTTTCTCAGGATGGCTATTTTCCTTTTGGCTTTTGCTACTGCTTTTGTGATGTGTTTTCTCCGTGTCAGTCTGGCATCAAATGTTACTCCTAGCTATGTTGGTTCTTTATCTTCTCTTAGGGGTGTTCCATTTATCTGGATGATCCCTGCCTTTTGTTTAGGAGAGAGGGTAAATAGAGTGGTGCTGCATTTGTCAGTGGTTATGCTAACACACCATCTATCCGCCCATCCAACATGTGTATCTACAGCTCTCTGTAGCGATATGGTGGTCACTGATGCATGTTCGTTTGTGCTGCATAGAACCAGGTCATCAGCGTACATTGCCGCTTTAATTTCATGCGGTAGGTTAGCAACAAGATCATTGATGAAGATTAGAAAAAGTGTGGGGGTCAAGACTCTGCCCTGGGGTACATCGTGACGCAGTAGTACTTTCTTGCTCTCGAGTCCATCTATCTGGACTCGGGCTGTTCTGTTGGGTTAGTATGTTTTCACCCATTTGTACATTCTTCCATTGACTTTACAGTTTCTCAGTTTCCGCAACAGACCTTCTTTCCAGACTTTATCCAAGGCCTTCTTCAGATCTATCCTCGCCGCAAGCATCCGCTTCTTCTCTTGGAATGCATCCTCAATTTCTTGAGAGAGGTAGGTTGTCTGATCATCCGCAGAGTAGCATTGCCTAAAGCCAGTCTGCTGTGGCACAAGGATGTTTTCACTGTCAATGTACCACTGTAGTCTGTGATTGATAATCCGCTCCAGTGTTTTGCAGAGACAGCTGGTGAGGCTAATTGGTCTGTAGTTGGAGGCAATGGAACTATTTTCCCTGATTCTAGGAGGGGTATCATGATTGCTTCTCTCCAGGCTTGAGGAACACTGCCTAAGGTCCATGTGTTATTGAAGATCAGCAAAATCTTGCTTTGGCTTCTGTTCCTAGATTCCCGACATTTCATTGGAGATACCATCAGCTCCTTGTGACTTTCTTATTTTCAGTTTTGATATGGCTAGCTCCAGTTCAATGTTTGTGGTAGGTGCCTCCATGACCTCATGTAGTATGTCATTATGTCCTGCATGTTGCCATTTCTCTCGAATCTCTTGTTGTTCCTCTGGACTAATTTCGATATTGTTATCTTGTGCGAATGAGTCCGCAAAATGGTCAGATGATTGCTTTCGTGTTAAGATGTTTCCATCTTTATGTACTGCAATTTTTGAGTTTCTCCCTGTGCCCTCAGCGTTAAGTTTCATTAGCTTCCACAACTTTCTTGTGTCTTTTTCAAAGTTCAGTAACTTTTTTCTCCTGCCAGCTTTTCCGTCTAGCCTCCAGCTGGGCCCTGTGAAATTTGGCTTTTGCGTGCTGGTATTTATTATGGAGCTCTTGGCTGGGGTTGGCCTCTGCTTGCCTTCTACATACTTCCTCATCATTATGCAACTGTTCCAGTTCACTACTGCAGTAGGGTTTATAATATTTACGGGCTCCTATTGGCACTGTTTCTCGCGCTGCCTGTAGTATGCATTTCCCAAACTCTTCAACTACTTTGTTTATGTTCTTCTCTGTGTTCTGGTATCTAACCAGTCTGCTTTCTTGTAGTTCCACCTCGAGAGGGTGCTGCTTTCACTTACAAGCTCATTTTCTACAATTAGAAAGACTGGCCGATGGTCACTGCCACCTAGCTGTTTCCCAACAATTCGTTTAATGTTCCACTCCAGGTCTGGTGTATGAAAAGCCAGGTCAGGTGCAGTTGTAGTGTGCCATGATCTCGAATAGATGGTATGTGGGTCACACGGCTTGTTAATCAAGGTGAATCTATTCTCATCCTGCCAGTCTTCTAGCCTCTCTCTTCTCTGGTCCATATGATCAAAGCCCCAGCTCTGCGAGTGACTGTTAAAATCGCCACACACAATCATTTTTCCTTTTAAGGGTAGTGTGTCCAGTGCCTGTGGGCGTTCATTTGGACAGTAATAATTGATCAGTTGAAGGTCTGTATTGCCTATCATAAGTCTAAGTGTCTGATACTCAGACCCTTCCATGTGAACTTCAATTTGGGAAGCAGTGATGTTATTTTTAACAAGGGTCAGTATCCCACCCTTTCGCCTGTCTTTTCTGTCAGATCGGTAACACTGGGAACCTCTGATTTTGAAGTCTATATTTTCGTTGAAGAGAGTTTCTTGCAAGCAACAAACGTTTACATTTTCTTTGGCCAAGATGTGTTCTAGTTCTATTATTTTTTTGCTGTTGTTGACACCCTCCGCATTCCAGTGCATTATTTTAAGTCTTTTAGTAGTTGTCGACATATTTATTTAGCTGTTAAGCTGCAGGATTTTTTGGAAAGGGGGAAGCTTCTTCCAAGAGGCCTGGGGAGCTACAGACCAGGAAAAGATACCTGGTCAAATGCAGCCACCTTTGCCTTTGACGTTTATGAGGGGTTCCAGAGTAGACAGGAAACGATGGCGGCAGCGCTTGATCTCGAGGATGCGTACAATAGAGTTCGCTATGATATTTTGATGACCGCACTTATGGAGAAGGGGGTCAATCCCTGGTTGGTGAACTGGATAGCAGCCGTCCTGCATTCTCGTCAGGTTGCTCTCCGTCTGGGCGCAAGGACCTCAGAGCCACATATTTTAACCCCGGGACTGCCACAGGGATCTGCAATCTCACCGGTGCTCTTTAACGTGTATACGAGCAAGATTGCATACCTAGAAGCACCAGGGGTTGGAAGGATTCTAACATTTGCAGATGATATTCTTGCATACAGGCAGGGATCAAACAGCCCAGGAGCTACAGGTGACAGTAGACAAAGTGATTGACTGGTGCATTGAAATGAGTGCTGTCATCAACCCGGAAAAGGCGGCGGTGTTGTGGTGCTCTCTGGACAACAGGATTGTGAGAGATGATGCCCCAAGCCTCACGATAGATGGTAGAAGCGTCAACAGAGAGAACAAACTGAAGTATCTGGGAATCACATTTGACAGGAGTTTGTCCTTCAAGGACCATGTGGAGACGGTTGTGACAAGATCTCAAAAGGGACTCAATGCACTTAAAACTATGGCTGCAATGGACACAGAGCAGAGAATGCTCTTCACACTATACCAGCACTTGATCCTCTCAGTGATTGATTATGGACTAGGACTGCTCACTGTCTCAAAGAGTCAGCTGATGAAGTTAGAGCGCATACAGAACGAAGCTATGCGGGTCATTCTGGGATGCACCAGAGACACTCCAGGAGTGTGTATGCGTTACATCCTTGGTCTGCCTACTGTTGCTGGTAGGCACAAGGTTATGCAAGCGAAGGCATACCTCAGAGTAGCTGCAGACACAGATCACCCGTTGCATGAGGCGCTGGACGTAGTTAAGGGTCAGAGACTGATAATAGGGAAATCATGGATGGCTCAGGCGGAGGATACGATCAGACAGGTGTGCCCCTTGGAGAACATCAGGCGAGGAGAGGAGTGGGTCAGAGTGCCAGCCGTGCAGTCATACTTGTGCAGAGTTATAATCACATTGAGCTGAGAGTGCAGGGAGTGGCCAGCAGGGGCCACGGAAGTGGAAATTCAGCAACTAATTCAGGAAAATTCTCGCCCGGGTGATGTGATTATCTACACGGATGGGTCGGTGTTGAGAGGTAGAAGAAGTGCCTGCGGGTTCTTGGCAAAAACTAATGGTCGGCGTTTGGTGCAGGAGAGCCTGGCTTATGATGACACTACATCTAGCTTAAGAATGGAGGTGGAGGCGGTCAGTGCAGCTTTCCGCTGGATAGAAAACACGATACATACACACATTGTGATTGTAACTGACTCAGAAAGCATGCTGAGAAGGGTGAGAACAGGCAAGCTTCGTGCAGAGTGGCTTGCTTCGCTTCGGAGGTCACGGGTAGCAAGCATCACCTGGATCTTTTCTCCTGGGCATGCCGGTGTGCTGGGGAATGAACAGGCGGACAGATTGGCTGGCTCGGCAAAACTTGGTGGAGTATTGATGCATGACAAGGCAGACGTGGTTGCGGCCTTGTGGGAGCACGTGTACACCTCGGAGGAGCAAATGGATCACCATAGTCTGGTAAGAATGAGACAGCGAGGTGTGACGAGGGGATCTGGCCGACGCTCGACGCTCAGAGGAAAGGCGAGACGGACATATAATCAGATTGCTACTGGAACTATTAGTGTTGGAACTCTTCGCTGGCTGCTGAGGATGGGAACGGAGCGCTTATGGGAATGTCCCGAATGCTGTGATGTCGGTTCCTAAATCAATCAATCAATCAATCATATTTCTGCAGTGCACCTCCTGGCTGGCTGCCTCCGTCTTCAGCACCTTTCCTTTGCTAGAGTAGACTGGTCTTACTCGACAAACGAAGTATGGCAATATGGGCCTATCAAGAGAGATATGAGACAGGGATGTGTAATGCCTCCAGATCTCTTTTCCCAGGCCTATGGCCACGTCATATTATTTTGAAGTATTTTCCTTTTATTGAAATTGCAAAGACTATAAACTTTACGTGGAAATTGATGGGTGCCGCCATTAGTAACGTGACGTAAACAGGCTATCCTCGATTGCAACGCTATATCGATACATACATCTGATCAAGAGAACAGGTCAGTAAAGCCGATTATGCACATTCCAGATCCAAAACGGAAACACCCACATATTGATGTATCAGAAATGGAAAAATTGAACGTTGGTAAATCATCCTTTCATCACGAAAACTGTATCAATGTTACTGGAAAATTACTCAATTCATGGGTGCCGCCATTTGCACATTGACGTAGGAATTAACGGGCGATCATGATTGGACCGCACTTTAAATTGTCCGGCAGGTTTGGTGTCACTAGTGACTTCCATGGATTTAATTGGCACGCAGTTTAAGAACCACGACCAGACGGTGAACTTTTGAATGTCCTGTATTTACAACTACACAGTTCCATATTTGGTTGACTTCTGGAGATTGTGTCATTTTCAAATACAGACACTGACACAGAGGATAACCCGCTTACGTGTCCTGGAGTCACACAATAATCATCCCTGTTTGTGACTGTGTCATTGTCCCTGGGCGGCCCTTTTACTGTGCAGATATATAGCAGAGATACACAAGTATGTTTCTGTCATTTTACTGTGTCTGCGGTAAACATACACATATGTATCTCTTTGTAACTTTCTCATTGTCTTCCCTATTCTCTTTCTAGACAGGCAGGCATACAGACATTCAGGCACATAGACAGGTAGAAATATAAACATGTATTCTTTCACTTACCACAAACTTTATATATAAACATATACATCATGTTTGTTGATTCAAGCAAAGCAAACATCAATCCACAAGAAACCATGTCTTTAACGTAATTATCAAACATAAATGTACACATACGTACTCTGAGACTGTAATCTAAGGGTCAATATCACTATTGAATACAACGCAGCACAGATATCACAACATACACGTAATCCTGTGTTTTCAAATGAAATGTTTAATAACTAAAACAACCAAAAGAGAAATGCAAATAAAATATTTTAGTTTAACTTTGATAATCACATAACAAATAAATCAACAAATGCCGTGCTTTACACACAATAAGCGAACTGTTCACGCAATGGTTGTCAATGATATATATATATATATATATATATATATATATATATATATATATATATATATATATATATATATATATATCTGTGTGTGTGTGTGTGCGTGCGCGTGTGCGGGGGTGGAGGGGTGGAATGAGTGTGGTAATTGTAAGATTGGAAGTTTCTGACGGCCACATGATCGTAGTATAAGAGACTGTTGACAGGCAATAAGAGATTCATAATTAAATAAACGTTCAAGACAATTGTCACACTTACAAACTGGCACATCATCATGTGCCATGCCGATAAGCGTGAGCGTTCATGTTTCGCCATCTCACACGATCACTAGATTCCAGGATCAGTTCTGTGTTCTTGTCGACATCATCATACATACAACTAATAATAAACATTAATAATGATACCCTGTTTAACATGCAATATCAGGTGGCGCAGTCCGCAGACAAATGTGACATATTTTCAACGTGTCACTCATCCTAGCATTTTGACTGCCTGTTAATGTATCATTCGGAAATTGCTGTAGCGGTGCGCATGTACGTCCATATAAAAGGTGAATATTTGGCTAATGTTCTATTGTTGTTAACCTTAGTCAGCTCGCTGGTGTAGCGGTTATAACCAAATTCGCCGACAACCGTATACGTGTGGTTGTCTAAGAGTTTTATGTCAGCGCTGACGATTTGCTCCGAAAGGAAAAACATGGCCACCGATTCAATGGCTGGGGCATACATAAAGAATTAAAGATAATAGGGAAACAAAACTCGCTTACACTCAGGAAATAAATGACCGTGGACCCCGAGGTAGACCAAGAAGACGGTGGAGAGATAATATATATACAGACCTACAAGCACTTGGAATCAACGACTGGCAAGAGAATGTTAACCAGAGAGTCGAATGGAGACGGATTGTATCTGCAGCAAAGAACCTCAATGGCTTAGAACGCTGAAGAAGAAGAAGAAGAAGAAGAAGAAGAATGGCCACCTATTCCTCCATGCAAGCAGGCTTACAAGCATGTGATTGTCCTACACATATTTGATTGTAATAATACTTCACATGCCCACTGCAGATTCTTGATAACGGACTTATGTTTTCTTTTACCCCTTCCTACTTTTGGGAATTTTGTATGGTCTGCGGCAATTGCAATCTAAAATACAATTTTCACTGTAATAGTAGCAACAAATAAATGATGGGAAAACGCTAGCACGAAACGTGGAATATTTTACTATAACGTTAAAACAGCTCTACTGTATGAATAAAAAAAAAACATCCAGAATCACTAAAACAATTGCTAATAAACTGCAAACATTCATTAAATAGTTCAAGCACAAGAATAGGACTAACATGGTCTGACAAAATCACTTGTGCGGAGTTTAATGAATGAAAACAGGGCTCTTGAGCTTAAATATTACAGAAAACCGATCAGAATATCGTGGATCAAGAAGAACATTCTAAAAGAAGTGAACATGGAAATATCCTAGATAGTCAACAGTATTATGTCTGGGAAATTGAAATAATTTAGCCTTTCTACCCGCAACAAGTGTTCGGAAAGAACAGTAATGAAAGACATGGCTGTTGGAAGAAGAAGAGGCAGATATCGAGAAGAAGGACACGGGGCAACAAAGACACCCTGGGAATAAAAATACACGAAGAAGAGGAACCGACGGGGAAGGTCGTCAGCGAGTCGTGACTGGAGCAATGTTCTGCATAGTAACTGCTACGTGATAAGGGTAGATGTTTCTCCATCAAGAATGATGAGGACCATTCATTTCATCCAGTGTGGTTGGAAGTTCGGAGCTGTGAGTTCTTAGAATGACTTGCCAGCTGAGTTGGATTAAAGTGAGGAAGTGTTGCGCAATTCGTCGACCACACTCTCTCGCCTGGGTCCATCTTAATCTATTGTCAAGACGACTGGAGACGAATACAGGTGCAGTGGATGATCAGGGCGCAGTACGTGACTTGCCGTCCTCATTACGTTCCACAATGCTTTGCAGGTACACGCCGTCTTGCCCATTGAATTACCAATGATTTCTTCCGCGCAGTCTGCCGAATCCTGTCATCACATGCTGGGTAGGGATACGTGATAAGGGTCATCACAAGGCATCGCCTGTCATAAATTATCTGGTTAGGTTCAGACTACCATCCTCGTCGACTTAACAGTTTTTTTTTTACTAGGCCGGGTCAACAAACAGATGCAAGCATACCAGGAGAGGGTGGGGGTTCTTCAATTCTGTCTCAATTTGGGTATTAAATCCGCGAGCAACGCGTTGGTAAGTACTGGGACTAGACACTATAAGTAAAAGTAAAAGAAAAGGACCTACTTACACGCCTTAGGGGACTGTATATTTCATCATCATCTTGTGCCATGTCGTTAAGCGTGGGCGGTCATGTTTCGCCATCTCACTCGATCCCCAGATTCATGGATCAGCTCAGTGTTCCTGTCTCGACCTTGCCACGTGGCCAAGCCATCCAGATATTTACTTCTCTGCCTTTCCCTTTTTCGTTGCAAATGACATCTTTTTATTGGTCAGTATGTTTTCCATCTTGCAAATGGCTACCTTAATGGTCATCATGATTCTTGATGGACAAACAACAACAACAACAAACTTCGCCATGCAGATTCTTGTTCGAATCTCGTCAATGCATCTCCCATCAGATATCATGACTGTTCCTAGATAATTGTATCGATTCACTTGTTTAAGAATATTCAAATTTACTTGTATATTACTTTGCGGTATTTCCTCTTTCCTAGAGATGGCCATTTTCTGTGTCTTCTTACAATTTAATTCTAACCTTAGTTGTTCACTGTGTATAGTAACCGCATCTACTAAATGTTGCAGATCTTGCTCATTGTCTGCATTCAATACTGTATCATTGGCATATCTAATGTTTTTGATGTTTCGTCCTCCAATGATGGTTCTTTTCATATGTTTCACATTTCTGAAAATATTTACAATGTACAGAGAAACAGATCTGGATACATTACACATCCCTATCTCACACTTCTCTTAATAGGCTGATATTGGCCTACTTCATTATCAGTCCTTATGGCAGCTTGTTGTTTCCAATATATGTATTTTTACATCAATTTGTAGATCTGCAAGCATATTTATCATGTTGTCACGTCTTGCTTTATCGAAAAACTTTGTGTAGCCAATAAAGCAAAGGTGTGGGTCTTTGGGTACTTCTATAGAACGTTCAATTATTGTTCTCAGTATGTACACAGTGTTTACTGTACCCTTGCCTTCTACAAAATCTCATTATTCTTATCCTATTTTGAGTCGTATTTGTTTTCTAACTCTTTACATGATAATTTTTAGAAACATCTTCTTGATGTTGCTCATTTTACTAATTGTTCGATGTTGATCACATTCTAAGGCTCCCGATTTCTCCGGGATTGCAATAAATATAGAATTACAAAATTCAGGAGGTATATCTCCAGTATCATATATTGCGTTCAGTATTATTGTGACCTCGTCTATTCCATATTCTTCTAAGGCATTGATCATTTCTATTGTGATGTTGTCTGAACCACCTGGGGTTTTGCAAGTTTTCATATGGTTAAGTGCATCCTGAACTTCCATCTTCAAAATTGATGGTTCTTCGTTATTATTTCGAATATCATACTTTCTTCTCTTGTATCATCATTCAACATAATCTGACAAAACATGTAAAATCTGTCTTTTTCTATTATGATTTTGCCATCTTTGTATTTTAGGTAACCTGTTTATATGTGTGTTCTTTTGTTAATGATGCCATTAATTCTTTTGTGCATTAATTTAGTATTCCGGGTGTTGTGTTGGTATTTAATTGCCCTTCAATTTTCCCCAAGCCATGCTTCTTTTTCCTCTCTGCATAGCTTCCTAAATTTCCTGTGAATCTCTTTACATTTTTCATGGTTATGTTTGTTATTTCTTCTGATGTCCATGAGTTTTAAGATATCTTCTGTCTTCCATTTCTATGTCCCATCATCTTTATTTATGGGATGATTGTTTCTGCAGCTTGGTATATATGGATACATGGTTGTGGCCTAATATATGTAGAGACCTGTCGGCATTCCATACATAATCTGATCAATATCACGCACATCGCGTTTACATCACAGGATATTTCTTCATAACAGGTTTAGAATGGGTCTTCCTGAGAACCCTTGTCAATTTTAAAAACTTTCTCCATGGAGATTCGAACACGTGACCACAGTTCCTGGAGGTGACCATGCTAGCCACTGCGCCACCGCAGCTTCCGCAATGTTACATCTCCACTATAAATATAATTATGGCTCTCTGCAGTTAGTGATGGCTCTACATGATGCCGTCTTACTTTCAGTTGTCTGTGTCTGGCACGGATACTGGTCACCTGCATGTAGCACTGTAAATATGATCATGAAATACTGACCTATTCACTTTAAATAACAACAAAAAACCTATTCACTGTAAATAACGACTTGAAACTTTCATGTGGAAATGACAATTCAAGTAACGGAGATGAAGTGCTTATGTCATAACCTTGGAATAACATTTACAGAACACGTCTCAAATGTTAATGCGCAAAATGGTATCATGACAATTTTAAAAAGCATGGAGTATACAGTCACATGATCGTGCTCAGATCTGTTGGATTGTTCAACATTCTACGTTCCAGGTCGGATCCAGAACGAATAAAATGGGAAGACGAAAACAATGGACAGGTAATATTTCGAATGGACAGGGACATGAATATTCCCACGAGAAGCTAGGAAAGCTGACAAGAGACAACCCAAGTGGAAACAAGTCGTACAGAGAGCAGCGGGTAGTGGTGTCCCGGACACCTTATAAGTTATAGGTGAAGGATGCTTCTCTCACGTGAATGCCATTGATGATCAATCATGTATTTCCACGTCAATAGCTGTTGTAATCAGTTCTATACTCGTTGGTGGAGTCGCTTCGACTCGCCGAGTAGAAAAATTTGTGCCTGAATATGTTGCGCATTAGGACTGGAAAAGGGGCGGGGGCCTAGAACAGGCAAGCCTCTCATCCAATACATGCCGTCATGTCATGGACATCATGACACTTACACGGCATTATACACAGCCAAGTGATGGTTTTCATTGTATGCCCAATGAAGTTTTAATTTGTTTTGTTTTTGTCTTCAGATTTGCGTTTTATTTCTTTCAGAAGTATGGCTTCTGTTTGGGAGAGCCTTAGCAGGAGGATATACTTTATTGGAACTGTGCTTCGTCATAAGGAAGATGTTTGCAGATATAAACTAATGGGAAAGGTCTTCATTTGTAAAAATATATACTGGAAATAAAAATTTGCCTTAAATATTGATAATGAAGTCCTGCAATTCAAGCCTATCAAGAGAGGAGTGCAACAGGGATGTGTAATGTCTCCAGACCATTTTTCTCTCATATGTAATGAAAGTATTAAGAGAAATGTAAAGGATATGAAAGGAATCATCTTCTCAAGACATAACTTCAATAATATAAGATATGCATGCGGTATGACATTGATTAAAAACAATGGACAAGACCTGCAGCATTTTGTAGCTGCGGTTATTGTACACAGTGAGCAATCACGATTAGAATAACATTGTAAGAAAATAGATGAAGATGAAGAAAGAAACCCCAAATGTAACATCCAAGAAACGGAAACATTCTTAAACAAGTGAATCGGTACAACTTTCTCGGAACAGTCATAATATTAGACAAAGGTGAGCTTTCAAAAGGACCAATACACAGCTGCTAACTCCAGTGATAAAATATGTGCTGAAGTGCTGAAGTGCTGTATAGAATCTATACTGTAATGTGCACGTGAACCATGTACCATAAGCAGAATGCTAAGACACATCTAATGACAATGGAAATGTGTTTTCTGATGACAATGTCAATAATACCATGGGCGAATAGAAGCAAGAACGAGAAAGTCCCACAAGAAACAAATAAAACGGTATGTTCATTAGAGAAATGAGACATATAAATTTAAAGAACGCGATTAGCAGAAATAACGTCGAAAACTTAGTGACAACTGGCAACATTGATGGAAAAAGGGAAGAGGATGGAAAAGTATCTGAACTGTTTGTTACAAGGGGCAATCAGGAGAAGAACACAGACGTGACCCAAGGCTCTGGTGATAGAGTGAGATCGTGGACCATGACTGTCAACTCTTATCGGCATGGGACATAATAATAATAATAATAATAATAATAATAATAATAATAATAATAATAATAATAATAATAATAATAATAATAATAATAATAATAATGAGATCTGTTTTTTGGAGGTGATTTTCTCTATTATATAGATTTGAAAAATAAGATGACTACTCGGTTGTCCATTTATCCTTACATGTTTGCCACCTGTTAAGTAGTATACTGTTAGCAATAATCGCCAGTGTATACACTCTTATCCTGGCATGTTTCCACATGTATCATATAATGCCAGGAATAATAGTCAGTGTATATACTCATTGACTTACACGGTACTATGATGGCCCTGACACAAAGTCCTTCTGTATATTGTTTCTGTCACAATGTGTGTATTATGTGGAGGACAACTGTTTCTGTAACAATGCGTGCATTATGTGGAGGACAACTGTTTCTGTAACAATGCGTGTATTATGTGGAGGACAACTGTTTCTGTAACAATGCGTGCATTATGTGGAGGACAACTGTTTCTGTAACAATGTGTGTATTATGTGGAGGACAACTGTTTCTGTAACAATGTGTGTATTATGTGGAGGACAACTGTTTCTGTAACAATGTGTGTATTATGTGGAGGACAACTGTTTCTGTAACAATGTGTGTATTATGTGGAGGACAACTGTTTCTGTAACAATGTGTGTATTATGTGGAGGACAACTGTTTCTGTAACAATGTGTGTATTATGAGGAGGACAACTGTTTCTGTAACAATGTGTGTATTATGTGGAGGACAACTGTTTCTGTAACAATGCGTGCATTATGTGGAGGACAACTATTTAGCTGAATAATACCCATGTTCCCTCTGGCTTAACAGGTTGAAAACTTGTTTGGCTGAACGATACAACTACCAGTTACAGTGATTCATCATTGCAATGTCTCTACAACATTATCTGTCCAGTAAGTTTAAATTTGTCTGCGTCTGACATCTGGTAATGGATACGAAGTTTGTCCTGTCTAGAAATATATTATTATACAAACTTGTTCTTGTTCATGTCTTGATTCCTGACATTATTCGCACATGGCGTGAACGAAGCGATGAATCAGAAAGCAAGTGCATCTAGTCTCATGTTCTTATCACCCATTCCAGGGAATGTAGTCAGTGGTAGAATGGGGGTGCACGGGTGGAAGAGAAACATTTGATACACGACGACTCTGGAGAGAAGAATGTCGTAAATTCTTCTCCTTTTAGCGAGTCTTCTTTTTGTTTTGTCCTCCTGTACCCAGTGATCACTGTTTTGTGTCCCCCTGTAGTCCAGTGGTCAGTGTGTTTTGTCCTCCTGTAGTTCAGCGGTCAGTTTGTTGTGTCCACCTATAGACCAGCGGTCAGTGTGTTGTGTCCTCCTGTAGCCCAGCGATTAGTGTGTTGTGTCCTCCTGTAGCCCAGCGATCAGTGTGTTGTGTCCTCCTGTAGCCCAGCGATCAGTGTGTTGTGTCCTCCTGTAGCCCAGCGATTAGTGTGTTGTGTCCTCCTGTAGCCCAGCGATTAGTGTGTTGTGTCCTGCTGTAGCCCGGCGATTAGTGTGTTGTGTCCTCCTGTAGCCCAGCGATTAGTGTGTTGTGTCCTCCTGTAGCCCAGCGATTAGTGTTTTGTGTCCTCCTGTAGCCCAGCGATTAGTGTGTTGTGTCCTCCTGTAGCCCGGCGATCAGTGTGTATTGTCCTCCTGTAGCCCGGCGGTCAGTATGTATTGTCCTCCTGTATCCCTGTGGTCAGTGTGTTGTGTCCTTCTGTAGCCGAGCGGTCAATGTGTTTTGTCCTCCTGTAGGCCAGTGGTCAGTATATTCAACTTCAGCAACATTTGTCTGCAGTTCGTCTCCTCTAGTCAAAGAGTTCATCCACTGTAATGAGCTCTAGTCATGTCTAGATAGGTTTTCGTCTCTCTAATAATTTTGTCAGGGCAGCGATCATACGTTTACTCATGGTGATTTATAAGTACAAAGAGGGCAACGTTCATACATGACCTTCTGTTTTCATCCTTATTTGTGAAGACACGGTATGCATTATCACAGCTCAAAAGATCCAGCAGCGTGCGATATCATTAGAAAATTATATTCTTGCTAAAACATCACAATCCTATTCGGGGAGGCAACCCGGTAACTTGCGAGCACGAGCCGGCACAGACACGTCCTAGTTTCATCTGCCGCAATGTCATAAACTACAATAATGGATCTGATGTACACACACCCATGCCAGGATTAGGATTCTTATATTTATAGTACACTGGGGGCATACATAACGACTACATCCAACATGAGAATGAAGGTTGAAACGATTACTGTAGCTCTTCGGATGTTCATCTAGTGACGGTCACTGTAGTTCTTTGGATGTTTATCTAAATCCCCATAAAAGAAGGCTAAAGCTGTATTTGACACTGTGGCTATGAATCAGAAGGTTGGCTACGAGTGGTTGTGTTATGCATTGCTAAATTATAGAGCTATATGATATGTTTAAGGCCATGTAAGGTTCTACTGTATAGATAATGCATATATCTGAGGTCACGAAAGACCTAATGGTGTGAATTCAAGAGTATCCATTGTGAGAACATGGAGCAGGAGCAAACGACAAAATAAACGTGTCACATATGACAGATCCTGAAGACTGACACCGAGACTGGTGAATCCGCACCAAGACATGACATTTATCAGTACACGTAGCAGCAACAAGCATAATCAATTGTCAGTAACAATGTATGCCTCGTGTTCCTATCGAACAAAATGCTATGAATATTACATTCCACGTGGTAATGGATTTTCTGACACAGCAAGAACTATTTGTTTCTGCATACGAGTTACGTTTCGCGTGCTATCAAAGAATTAGGGACAGATGTGGTCTTATACCGCAGAGGTTACAGTGGCCCACAATGGAAAACAACGGACAGTAACATTGCTCCCAGTCAGGCATGTCGTTAGAGGAGACTAAGGACGGTTCAATCTTAGGGTAGATTATACCATCAAGAAGAAACATGCAGCCACAAAATCCACCCACCCTGAGTCACATAAAGAAAACAAGAATTACTTACCCAACCGAGAGGAAAGGCATGTCTTCTTGATGAGACAGTGGTAAGAAAAGAACAAACAGAGATGAATAATATTGAGAGTATCAGGAGGGAGCTGCAGGAGATAGCAACAGATAGGACTGCTTGGCCAATGGGGGATAACGAGCATAAGAAGAGGGAGGGATATTATATCCTTATATCCAGATGAAAAGGGGGGGGGGGGGGGGATTTCGACAGTCGGTATGCTTCGGGGAGAATTAGCAACTCCCCATATTAATACCAGCTGCAGGGCCTGTATGCTGAAGTGTCAATTGTAGTTAACCGTTCGATGAATCAATGGAATTGGTATACAATTAAGTATCATATTTGCGTAGAGCATGGCATCACAGCGCCGGAGTCCTTTATCTTCTTCAAAACAGAATTGTTGAAGGAACATGAAATAACATTTACTGCGACATTATGTGTAGCGGCTAGAAAGGTTCAATTAATGCACATAAATGGTTATCGCTCCCGCAACCAACTTCCATCACCGTATACATTTACTATATTATAATAGCGTCAATGATCAATGTGGGAATAAATTACATTCATCAGATTGGAATTTTTAGCATCATTAATTTGAGCCAAATAACACTCGTAACAAGAACATGAAATAAATATGTCAATTTCAATATAACGAAAACCAGTATGCCGTTAAGATGTCTTGAATCAGCCAGCTTTCTGAACTCAGTAACCAACTGAGGCTGTCGGATCATTCTGCTCTGTCAGTTCACGTGGTTGTGTTCACCTGTAAAAATGAAATTCGGAACTTATTTAGCGAGCACGTTTTACAGACATTTGGTGCAATTATCTATATAAAAATAATTAGTTGGGTTGAATCAAACACCGACATGGCATCACTCGGCACATTCACACACGCGTTCCAACCTTATCTTAAATAACTAGCAAAGAATCCTAGTAATAATGGTACCAGTTGCAATCTGATTATGTGTCAATCTGGTGGGGCACTGAGTGTCGGCCTGATTCTCAGGTCACTCCTTGCCGCACTATTTCCTCCAGGCAATGATGGTGTATCTATGCTTCCACACTATAAACAGGAACCTAAACGACCCTGACGACATCTGCCTTATCATGCACCAATAATTATTGCCTATCAAGAGTAGCTGCCTACCACGGATAGCGAACGTGTGAGGAAATCGGTCCTTCAAATCTGAAACACTGGTTCGAATCTCTCGTAAGGCAACCATTTTTTACCATGACCGCGGCAAGCAGTAGTTCCTTCCGACTTCGCCACCGGTCCTTAAAAGTAACCTAAGCGTAGATATTTGCAATGGTTGCAGATTGTGTAATGATAGTTCGTTTCCAATCTACCTTTAGTCTGAAGTGTGTTCTGGAAACATGGGTCCCTGTGTTGTGGCACAGTCACAGCTATATTTTGAAATCTGGTACAGTTTCACAAAGAGAATAAACTAAACTGAGAAGCATGCCTCATCATTGTCGCCATTGGTCTCGTTGTTCAGTTAAATCTTCCACTGAATATCTCGTATAATGAATATTACAACCAAAGAGCGCTAATAATAGTCTTCAAATTCCACATAGGACACAATATGCTCACATACCATATGTTAAAAATATAGGAGGTGCTGATGAATGTAACTGCAGAACTTGTCAAATGACAGCTAAGCATTTGTGTAAGGAGTGTCCACACTCGCTCCATTAGAGAACAAACTCTATGGGGACGTGGACAAGCTCAAGCTGACTGTTACTTTCTGTGGATGTATTCGTATTGGTGTGTCAAGGTGTATCAAGAAGATGTAGACACATTTACTGTCCAGTGTTCATGGGGCACTCTAACAGGTGTCTTCTAGTCCATCTCTAGTTGTTGTCAAATTACATGTAACATTCACTTTCTCGTGTACTTTTGACTTCTTCCCTCGCATCTCTTTTTCCATATACATATATGTTAATGTGAAGGATTTGATATAATTAAGTAATGTTTTCTCCAGTTTGCATATTCTGTAACACTTCTTTGATCGCTTTCTCTTTTTACCAAGAAATTGCTCCTAATGTTTGTTATAAGTACATTTCGAAATGCTCTTTTGTGAGCTGACATTCCCTATTGTGATCTCATTTTATATTTACAGTACGTTTCTGCGCCATTATACAAATATACTTCTTAAACGACTTTTATATTTACTTTGTTATTCCGTTGCTTACAAGCAAAGAATCGTTTTCCATTGATTAGATATCTAAAAGAATGACTTCAACTTCACCAAAAATAATTACTTCCTGAATTAGATAATAAGAAGTGTATGTTCAATGGTGACACTCTCGAGTCACTAGATGGAACATGCTATAGGCAAGTAAAATCTGAGACTGGTGCAATTGTAATACATATAATAATAATAATAATAATAATAATAATAATAATAATAATAATAATAATAATAATAATGTGACATGCCGATAAGCGTGGGCGGTCATATTTCGCCACCTCACTCGATCACCAGAGTCGTGGAGCAGCCCAGTGTTCTTGTATCGATCATGCCACGTGGCCAAGCCCTCCATATGTTTACATCTCTCTTCCCCTTGTTCTCTTCCCTTCGATCTCGCCAGTTGTCACCAAGTTCTCCAATTTATTTAAAAAATAAGAAATCTCTAGTTTATTTCTTCTCATAACGTAACCAAAAAATGTTGACTTTCTACGTCTAATTTCTCTAATCAGTTTACGATTTTCCTTTGTTTCTTGTAGGACTTGGTCATTAGCTTTTCTGTCTGTCCATGGTATTCTTTGCATTTTCCTCTGAAACCACATTTCCACAGCCATTTGATGTTTTTCAGCCTGTTTGCTCATTGTCCACGATTCCCATCCTTACAAAATCACAGGTTCTGTGTAATACAGATAAAGATAATTCCATACAATAGGGCGTGAAATATTCACGATCTTTGTGAACATTCTAGGCAGTTGCACAATGCTGTAAATTGGCCAGTTGCCTTCCTTGCCGGCATCCTTTCACAGACAATTAAAATAAAGTTGTGAGCATTACCTATACTTGTTTCATAAAATTACATCGACACAAAAGAGTACTAGTCTGAAAACAAAGTGAATGTACTGCTAAGGATAGAACTCTGACCAGTGTCATGGTACACACGCGCTCTAGCCACAATGAGGCTGCAGTAACATAGATCTAATGAACACTACAGCGAAAGCCGCATATTCGTGAGATGAAAATTAGTCTATTCAATGTATCTTCGTGAAATGAGTCGAGAAAGTTAGTTGCTAAAAGTTATATTGAGTCATTCCTGAAGTACGGAAGTCAAACATGGGCAATCAGCAGATTAGTGAGGGATTATATGGTAGCTACGGAGATTTGATTTTATAGAAGAGTTGTGATAACAACATGGGCAGATAAAAAGTGCCATAAAATTATCTTAATAGAAGATAACTCAACATGTGAACTGGTCACTCGCATCAGAAGATGGCAGTCCGCATTCTTCGGATACTTCATGAGAAAGGGAACGCTTATGTAGTCGCGGCAACGGAATGTTTGGAGGACAAGAGCGGCATGCGAAGAACACTAGAGAAGATGCTAAATAGTTTGAGATCATGACATGAGGAAACATCCCTTGGAACAGAGACTGCTTGTTTTAAGGTGTCACCACATATTCTCTGTCAGTGGTTCTCAACCGGTGGGGAAATTCCCACCCCCACCCCCAGGGTGGAATTTTAGGGTTTCCAGTGCGGAGGGGGGATTAATATTATTTCAAGATAGCGTTAATACAAGAACCGATTACATGATATTCTTTTTCCCTCCATACTTTACTGGTCAGTACTTCTCGCCCTTCTGAAATTCGTTTTATAACGTAAGAAGACTTTATGTTATTAAATTTAGCATCCATTTTTACGTATACTGCGTAAATAAAAGGGGGGGGGGGGAATTTATAGGGAGGAAATGCGAAAAGGGGAATGACATTCTGAACATATGGTGAAGGGGTGCATAGGCCAAAAAAGTGTGAGAACCACTGCTCTAAGTAATTCAAATAATATGAATGAGTTACAATAGGGTTCAAACAGCACGTGCCAATACAATACCTGTCTGCTATCATCTGGCTGGCTCTGACTGCTTCACTGACAGCACGGCTATAGTCCCCCCGCTGGTCTCTGGCACCTCATTGTCTGAAGGTTGTTGATTCTGTGACTGCTGCTCTCGTAGAGTGTCGTCCGCGCCATGGCTCAGCACATCCAGTTCCCGCTTCTTCCAGAAGTCGGCGTTCTGTTTGATGTGGAGTGTGTTGTCTGCCACGTTGGGATCAGGTTTACCATAGTTTGGTGGGTTAGCCATTGGATCGTATCCCAGCATGTGTAGCATTGGAGCTGAAGTAAGACACAAGTTAGCATATTATCTTGGCATGTCTTGGCTAGTTCACAATTTGAGATATAGAGGTCTATTCTTGAAATGTTTCTTCTTCTTACATACAGCCTATTCCATGTGGTGTTGGTGATCATGTCTCTACAGTACTATTGAAATTGCAGAAGGACAAAATTTAGCTCAAGTAGAAGCAAAAGACGTCAAGGAAAAACTACATCATACAAGCATGCACAGACAATAATCACCAGACTTACGATGAACTGAAGACCTGAATGCACAGAGGTCCAGGTGGCCACTTGTCCCTTGCCACAAGCTACACTATTACCCACATTATATTACATTCACATATTACATTAAACTGGGCGTGAAAATGTTTACATCTATATCTATAAAACAGAGTGTATGTTTGTGTGTTTGTGGGTATTTATGTATTGGATGCGTTCGATAATGGTACATCCGATTGAGATGAAATTTTCTACACGTCTTCCTTTCATTCCTGTGCAACCGACTATAATAATTTCTTAATGTAAAATCTTCTACTTATTTAATAACATTTACTTTTCCATTTTCATTATATAATGTCTATATAGCAGGGGGACTTCACTCTAGAAAAGTTATTTCAAGGGGCATAACTTTTAATAACATTTCTATATATTTTATAGTCATATTGTTGGACTTACTTGCACTATTGTTAAACTCTTTGTCTATAGTTATTTTCAGGCATGTGAGTTATAATAAATAATGATATAATCTTTAAGGCATTTTCAAAGTTTGCATAAAAATAATGCATAATGCATAACATTGTAACCCATCTTTTTCTGCTTACAGAACTTATCAACTGTCATGTCGGTGATTAAAAACTGTTTTAATTAAAAATAATGAATGGTGTGTGGAAGGACATTCTTTTAAGTTACTGTGCGCCAGGAGCTGGGCGAAACCACGCCGGGTCAGATAGATAGACAGACAGACAGATAGTTGGGAACGGAAGCTTATTTGACTACTTATATGAATTAAATGACATGCTCCCCACCAGGGACTGGGTGAAGCCGGGCCGGGTCAGACAGACAGATAGACAGACAGACAGTCGGGAACGGGAGAGCTTATATGACTACGTATATGAATTAAATGAGATGCTCCCCACCAGGGACTGGGTGAAGCCGGGCCGGGTCAGCCAGACAGACAGACAGACAGACAAACAAGCAGACAGACAGACTGATAGATAGATAGATCCCCTCCAGGGCCTGGGCGAAGCCGGGCCGGGTCAGCTAATCTCACATAAAAAACAATTATACTACAGCATCACTACTGTAAGGCAGCCTCAAGTCAGTAAAGGAACCCTTTACACGTCCACGCCGCACTAGCCATATGGTTCTAGCACATATTATTGTATAAACCAATGGGTTCTCTGTGGAAAATATTGTCGTTATCAACCGGCCGCCTTGACTCCCCCAGACATTTCTTGATACCCATCTTAGTGCAGGTCTACCTAGGAGCCCAGAGAAGTTTTAAACATCACTCCGATAGAGATTCGAACTCACGACCATCGGACGGACAGTCAAGCCACTACGCTACCGCTGCTGCCACTTTAACGAAAAGGCATCTTAAATATATTAGGCATATCAACAGAGCTGGTGGAATCTGTTGGAAAATATTAGGCAAAGGGGGAGAGAGATGTATGCTGAAAGCTTAAAATGCTGGTGGATGAATAATTACATAAGTAATTTAAATAAATATTGAGCACAACCCACTACTGGCAACGCCGATCACATTCTGGTATGAACCTAAGGCCTATCCACGTCAATATGGAAGCACTATACTCGAGTTTCGCCCTCATTTGAGCTCGTCAGTAGTGCATATCCCTGACCGAATCCGGAAACAGTCCCGGATCACGCGTGTGAAGCGGGTGTGTAACCACTCGGCACACACTGGACACACCAAATTATCACAACAGAACATCACAACGCTACCCATCGTAGGCTATGCTCAAGTATTAATTACATGTACAAGTATGTACAATTACATAAGTAATTCTTTAATGGTGATACTCTGGCGAAGGAGTTAACGACCGTAATCCCGTATATCCACACGAGAAACACAGCTGCGGGAGATTCGGTAGCGGATCGCGTCGCCTTAGTTACTTACGGGGTATGTCAGCCGGTCGCTTAGAAAGCAATGGCAAACTACTTAGCGCAATCTTGCCTAGAACATCAACAACAGCAGAAAAATACTGGATATGCTACTTTTACAAAAAATTCATAAAACATCAAATGGCAAACATGGATGAAGGGACATTATCAATGTATACTGAGTCCTGACATCTGCGGAAGAAGATTATAACCACAATGCATGCACCATCAGGAAGACAAAATATTCACTTAATCTGCATTGGCATTCACAAAGTCACAACAAAGATACTTAAACATCACAGAGAATAATTTAAAACGTAATAAAATGTACGAATCTGTTTTCAGAAGAACAATAATGTAAACGAAATGACTAAACATGATACTGAGAGACAAAGATATCGCATTGTTCGCACAGTATGTTTGTTATGTTCTTTGCACGGTATCTGTGTTGTATGAGTTATATTATGTTGTTTGCACAATATCTGTGATGTATGCGTTATGTTATGATGTTTGCATGGTATCTGTTGTCGTGATAAGTACTTTCTCTCTACTATAGTGTCTTGAGAGATTATACTTCTATAGTGTCGTCCCTTGAGTGAGGGGAATCAACACCCACATTTTATTAAAACCCATATCATATTCTGGAGAAATCCACTAGATTCCGCCCACAACACTCCGTCAGTCTATAGACACCTCTTTCTCTCTCACTCTCTATCACCACTGGATCGTGCCCCCTCTCATTCTACCCCAAAACAACATACTCAACAACTCTAGCTTCTAAAAATTAATAACAATTAATTTATTCAAAAAAACGAAGAGTTGTATGTGAGAAGTGTAAGCGTGGAATGTGTGTTGTATACTCTAGTGTAAATGTAGAAATCAGACCACAAAGCTCAGGATCAGAGTCCACTCATCATTGCAAGGATTACACGACATCATAATAGTCAGCACAATTGACCTCACCAAACGATGCGTCTCTCCCGCCAGACGTTGTCCACCTCCAGGAGCTTTGATAACCACGATGCTTGGCCACCACTCAAATATACAGTCTGGGACTGATCCTACCTTGTTGCTAAACACTGTTCCTAAATGTTTATAGAAACTGAGACCACACAATTCCTGCACAGTGAAAAGCGGAACACTGTCCCATGAACATGACATTCTTCCTTCCTACGAAATGTTCTAAAGTTTCCACTCTTAAAACAGTCATTGTACATAGTCTCATATGAATCTCTTAATTTCCCAGATAAGTCCTAATGTTCTAATTTCCTTGTTATGTGGAACAAAAACTCTCTAAAGTTTTGGTTTCATGTAGTGTGAAAGTCAATCACTACTGTTCTAGTTATAAGTGGAGTGAAAATCCATCAGTACTGGTTATTCACGAATGGTGTGAAAACTAAAAACCATTACTATGTTGCTGTCCACAGGTAGTGTGAAAATACTATCACTAATGTTCTCAGTATTTATCCTGTAGGATACTTATACGATTCAGCTCCACAGATCAATGTTCTTTCAAACCTTTTCTAGCATAGGCCCAGTGAGAAGGTCGCTGACTAATCCTCCTGCACCAAAATAATCCCGGATCTGAATTTTCATTGTTTCCGTGGTTTTCATCCTAACCTGAGGGAACCTGTGAAATAGAGGACACACCTGGTGAGAGCCACCCCGTCACTGATCCCTATTAGATGAGTGTAGGCCACTGGCCTCGCTCAGATAAATAACAGTGAACCAAATTCTGTCATGGACAGATGAGCTCATCACATAAGTCTGAGCTAGGGATAAGACAAGGGAAGACCAAAATAGAAAGTGCAGGACCCCAGTAGCCACCCCACTGTAAGATCCCACCATTGGACATTTCCCATATCCCCCAACCAACTTCAATCCTTTTAAATATCATATCCTTCACTATTCATAACCAGCTGAGCAAATTGATTTCCCATACTAGTTAATTTTAACAAGGCAACTTCCTACTGTCGCCGACACTTCTTGAACGACTAACCACAACACAACACTATGTTAATGACCTAAACTCTATTTATCCCTAAACTGTACTACATTATTCACATCTAATGTTTACTAGTAATTACCTTATGAAAACTCCACTATCATTAATCGAATCTTATCCTTGTCATAACAGACACATGTCCAACCATGAAAAATGGATATTAACACGTTAGATTCTCTTTTCTACACCAGGATAGGGCTATTCGAATTACGTCCGCCTAGGTTGACTTTATTCTGCACACTAACTGAAACCAGTTTAGTTTTCTCATTTCCAGTCGGGGATGGTCCGAGTGACGTCCTTTGATGTCACACAGGTGTCCCCAAGGGCAGACTATCTTTGTCATTAACCTCACAAAAGTAGTTTATCTCCCCCTTGGTACAACGAAAACAAGCCGGCGTTTTCCCTTCATTTTCCCGATCGGGCAAACATCATGCCGACGTTTCTTTTGATGTAGGAGAATTTTCAAGGACTCCCGACTGTGTTGATCTCACCGCTACTAGAAGTAAACAACTTGCAGCTGTGAACACAGACTGTTTTCTGTAATTTTTTTTTTTATCTTATCGCCAACAACAGTGGTTTTCGTGACATCTGTGATGTACGTGTTAAGTTATGATGTTTGCATGGTATCAGTGATGTATGTGTTATGTTATGTTGTTTGCACGGTATCTGTCATATGTGTGTTATGTTATGATGTTTGCACGGTATATGTGATATATGAGTTATGTTATGATGTTTGCATGGTATATGTGATGTATGTGTTATGTTATGATGTTTGCACGGTATCTGTGATGTATGTGTTAAGTTATGATGTTTGCACGGTGTCTGTGATGTATATGATATATTATGTCGAACAAGTGCCCAATCCTCCAATTCATCATCCCCCCTTCCCCCAGTTGTTCTGCTAACAGTTCCCATGAGCAGTCGATTGTGATATCTCATCGCTTGATGTCTAAGGCGACTTTGACGTGTTTGATCAGACTTGGCTTCGTGAAGTCGGGGCTAGCATTGGAGTCTGGTCAGTACCTCCCAGCCTAGTCAGTAGTGCACTGATATGTGTACGATTTATGTCATGATCTTCTTCGCTTTCTTTTGTTGTCCACTTATTTTGTTAGGCGCCCTGGGGACGGGTAATTGAAGTTCCAGCGCCATTCCTCCAAACGCTAGCATCAAGTAAATTCCCTTACGGTTGGCTAGACCTTCATAGGTTCTATACCTTCTCATCCCTCTTATATTTGCTACAACGACCAACCCACACTCACCGACTCTTTCACGTGTGTCTTACACAACATAAGTACTGAAGGAAGGAGCCGGCTATGGGTCTGTCATGTCCTAGGACCATCACATTTGAAGTACTGAGTGCACGGAGGATTGGGTGGTCAGTCTTTCCGACACATAGAGGACGAAGTGCTCAGCCCTGGTGGTCAAGAGGCAGCAACTTTAGAACCTCTGAACAATAAAACTGTTCATAAAACACAGCCGTGTCCTCCGTGAAGTCAACAGGCGTGCTAGACACGGGCTGTTGTACAGGGAAAAGGGCTTGTGCAGGCCAATTTACGGCAACAGTGGACACATAATTGCTTCATGTTACATTTAGTGCGCTGTTGTCCTGTAACATACAACAAATGGAGTCGGTTAAGCTCCCGCTGAGAAGTAACTGGTGCAAACTGTCTATACTGTAATGTCCTGTGTTCGGGTTGGTCGTCCACTGCAACTTCTCTAGCAAACATGTTTCCGATTACAACCACTAGAAGGGGGCCGCGTTGATATCCTGCTGTAGCAAGAACAACCAAGGATGTTACACTTCCCGTCTTGTAACAATCTCTTGTACCGTTTATTGTCCATAATTTTTCCAGTGTTTATTTTTAGTTTACTTCAGTTCAGATTATCATCAATGTATTCCGGATATGTTTATAGGTGCTCCGATTTACATACTCCATGGTAATTCATCCGCGTACACCAGTTATCGGGGCAGTCATTCGTGAATTGACTGACATCCTCCAGGCACACTGAGAGTGTTGCTCCTTGGCCACATTGATATTGTTCGAATGCCTGCGGTATAACTATTTATTTGTGACAAAACTGACTATGTGTCCGAGTCTCATGAAGTCCATCTTTGCCGCTCCCTGCGAGCGATGCTAATGTAGTGGTCAACAGTGCACTTGCCTACCAAAACAGTAATGGTGGATCTAATTTCCCGGCAGAGACAAACTTTGATATGTCTGCTGGTCGGATGGAACTAATCCTATAATGTAATTGAAGATTTGAGGTTGATATTTTCAGGGCAATCAGACGATGAGACATCAATAATTTACTCTCATTTCATTTCGTCGTATGTTTGTGCACGTTGAAACCGGATATTTGTCTTTCCAACGTCAGTGTCTGCCGTGGAATGTCCTATAGCTGTTTACTCTTTGTTTCTTGCAGCTGGCAGCAGTAAGTGTAGGGTGGTGGGCAATCGATATTTTGTGATTCCAGCTGTTTATTGTTTGTTTCTTGTAGCTGGCAGCAGTAAGTCTAACAGGTTGTACAACCGACATTTATGTGGTGACTCCGGGTATTTACTATTTGTTTCTTGCAGCTGTCAGCATGGTGTACTGTCGGCCGTTATCTAGCCCCAGGTAGATGTTACCACCTTACCTAATCTGCACTCGCCGTTTGGCCTCATGGTATGGAGAGCTTAAGTTTGCTTTCTAAGACCCTTGTGTTGCATTGGTTACGTGGTATCGCTATTTGTTTAGAGTGTGCTTGATGTTCGCAACCCACTGGTCCCTGGAATCCCTGTTCATCTATATACAGACCTGTTGTTTGCTCTTTTCCTAAGTTCATCTGGTTTAATTCTCATAAGATGTCCGAACCACTTGAAATTTCTGCATTATGTTAGGATTAGAAGATTGACGATGTTGTTGTTCTGCATTCTGTCTCTTATGGAAACCCTTGCAGTGTTTTTCCAGCATGATATTTGACGAGGTTTCTCTGGTTGGATGTTGATATCAGTGTTTGTCATTCCTGGCAAAGTCAGTGTTGGTGGACAGACAGACAGGCGTACAACCAGCAGTGTATGACCGTGTGTTTATCTTTATTCTGTGCAGCTGTCAACAGTAAGTGAACAATGGTGTCCTCTTTTTTTCCTTTTCCCGTCCGTTACCCCCTATTGGAGCACATGCTCTCAACCAGTTGAGATCAAGCCGGCGAGGTTCATTGGACTTTGCTGCAGCTAAAATTGTTTAAAGCATCGGTTAGCCATACCCCAAGACCAACCCCTATTATTCGCCTCTTACGGCATGAAAGATAGATTACAATGCTCACATTATTTGCTTTCCCTTAAGACTCTGGCTGTAACATGTAAACACTATTTGTTAAACTCTGGTTGTTTATCTTGGTTCCGTGCAACTGTCATCAATAAATGTAATATGGTATAGACCAAACATTCGACTACGGGTGTTCAGCAACTATTCTTGATTCACGTCATAACCTAGACATCAGACTGGCAACATGCAAAACTAGAAAAAAACCTGCGAGAAAAGATGGCGGTATCAAGAGATTTATGAAAACGTAGAGGAGAAACTGCACAACTAAAAGACTGGAAATGCTCTAGATCTCTTGCTACCTATCTAAGATGCGAAGGCGATAACAAGTCTGATCGCATGCTCATTCGCATCCTCACATTTGAAACAGTCAATAATTCCCCGTACACAATACCAGACCATGATAAGTGTTAACAGGAAAGACGGAAAATAAATGGTAACGATATAATGGAATAAATTATCACTTTTCAGAACAATTGATTCATAAATATGTCTGTTTTGGTTTAATTTCAATATCGTTCAATAATATTCACCTCATGCTTAGTTTGTCTATCAATTATTATTTATACGTCATTTTGTCTGTCACAAATTCGCATCCTCTCTTTGCTATGCATCAACATTTCCAGAACATTAATTCCTTACTCCAAGTCACATTTGTTCTACTTCAGCTTGTTCTGCGGTAATTGCTGTTGCTGCTAATACTGCTGCCATGTCTTCTGCTGCTGTTTTTTTATCTCTCAATGGAGTACAAGCCCTCAACCAACTCACACCAAGTCCTCCTGTCCTCTGCTGTCACTTGCGGATTCATCCACGCACCTCCCATGTGAATCATTTCTGCCTCATCTCCGAGTGTATTACACCTTATAATTCTGTTTAACATACAACGTACCAGTGCAGGGAATTTCTGCTTATACTATTGACTGACGGGTTTCCCCAGTGTGTATTGTGTGTGTGTGTGTGTGCGCGTGCGCTCCAGCGCCGGCATTATTCCCTCACACCTTGATTTATTGGTATTTGTTTAGTACGCACCATGGGCTCCACGCCGGTGATTATGTCATACCTGTTTAGTCCTTCTGTTGATAAACATTTGTAGTTTATGATAACTGTATTAATTGTTCTATGTGTTTCTGATTCATAGGGCAGTATGACGATCTATCCGTACATGTCAGTACATTCTACCTTACTGGAGGGGCTTATCTGTGCGCTGATGGGGTGATGATAGTCGACTCGTTCCATACACCGGTCAGTTGGACTCCAGCGTTGTCTTCTCGTTCAGAAATAATTGGCAAACTACTGGACGTAAAAATCAACCCAGAAAATGAACCCATGGTTAATCAAACCTTCCTGAAAAGGACATACAATAAACAAAAAGAGAATATTAATATCTTTCAGTACTTGA
>OY992890.1:54966165-55063665 GCA_963921405.1 Cepaea hortensis
AGATAATTTTAGACATGATCACCATGGGAACAACGATGTTAGACAGGGTCACCATGGGAACAACGATGTTAGACAGGGTCACCATGAGAACAAAGATGTTAGACAGGATCACCATGGGAACAACGATGTTAGACAGGGCCACCATGAGAACAAAGATGTTAGACAAGGTCACCATGAGAACAAAGATGTTAGACAGGGTCACCATGGGAACAACGATGTTAGACAGGGTCACCACGAGAACGACGATGATAGACAGGATCACCATGGGGACAACGATGATAGACAGGATCATCATGGGGACAACGATGATAGGATCACCATGGGGACAACGATGATAGACAGGATCACCATGGGAAAAACGATGTTATCAGGATCACCATGGGGACAACGATGTTAGACAGGGTCACCATGAGAGCGAAGGTGATAGACAGGATCACTATGGAGACAACGATGATAGACAGGATCACCATGGGGACAACGATGATAGGCAGTATCACCATGGGAAAAACGATGTTAGACAGGATGACCATAACAAAGGTAGATTATACTGGAGATCGGCTCCGGGTGCGAACCAACGACAGCAAAAAGACTCCCTGGAGTCACAACCCGAGTGAGCCCTCTCCCTGAGAATTTAAAGGGACCGAAACATTCTCCAGAAGGGAATGGAAATTTTGATAGGAAGGTTCCTGTCGTGTCTGCGCCGCGGTGGAGTTTATATCACTCATTGACAGTGGTTTGTGTACGGATGAATAGATGTCTGATTAAAGACGGCAGTCATACGTGTAATGTGTAGACGTGTGGGTAATGATGACAGTGATACGTGTAATGATGTGTAGATATTTGAGTAATAATGACAGTGATTTTGTTTGTTTGAGTAATGATGACAGTGATACATATAATAATGTATAGGTGCTTCAGTAATTTCAGAAATATTGAAGATATTTAAGGAATCAACATTAGGGGACGATGCATCAATAACATTAGATATGCAGATGATATAGTCTTGATTGCAGACAATGAAGAGGACCTGCAACATTTAGTAGATGCAGTTGTTACACATAGTGAACAACGAGGGTTAGAATTAAATTGTAAAAAGACACAGATTATGGTCGTCACTAGGAAGAACGAAATACCACAATGTAATATACAAGTAAATGGGAATATTCTTCAAGTGAATAGGTACAATTATCTCGGAACAGTAATAACATCTGATGGGAGATGCCTTGAAGAGATTAGAACAAGAATCGCCATGTCTAACGTAGCCTTTAGCAAGATGAAATATTAAGAAGACACAGATTATGGTCGTCACTGGGAAGAAGGAAATACCACAATGTGATATACGAGTAAATGGGCATATTCTTAAGCAAGTGAATCGTTACAATTATCTCATCTCAGCACAGTCATAACATCTGATGGAAGATGCCTTGAAGAGATTAGAACAGGAATTGCCATTGCGAAGGTAGCCTTTTGCAAGATGAAAAACACACTGACCAATAAAAAGATGTCAATTGAAACGAGAAAAAGAGTGTTGAGGTGCTACATAGAACCTGTACTTTTATATGGATGTGAAGCTTGGACAATGAGCAGTCAAGCTGAAAAACATCTGATGGCTGTAGAAATGTGGTTTCTGAGGAAAATGCAAAGAATACCATGGACAGCCAGAAAGACCAATGAACAGGTCCTTCAAGAAACAAACGAAGATCGTAAACTGATAAGAGACATTAGACGCAGACAGTCACAATTTTGTGGGCATGTTATGAGAAGAAATGGATTGGAGAACTTGGTGACAACTGGTAAGATCGAAGGGAACAGACCAAGAGGAAGACCTAGAGGCAAATACCTGGATGGCTTGGCCACATGGCATGGTCGAGACAGGAACATGGAGGTGATCCACGACTCTGGTGATCGAGTGAGATGGCAAAACATGACCGCCCACGCTTACCGGCATGGCACATGATGGACGGATGGCTTCAGTAATGATGACAGTGAATCATGTACGTATGTTTAGACGTATCAGCAATGACAGTTACTGCTTGTGATGTTTGCGGAAGAAATGTGGTCCTACGCCTATTGTATTTCACATAATTCTGGTGGCCGTGCTGCGGACATTATCTTCAACTCTAAATGAAAACGCCGGGAAACAACTTGGCAAACACTACGTCTGAAAATCGAACAGCATTGGCCAGGGGCCTACTATCGATAGCTAACAGTCGAGGACGAATGTATACTGACCGTTTCATTGCAGAGAATTATTCTCTCCAACCGAGTCATAAGTCATTAATGTACTACATTACACATTAGCAATATTTGTGAAAATAAAACCTCATATCCCCGTCACGATACACAGACACACACGCACACACACACGCGCGCGCACGCACACACACATACACACACACTACCACACATACACACGCACGCACTCACGCATGCACACACACTAACACGTACATACACTAACACATATACACACTAATACGCATACGCTAACACACATACATAACACACATACACTAACACAAACTTTCATAACACACACACTCACACAAGCGAGCACACAATAAAACATACTATTTCCTACAGTTGTTGCCTCTACAGGTCTAACTACTCCCTGATCATCGGAGTGTGCACGTGTGTGTCGCTGCAGGCTGTGCCCACGTGGTGTGTATATGTAACAGTACCGGACCCGTGTACCCGCATCAAGACGCATGACGCGTACATTACTAGACCCACGTGTTTTATACCCATCGACTCTCTGTGCGTGACGTGGTCAGTGTCAGGCCGGCCGCCTTTACTGCCCTGGTAATCAGTTTGTGACCGGGTCGACCATTGTAAAACTGGATGCGGACTGGAACCCATGACCACAAGGCCGACAGTCTAGCGTCTTGGCATTACACTACCGCAGCTCCATTTAAGTGTATGCGCTGGTGCATACTATCCTCTGGCGGTACTGTCCTGTGGCTGCATTGTCCTGTGGGTGTACTATCCTCTGGTTGCACTATCATTTGAGTGTACTATCCTGTGGATGCACCATCCCTGGGTGTACTATCCTCTGGGTGTACTATCCTCTGGGTGTCCTATCCTCTTTTGGTAATGGAATATGTAATCCCGCGGAGGAAACAATACAACCCTCAGCCGAATGTCAGCCTAAACGTATGTGATGTACTCAATCATGACCTAGTTACATGCTGGTATGTCCCTCTGTAGATGGACGCTTTTAATGCCGGCCTTGCAAGCCCATCTATCTTCTAACTTTGGTAAGGCATTTGCAAGTCCTTTCATGGTTGAGAAGACAATGTACAACTGATTGAGATAAAAGCTGGTCTATCGTGGCGAAGGGTATTACTGACGCGATTCATAGTTCATAGTTCACACATTCACAATTTCGAATGACACAGCTGCCACCGATTTGACAACAGATCGCGTTGCGCTGGGTTTTAACGATTTGGTATGGGAGCCGGTCGTCCAGAAAGCAATGGTAAACTACTGAAACTAAATTTGCCAAGACATCACAAACAGCCATAAAATGTTGGTGTTGACACCGATGTCCCGAAAAATTTACGTGCAAAAAAACAAGAAGATAAATCTGAGTCTTCCAGAGGATTCACAACCATCCAATTAACCATCCAACAAGCCATCCAACCAGTCAGACCATTTATCGAGACCAACCCTCCAGCCTGCCATTCAACCAGCCATCAAATCATCGATCCAACCATCCATCCAGCCAACCAAACAAGCATACAACCAAGCAACCAAGCATCCAGCCAAGCAGCCAAGCAACCAACCAACTAACCAATCAACCAATCGACCAAGCATCCAACCAACCAACCAACCAACCAACCAACCAACCAACCAACTACCAACCAACCAACCAACCAATCATCCAAACAATCAAGCAAGCAATTAACCAACCAACCAACCAGTTGAGTTAAAAACCGACATGGCTGCACCCAGGACATTCCCAAATGCACTCCGTCCCCTAGTTCAACAGCAAGTGAAGAGTCACACTGCTAATTGTTCCCACCGTTATCTGATTGAAAGTTCTCCTGATGTTCCCTCTCATTTTTGAGATTCTACCAGAACCCCTGCCAGTCCCCCCGCAGTCTCATCCTTTCCACATACGGGTTCTCAATCTGTTCCTCCACCTTCTCCACCTGGTCCCACAGGCGCACGACCATCTCTCCCTTGTCCATAGGTAATCGACCACCAAGAGGTGCATTCCCTGCCAGCCTATCAGCCTGTTCATTCCCACCGTACTCTTGCATGGCCAGGCAAAAAATCCATACAATTTTTACAATCTGCGACCTCTGAAGCCAGGTGAGCCATTCCACACGAAACATTCTTTTCTCCACCTTACTAAGCATATTCTTCGAGTCCGCGATGAAGACAGTGTGTGTTGCAGTAGTCTCCTCCAACCCACGGAATGCCGCTGTGACTGCTTCCATCTCCATTCTCATGCTAGAGGTCGAAGCCTCATAAGCCATACTCTCCTTTTTTCAAGAATCGTCCATTAGCCTTCGCAATGAAAACCCAATCACTCCGTCTGTTTCTCACCCATCAGTATAGATCACTATGTCACCTTGATGTGTATTACACTGGATCAGTTGTTGCACCTCAACCTCTGTGCGGCCCGCTGCCCATTCTCTGCACTCACAACCCAGTGTTACTATTACTTGTGCCAATCCGACATGTCTTCCGGTACTTTAACCCACCCTTTGTCACGATTGATGGTCTCTAAATCAGTGCTTCCCAAAGTGGCAGTTCGCGGACAGGTGAAAGAAAAAAGTTGAATAATTTCTCCTTTGAGGATTGTTTAGAACTTTTTATAAACAAGATTGTTCTTTTCTCAAAACAATGATATCTGCACCGTTTTTAATAGTGATTTAATTTTAAAATAAATTGAGCCTGCAGCCGTGTAGCCCAAGGAGTATTTATTTTTAATGAGAAGCAAATCATTGGTTCAATGGGAAAGTTAAAAATAGTAACCAGCTGAGACCGATACTAAAAACCGGCCCGGTCGACGATATTTGTTTGTTGACGACGTGCGTTACTTTTGTTTCCCATGTGACGAAAAGTAAGAAAGATGCACATTATAATTTGCTGATTGTCATAAGATGCAGAACATACGTGATTTTCGTTGTACGATTAAAATGCTTTTTACCATCGTCTGAGCGAGTGAAGGTGTTAGATACATCTGCCGACGTCATTTATTTACAACAGGAACCGTTGATATCCACAATTTTAATATTTTAATATTAAAATGTATATTGAAGTCAAGTAAAATTCTAGATTACAAGGAGAACAATTTTTATTTTAAACAGCACCGGTCCCTAGTGCGAAAGAAAAATTTTATGTCTGTCCGCGAAAGTGAAATGTTTGGGAAGCACCTCTCTAGATCACAAACCTGACGTAGATATATATATTTCTGCCTGTCATCCAGGACCTGTCTCGTTTTAGTTTATGACCCTTGACCATATCCATGGCTTCATGCAGGGGGTGATTCCTATTTGCAGCAACTCTCAGGTACCATTTGGCTCGAAGGACCCAATGCCTATCCGCCATTGTTGGTAGCGCCAGAATATGCCTCATGCATATAATTGGCGTGTCATTTGTGCACTCCAAAATCACCCGCATGGTCGCATTGTGTATGCGCTTCAACCTTTCGAGCTGGCTCTGTGATACTGTCAGGAGACCCAAACCATACTCATTTACAGACATTATTAACTGCTGAAAGAGCATGTAAGGCATCCTCTGCTCTACCCTGGTTGCTACCATCGTCTTCAAAGCATTAAGTGCCCTAGCATCCTTCACCAACCAACAAAGCAACCAACCAACCAATTAAGCATCCAACCAACGAGCCAACCAGCCAACCAAGCATCCAGCTAACCAACTAATCAACCAACCAACGAAACAAGCATCCAACTAACCAACCAAACAAGCAACCAACTATCCATCCACCCAGTCAACCAACCATGCATCAAAGCAACTAACCAACCAACCACACAACCAAACAACCAAACAACCAACCAACCATCCATTCAACAAACCAAGCAAGCAACCAACGAACGAAGAATCCACCCACCCATCCACCCAACCAATAAAGAATCCAACCAAACAACCAATCATGTAACCAACTAACCAACCAACCTATAAACCAGCCAGCTAACCACAGCCAATCAACCAATTAACCAACCAACCGCCAATCAACCAACCAACCAACCAACCAACCAATAAACCAACCAGTTAACCACCTGTCCAACCAAGCGGTTCATAATATGTAATAATAATCAATGACACCGGTATGTGTCACGTGACTATGTCATGCACATGTTTCAGACTGTCAGATGTTTAGTATACGATCAATACATATACACATATGGTATACGATCAATACATATACACATATGGGGGAACAATGGTATAGAGTGTAAACAACACCTGGATGCAGTTTGATACATCTTATATTGAGATTTCGTTTCCTGCATCTATTCTTGTCGCTACAAGTCAGATGTAATTAGAACAGGGTGAGGAAAGTCCAGACGAGTCAGTTATCCAGCCAACCAACTGAAAAGCCAGACGAAGACATAATCAGACTGCAACTTGTTTGTTGGTTTCTTGGTATTGGGGCTCTTCACTAGCTATTGAAGTTGAGCACGGAGCACGTATGGGCATGTCCAGAGCGGTTATTGCCCGAACTCTACAGGCAATACTAACACAACTAACAGGTTCGTCTTAGTCTCTGTTACAACCTCCCCCTGTAAGGTACAGTACCCCTGCACTACAAACATGTGTTTACAATCCACAGTGACACTAAAAGAGTGCTGGTACACTGACTTCTTAGATTAGTTTCTGAGAGAAGCCATTCTTTCAACACACCTGATGCGTGGCGGGGCAGGCGTGGTTGCGGCCTTGTGGGACCGCGTGTACACCTCGGGGGAGCGAATGGATCACCATGGTGGTCTGGCAGGATTGAGGCGGCGAGGGGTGACGGGGGGATCTGGCCGACGCTCGGCGCTCGGAGGAAGGGCGAGACGGACATATAATCAGATTTCTACTGGAACTATTGGTGTTGGAACTCTTCGCTGGTTGCTGAAGATGGGGACGGAGCGCTTATGGGAATGCCCCGAATGCTGTGATGTCGGTTCCTAAATCAATCAATCAATCAACTAATAAATCAACCAATCAGTCAATCAATCAATCAAAACACCTCATTTTTAGGGGGGCTGCGTGGTCTCGAGGTATGGTGTCCGCCTCGAGTGCTGGAGGTCCCGGGTTCATGCCCCGGTGAGGACCGGGACTTTTTTCACGTGGACTTCTAATAATAAAATGATCCCTGGTCTATGGGTAGTGAGATCGGACGCCCGTGTGTATTGTTGCGCACGTAAAAAATCCCTTGGCAGTTGAAATTGAAAAAGAGTAGCCTAACGGCGCTGCCCGGGCAAAATTTCGAGTTAAAAGTCTACCCAAAGTATTTCAGGATCCTCGCCGTGCTACGGAGTTCGTGCACTGAGCTGAGTTTCTCCAGACTCCGGTTTGAGTTAGGAGGAGAACGGAGCACTTATGGGTTACACCTGTGTGCCGTGATGATGATCCATCGACTAAACTAAACCTCATTTTTAAAACAACAATTCTATCAGAGCTGTGTCAACAGTGCGTGCATGTAGCCCCACTATCCATGTTCTTGGGAGCCGCCGTAGCACAGTGGCTGGACGTTCGATTGTAGGCCCGGTGGTCATTGGGTCGATTCGCATCGAGGCTAATTCTAATTGTTAAAGTTACAATGTATGGACGCTTGTTTCGCCAGTCAATGCTCCTATAATTCAACGCGTGTTGTCTCACTAATTACATCTATGATTCGACACATATTTCATCACTCAATGTTTCTATGATTCGCCGTATGTTGTATCTTGTTTCTATGATTCGACATATGTTTCCTCAATGAGTATCCATATCACTCGACACATGCTTCCTCACTGAGTATTCATATCATTCAACACATGTTTTACAACTGAGTATGCATATAATTTGACACATTTTTCCTCACTGAGTATACATATCACTCGACACATGTTTCATTAATGAGTATTCATATCACTCGACACGTGTTTCCTCACTGAGTATTCATATCATTCGACATGTGTTTCATCGCTATTTGTGCTGAAGTACTGATTCATAGTTCTCACCTATCGTCCTATATATAGTCGCATGAAATCTTTTAAATGTCGCTTTTTCCAAGTATCCCTAATATCGACCGCACCGGTCCTAGGTATCACACTTAGGTTCAATGAGCATGTGTACAAGGACAGCAAACAGTCCAGGGAAATGAGCCTGAAGCCAATAGGTCAAATTAGGGAAACTTGTACGTGGAGACAGTTAACAGATCATCGAGTTTAATGATCGCCTTTAAGTGATACATGCCACTCGGTGAGTATCACAGGTTAGGGTTTATATCAATAAGTATAAGTTTATTCTAGCACCTGTTGCTTTATTTGTAGCCTATAAATACATCATATGTCGAGCAAGTCTAATCTTTTATTTTCTAGGGAGATTAATGATGACATGTCCAGGGAGAGTAATGTTGACGTGTCCAGGTAGACTAATGATGACATGCCCAGGCAGACTAATGATGACATGCCCAGGGAGAACAATGATGACATGTCCAGGGAGAATAATGATGACATGTCCAGGGAGAATAATGATGACATGTCCAGGGAGACTAATGATGACATGTCCAGGGAGAACAATGATGACATGCCCAGGGAGACTAATGATGACATGTCCAGGGAGACTAATGATGAAATGCCCAGGGAGAATAATGATGACATGTCCAGGGAGAATAATGATGACATGTCCAGGGAGAATAATGATGACATGTCCAGGGAGACTAATGATGACATGCCCAGGCAGACTAATGATGACATGTCCAGGGAGACTAATGATGACATGTCCAGGCAGACTAATGATGACATGCCCAGACAGACTAACGATGACTTGCACAGGGAGAATAATGATCACATACCCAGGGAGAACAATGATGTCATGTCCATGGAAATCAATGATGACATGTCCAGGGTGAATAATGATGACATGCCCAGGGAGATTAATGATGACATGCCCAGGGAGAACAATGATGACATGTCAAGGGTAGAATAAGGATGACATGTCCAGGGAAAATAATGATGGCATGTCCAGGGAGACTAATGATGACATGTCCAGGGAGACTAATGATGACATGTCCAGGGAGACTAATGATGAAATGTCCAGGGAGACTAATGATGACATGCCCAGGGAGACTAATGATGACATGTCCAGGGAGACTAATGATGACATGCCCAGGGAGAATAATGATGACATGTCCAGGGAGAACAATGATGACATGTCCAGGGAGAATAATGATTACATGCCCAGGGAGATTAATGATGACATGCCCAGGGAGATTAATGATGACATGCCCAGGGAGAACATTGATGACATGTACAGGAAGTCTAACGATGACATGCTAAGGGAGAACAATGAGGGCATGCTCAGAAAGACTAATAATGACATGTCCAGGGAGAATAATGATGACATGTCCAGGGAGACTAATGATGTCATGTCCAGGGAGAATAATGATGACATGTCCAGGGAGAATAATGATGACATGTCCAGGCAGACTAATGATGACATGCCCAGGCAGACTAATGATGACATGCCCAGTTAGACTAATGATGACATGCTCAAGGAGACTAATGATGACATGTCCAGGCAGACTAACGATGACTTGCACAGGGAGAATAATGATGACATGCACAGGGAGAACAATGATGTCATGTCCATGGAGAACAATGATGACATGCCCAGGGAGAACAATGATGACATGCCCGGGGAGAACAATGATGTCATGTCCGTGGAGAACAATGATGACATGCCCAGACAGACTAATGATGACATGCCCAGGGAGAACAATGATGACATGCCCAGGGAGACTAATGATGGCATGCCCAGGGAGACTAATGATGGCATGTCCAGGGAGAATAATGATGACATGTCCAGGGAGAATAATGATGACTTGTCCAGGGAGACTAATGATGACATGCCCAGGGAGACTAATGATGACATGCCCAGGGAGACTAATGATGACATGCCCAGGGAGAATAATGATGACATGTCCAGGGAGAATAATGATGACATGTCCAGGGAGAATAATGATGACATGTCCAGGGAGACTAATGATGACATGCCCAGGCAGATTAATGATGACATGTCCAGGGAGACTAATGATGACATGTCCAGGCAGACTAATGATGACATGCCCAGGCAGACTAATGATGACATGCCCAGTTAGACTAATGATGACATGCTCAAGGAGACTAATGATGACATGTCCAGGCAGACTAACGATGACTTGCACAGGGAGAATAATGAGGACATGCACAGGGATAACAATGATGTCATGTCCATGGAGAACAATGATGACATGCCCAGGGAGAACAATGATGACATGCCCGGGGAGAACAATGATGTCATGTCCGTGGAGAACAATGATGACATGCCCAGACAGACTAATGATGACATGCCCAGGGAGAACAATGATGACATGCCCAGGGAGAACAATGATGACATGCCCAGGCAGACTAATGATGACATGCCCAGGGAGAACAATGATGACATGCCCTGACAGACTAATGATGACATGCTCAAGGAGACTATTGATGACATGTCCAGGAAGACTAACGATGACCTGCATAGGGAGAACAATGATGACATGCCCATGGAGATCAATGATGACATGCCCAGGGAGAACAATGATGACATGTCAAGGGTAGAATAAGGATGACATGTCCAGGGAAAATAATGATGGCATGTCCAGTGAGACTAATGATGACATGTCCAGGGAGACTAATGATGACATGTCCAGGGAGACTAATGATGAAATGTCCAGGGAGACTAATGATGACATGCCCAGGGAGACTAATGATGACATGTCCAGGGAGACTAATGATGACATGCCCAGGGAGAATAATGATGACATGTCCAGGGAGAACAATGATGACATGTCCAGGGAGAATAATGATTACATGCCCAGGGAGATTAATGATGACATGCCCAGGGAGATTAATGATGACATGCCCAGGGAGAACATTGATGACATGTACAGGAAGTCTAACGATGACATGCTAAGGGAGAACAATGAGGGCATGCTCAGAAAGACTAATAATGACATGTCCAGGGAGAATAATGATGACATGTCCAGGGAGACTAATGATGTCATGTCCAGGGAGAATAATGATGACATGTCCAGGGAGAATAATGATGACATGTCCAGGCAGACTAATGATGACATGCCCAGGCAGACTAATGATGACATGCCCAGTTAGACTAATGATGACATGCTCAAGGAGACTAATGATGACATGTCCAGGCAGACTAACGATGACTTGCACAGGGAGAATAATGATGACATGCACAGGGAGAACAATGATGTCATGTCCATGGAGAACAATGATGACATGCCCAGGGAGAACAATGATGACATGCCCAGGGAGACTAATGATGGCATGCCCAGGGAGACTAATGATGGCATGTCCAGGGAGAATAATGATGACATGTCCAGGGAGAATAATGATGACATGTCCAGGGAGACTAATGATGACATGCCCAGGGAGACTAATGATGACATGCCCAGGGAGACTAATGATGACATGCCCAGGGAGAATAATGATGACATGTCCAGGGAGAATAATGATGACATGTCCAGGGAGAATAATGATGACATGTCCAGGGAGACTAATGATGACATGCCCAGGCAGATTAATGATGACATGTCCAGGGAGACTAATGATGACATGTCCAGGCAGACTAATGATGACATGCCCAGGCAGACTAATGATGACATGCCCAGTTAGACTAATGATGACATGCTCAAGGAGACTAATGATGACATGTCCAGGCAGACTAACGATGACTTGCACAGGGAGAATAATGAGGACATGCACAGGGATAACAATGATGTCATGTCCATGGAGAACAATGATGACATGCCCAGGGAGAACAATGATGACATGCCCGGGGAGAACAATGATGTCATGTCCGTGGAGAACAATGATGACATGCCCAGACAGACTAATGATGACATGCCCAGGGAGAACAATGATGACATGCCCAGGGAGAACAATGATGACATGCCCAGGCAGACTAATGATGACATGCCCAGGGAGAACAATGATGACATGCCCTGACAGACTAATGATGACATGCTCAAGGAGACTATTGATGACATGTCCAGGAAGACTAACGATGACCTGCATAGGGAGAACAATGATGACATGCCCATGGAGATCAATGATGACATCTCCAGGGACTAATGATGAAATGCTCAGTGAGATTTATGATGACATGCCAAGGTAGAACAATGATGACATCTCCAGGGAGACTAATGATGACATGCCCAGGTTGAACAATGATGACATTAATCCATCCATCATGTGCCATGCCGATAAGCGTGGGCGGTCATGTTCTGCCATCTCACTCGATCACCAGAGTCGTGGATCAGCTCCGTGTTCCTGTCTCGAACATGTCACGTTGCCAAGCCATCCAGGTATTTACTTCTCGGTCTTTCCCTTGGTCTCTTCCCTTCGATCTTGCCAGTCGTTATCAAGTACTCCAAGTCATGTCTTCTCATAACATGTCCAAAAATGTTTGACTGTCTACGTCTAATGACTTTAAGCAGTTTACGATTTTCATTTCTTTCTTGAAGGACTTGTTCATTGGGTTTTCTTTCTGTCCATGGTATTCTTTGCATCTGCCTCAGAAACCACATTTCCACAGCCATCAGCTGTTTTTCAGCTTGACTGCTCATTGTCCACGCTTGACATCCATACAAAAGTACAGGTTTTATGTAGAACTTCAGCACTCATTTCCTCGTTTCAATTGATATATGTTTTTGGTCATTATGATTTTTATCTTGCAAAAGGCTACCTTCGCAATGGCAATTCTTATTCTAATCTCTTGAAGGCATCTCCCATCAGATGTTATGAATGTGCCGAGATAATTGTATCGATTCACTTGCTTGAGAATATGCCCATTTACTCGTATATCACATTGTGGTATTTCCTTTTTCCCAGTGACGACCATGATCTGTGTCTTCTTAATATTCAGTTCTAACCCTAGTTGTTCACTGTGTGCAAAAACCGCGTCTACTAAATTTTGCAGGTCCTGTTCATTGTCTGCAATCAAAACTGTATCATCAGCATATCTAATATTATTGATGTATCGTCCCCCAATGTTGATTCCTTCCATATCTTCTATATTTCTGAAAATATTTTCACTATACAGGGAAAAAAGATCTGCAGAAATTACACATCCCTGTCTCACACCACTTTTTATAGCTGATATTGACCTACATTTTTATCAATTCTGATGGCAGCTTGTTGTTTCCAATATATGTTTTTTACAAGTCTAAGGTCTTTTCCATCAATTTGTAGATATTCAAGCATCCTTATCATGGCGGCATGACTCACTTTATCGAAAGCCTTTGTCAATAAAGCAAAGATATAGATCTTTGTTTACTTCTTTAGAACATTCACTTGCTGTTCTCAGTATATACACAGCATTTACTGTACCCTTGCCTTCTACAAATCCACATTGTTCTTCTCCTATTTGGGGTTGTATTTTCTTGTTCTTCTCCTATTTGGGGTTGTATTTTCTTCCTCACTCTTTGTATGATAATTCTCAGCAGAATCTTCATGATGTGGCTCATTATACTAATTGTTCGATGCTGATCGCATTCCAAGGCTCCTGATTTATTCGGGATTGCAATAAATATATAATTACATAATTCAGGAGGTATATCTCCAGTATCGTATATTGCGTTCAGCAGTCTGGTGATTTGGTTAAATTCCATATTCTTCTAAGGCCTTGATCATTTCTATTGTGCTGTTATCTGCACCCAGGGTCTTGCTAGTTTTCATATGGTTAAGAGCATTATGAACTTCCATCTTCAAAATTTATGATCCTTCATTATTATTCCAATGATCATATTGTTCTTCTCTTGTATCATCATCATAATGGTCTTTCACATAATCTGACCAAGCATATAAAATCTGATCTTTTTCTTTTATGATTTTGCCATCTTTGGTTTTTAGGCAACCCGTTGATGTGTGTGTTTTCTTTTGTTAGTGATGTCATTAATTCTTTTGTGCATTAATCTGGTATTCCGGTAGTTGTGTAGGTTTTCAATTTCCTTGCAGTTTTCCTCAAGCCATGTTTCTTATGCCTGCTTGCATAGCTTCTTAATTTTCCTGTGAATCTCTTCATATTTTTCCTTGTTATTTTTGTTATTTCTTCTTACTTCCATGAGTTTTAAGATGTCATCCATCATCCATTCCTTGTAAAGAAAAGATGCTGCCTCAGGATAGGGCACACATTTTAAAAATCTGTTAATTATAGAGCAATAACGTCCTCTCTCAAGACCTCAGTTCTCACGTGACGAAAGTAACAGATGGTGACCTAAAACAGACGATGAAGACAATTAGAATACTGAATACTCAAGAATCGACATCACTATCCTCAGGAAATTCCCACGCATGCTCTGCCCCCTAAGCGGTAAGAATCATCATCATCATCATCATCATCATCATCATCATCATCATCATCATCATCATCATCATCATCATCATCATCATCATCATCATCATCATCATCATCATCACCCAGTGCCTTGCCGGCTGGCGTGGGTGATCATACCTATCCAGAAATTGCGATCTCCGACGGCATGGATCGGCATCAGTTCGTGTGTTGACTCCCTTCCGTGCCACGACTCAAAACTGTCAAGAATCTTCTCACGCTCTCGGCGAACGGCGGATTTGCAGATCACAAAATATATGAACCTTCCCCCGGGAAGGTTAACCCGGTCAACAAATGCCCGCAGAAGTCGGATGTGTCGGCCTAACGGCGCAAGAACACAGCTCTGCTGTAAACAGGCACAACGCAATCACGTCAGAAAAAAAACTCCGGATGAACGCAGAAGAAGAAGAAGATATGAACCTTCTACTTCTATGGGTGCCAATCAATACGTTTTAATTTGTGGCCTCAAGAGTTTCGCAACATGTGATATTCCATCAGTCACCGCACTTCTACTGCCACTATGATTCTATTGTTAGGACTACCATTATGCAATATAGTAGTTAAAAAAGCAAGTTACCACGTGCCCATTATTCTGTTACCTGTGGTCCGACACCCGCAGTCTAACTGTCATGTTGTTCCTGTTATATTTTGTTGTGATTGTGTTTGTCGTCGAGCCAGAAAAACAGTATCAAATATTTATATCTAATTTTCCGGTTGGAGTAAATAAAAATATTGTTTATTTCTTTGCGATCTGAAAGCGTTCTGCGATGAGATATTTTATTAGCTGTTGTCGTAACTTCATAAAGAAATAAACTAAAGTTAGGTAAATACATTGTTCCTAAGAAAACGCGTTGTTTGTCATATCCGGCCATTGTGTATGATTGGTCTTGCTGACATTAGTGTCCCGCAATGGAAACTGTGTCACTAGAGGCTAGTTCAAATGTAACATTGCTTGTTACTTGTTCTAATAATCAAATGAATGCCACGTACGGGTAGAAGAAAACACGAAAGAGAAAGTGTTTAAAATGAAAACCATCAATCAATTACAGAAATTAGACATCTCATCTCACCTCGTCTCATCATGTTCCTTTTGTACCTTGCGGTGTCGAGGTGAAGTATAAACATCGTGAGAGTGCCCGATTATGGGCTTCATGTATCGATATTCCCATGGACTCTGCTATTCCCTCCGTCCAACGTTTACGTGGTCGGCCTCTTCCTCTGTTTCCATCTGGTCTGTACATCATTACTTGTTGTAGTATGCTGTTGACTGGTAACCTACTTGCATGACCAAACAATTTGACTTGCTGCTTTATAAAAAAATCTAGTGCAGCTATAACCCCCTCTTTATAGACGTAGACCGCCAAATACACTTTAAAACTTGGGGACAACAGGCAACTTGACGGGGAAAGAGCAAGATTGAGACAAAGCGATAAATACGTAGATGGCTTGGTCTCACGGCATAATCGAGATGAGAACACAGGCGTGATCCAAGAGCCTAGTGATCGTGTGAGATGACGGGCCATGATGGTTTACTCTTGTTGGCATGGCACTCGCGGGACACCCCCGCTGACGAAGAACTCAGACACACCCGCTGAGGATGAGCTCAGACACACACTGTAGTCTGACCTGACACATCACACGCTGTTCCTTGCTCGACTCCGTCACAACATACGAACAGTGCGTTGATCAGCGGCTCCAAATATAACCATGACACTTCCTTTACTGCAACAGTTCACGCTGTTATCCTCTCTATCTGTCTGTTTGGTTGTCCTATTTGTCACTTTAAGTCAGTCATTTCAATTCAATTTTTAATGTTCCTCCCCCCCTCTCTCTCTCTCTCTCTCTCTCTCTCTCTCTCTCTCTCTCTCTCTCTCTCTCTCTCTCTGTCTTAGCTGTCATTTTAATTCTCTCTTACCTCCAATATTACTAAATCTTAGTCTTCACTCTAACTCTCTAACTTCTTCATGCCTTTATTAATCTCCCTCTCTCTCTCCTCCCTCTCGCTCTCTCTCTCTCTCTCAATACATAAATACACACACACACACACTATATATATATATATATATATATATATATATATATATATATATATATATATATATATATATGTTCATCGTGTTCATTGGCACCTTGCTGTCTTGACAGACGATAGTTTGTGCTTCAAAACGGCATAATAACTATTACCCTTGGCGGTAGCGAATGTGACTGATAAGACCAATTCGCGCTGTAGATGTACGTCCACAGTGGGTGCATGTGAACACGTGGTCATTTCCACCATCATGCACAATCTTACGTCTCACACGCTTGGTGTGTGACTTATCTGCAATAATTTTCTCCTTTGTCTTTATTCCATTTCTATGTTTGCCCACCATGCAACACGTTCAGCGGCGACTTGCTACCAATGTGCATTATCAATATCTGTATCAATCATGTCCCACTTACACACATCTTTGTATCGTAGTAGAGGCCGACTCTGAGATCTCTTACCCATCTGTAATTCACCAAAAAAGATGTCCTTTTGGTATTCTACCATCATCCATCCTCTTAAGATGTCCTATCCATCTAAGTCTACGAAGACTGAGCATGGAATAATAGTCATACAACCTGATCTTTCCAATACTTTAGTATTTGTGATTTTGTTTTGCGGCTTAATACTAAGAATTCTTCGCAGACACCGCATATGAAAGCTGTTTAAACGTTTCTCTTGGTGTGAGTAAGTTGTCCAGGCTTCACTGCTATAAAGAAGAGTACTTACGCCACAGACTTGATAGACAAGGACTTTTGTTTTGGCAGTAAGCTTCGTGTTCTCCCTTGGGTTGCCAGACGTCCGCCAAAGAGAGGACATGTCCTTCTTTTTACCCTCGTGTCCTCCGTCCGGCAGGTAAAGCTAAAAACCTTTAAAGTGTCCGGCTTTTTAAATATTTTATGTTATCATTTTTTATGTAATGTTGTTACAACTTACAATGTATCTACATTCTACCGTGTGTTTACATTCTTTATTAAAACCCACTGCTTAATTATATTTATTTAATTTTCCTATTTAAACCAAATGTGAAACAACAATTATTTGTATAATTTAAATCTAACTGTTGCTCTATTCGGCAACACTAACAATGCTGTAGTCTCTATGGTCATAATGTTAATGTTATTTCCGGTTCCGGTAGCAGAGACGCCACTTAAAATTGTATTTTTAATTTCTAATTTTTGTCGTCTACGTTTATGAAAATGGCTTCTACAAAGAGAAAATGCAAATTCTCGAACACTATGAAAAATAAGTTTCCATGCTTCATTGAAGGACGCAACGAGAGTGAGATGGAACAAAAGAAAAAGCAGCGGCTGCAGCAGGGTGTAACAATATGAACTGGAAACAATTAGGTATGTTTAGCTCCTGAAAAAAGAAGAGACATACTAAACACAGACACAATGCACACTCACATACCTTACAAGGAAATCCATCGTACACAGGTGAAAAACAAAGTGTGACTTATCCAAAATCAGAAGCAATCAATAAATATATAAAAGGAAATAATAAAATAATAAATTAACAAATAAGTACAATAGGACAATAAAGGACGGCCGACGTTTCGATTCTGAGAATCCTTGTCAAAGATAGGACACCACAAATAGATAAATAAACGAAAAAGACACAACATAAATTGACACAACTACTATGGTGGTTCCATAGCTGGTTAGATGCACACATTATTTGAAGATTCAGAAATTGCTAAAAATATTGCTTGTGCAAAAACAAAGACTGAAGCAATAATAAACCAAGCAATTGACACCCACACTGTTGATGAATTGGATAAATCTTTAAGTGGTATTTCATGTTTCGGTCTTTCGACAGCTGCTAGCAATCACGTTTCGCAGAAAATATTTCCGATCGTGGTTCAGTACTTTGGCTGGAAAGCAGGTGGAGTCCAAACTAAGATTCTCTAGTTAGACAACACACCAAACGAAACCTCAGAAACTGTATCACAGCATATTTTGAGAGCACTCCAAAAACATGAGATACACTTATTGGCAGATATTGTAATAAAATTGTACTGATTGTGGGTTTAATCTGGAATGATTTAGATGAAACATTCAATATGTCCTCCTTTGTCCTCCTTTTTGTCTTATTATGTCCTCCTTTGTCCTCCTTTTTGTCTTATTATGTACTCCTTTTGGTACCTACGTATCTGGCAACCCTAGTTATCCCAGACTCTTTTTCTTAACCTTTTCATTGTTGTTGCTGCCTTACCAATCCGGATGTTCATTTCCTGATCTAGGGATAATTTGCTATTTACCACTGATCCTAGATATGTAAAATGGTCTACCATCTCTAGTTCGGCGTAGTCAGTAAAGATTGATGGTACCCCGTGTGCACCTTGTGACATAATCTGTGTCTTCGTTTTGCTAATTGTTAAAGCAAATTTAGAACAAGCATTGGAGAATGCAGATAGTAGACATTGTAATTCTTCCTCAGAGTGGGTCGTAACTGCAGCATCATCTACAAAAAGCAAATCTCTAATCAGTACCCTCCTAATTTTGGTCTTGGCCTTCAATCTCTGAGCATTGTAGAGGCCGCCATCTGAACGTGAGTGAATGCATATACCACAATCTTGATCACGAAATGCATATTTCAGTAGAAGTGAAAAGTATATTTCAAAGAGGGTGGGAGCTAGTACACAACCTTGCTTAACTCCACTCTTGATTTCAACTCTTCAGAAGCTGCACCATCAAACTTGATTATACCCTTCATGTCTGTGTGGAACGATTCCACAATGGACAGAAGAGTTGGTGGGCAGCCAATCTTCTTTAGTGCCTTGAACAGACCCTCACGACTGACCAAATCATATGCCCTTGTGAGGTCGATGAAGGCAATAAACAGTGGTACATATTTGTCTGTACTGTACAATGAGAACAAATCAGGAGACAATTCACAACCTGTCTGACGCCCGTCTTTATACACTGAAATATTCCTACAAGGTTGTTGATTCTTATTGTTATTATGTCTCGAATTATACACCTCTTCTAGGACTGACGACACAACCTAGAATATACGAAGCTCAATACTTACCATAGTTTCACTTGCAACTAGCCTTTATTGAGGGCGGGGGTAAGACCAGCAGTACTTTTTTGATTCCAGGAGTTAGTGCTTAACGTAGTGGGTATTTTCTGAGCGCAGGTTGGGTTAAGTACTGTGGACGTCTGGGTCATATTGATAGACCATCCCATTTCATATTCGCTCTAGCCGATCTTGGGGCCAGTTTCTCCACAATAGACCGAGCTCTCAGGGAACACTGCACAACTGAGAAATAAGTGCCAGGGTTGGACTCGAGGAGAGAGAATATCATTTCTGTCACTGATTTGTCCAGTGACCACGTGTTATGATTCTATGTGTCACTTAACAGAACCAGCATAATGAGTGGAGGATGAGATGTCTTGTTGCTTTGTGTTTTATTGTCAACACTTCTGTCTGTCTGTCTGTCTGTCTGTCTGTCTGTCTGTCTGTCTGTCTGTCTGTCTGTCTGTCTGTCTGTCTGTCTGTCTGTCTGTCTGTCTGTCTGTCTGTCTGTCTGTCTGTCTGTCTGTCTGTCTGTCTGTCTGTCTGTCTGTCTGTCTGTCTGTCTGTCTGTCTGTCTGTCTGTCTGTCTGTCTGTCTGTCTGTCTGTCTGTCTGTCTGTCTGTCTGTCTGTCTGTCTGTCTGTCTGTCTGTCTGTCTGTCTGTCTGTCTGTCTGTCTGTCTGTCTGTCTGTCTGTCTGTCTGTCTGTCTGTCTGTCTGTCTGTCTGTCTGTCTGTCTGTCTGTCTGTCTGTCTGTCTGTCTGTCTGTCTGTCTGTCTGTCTGTCTGTCTGTCTGTCTGTCTGTCTGTCTGTCTGTCTGTCTGTCTGTCTGTCTGTCTGTCTGTCTGTCTGTCTGTCTGTCTGTCTGTCTGTCTGTCTGTCTGTCTGTCTGTCTGTCTGTCTGTCTGTCTGTCTGTCTGTCTGTCTGTCTGTCTGTCTGTCTGTCTGTCTGTCTGTCTGTCTGTCTGTCTGTCTGTCTGTCTGCCAGTCTTTATTTCGTTACCTCTTTCACTTGGATTTCTATCTTTTCTCCTTTCATCAATATATTTGTATACCTATTTCTTGTGTTTTTGTTTTGTTCATTGCCTCCTTTTCTCAACGGGCCCTGGGCTGGAGTCCATTGACAATGACAGCTAAAAGATGTGGTATGAGACATGACCAACCTGGGCCTAATCTAGGTCAACCCATCAACCGTGCTCAAACATGACATGGTGAGATCTGATGTGAAGCCCACTGGTTTCTGAGACTGGAGACGGGAAGGAAAGCTGTGCTGCACAACCTCCGTGGAGATGGTATGTTAGTACCGGGTAGGCAGAACAATGTCGAGACCAGCCCCACTCAGACACGCCCTAACCGTGACATGGGCACAGGCGAACTGTGCGCCGGTGAGTCGGTTTAAAGTGTTACAACTGGCAGGGGATTCACAACCAACCAACCACCCAACGAACCAACGACCGAACCAACCAAACAATCACTCAACTATCCACCAACCAATCAACCAACCAACCAGTGAACCAACCAAACAACCAACCAACCAACCACCCAACGAACCAACGACCGAACCAACCAAACAATCACTCAACTATCCACCAACCAATCAACCAACCAACCAGTGAACCAACCAAACAACCAACCAACCAACCAACGAACAAACTAATCAATCTACCAACCAAACAACAAACCAAAGCACCAACCAATCAGCCAACCAACTAACCAACTAATCAACCAACTAACCAACCAACCAACCAACCAGCCAACCAACCAGTCAACCAACCTAACCAACCAGTCAACGGATCAACTAACCAGTCACACAAACAAACCAACCAACCGACCAGTTAACCTACCAGTAACCGAACTACCTAACCAACCAACCAGTCAACCAACCAACCAGTCAACCAACCAACCAGTCAACCAACCAACCAGCCAACCAACCAGCCAACCAATAAACCAACCAACCAACCAGCCAAACACCAACCAACCAGCCAGCCAGCCACCCAAGCAAGCAAGCAAGCAAGCAAGCAACCAACCAACCAACCAACCAACCAGCCAGCCAGCCACCCAAGCAAGCAATCAAGCAACCAACCAACCAGTCAGCCAGCCAGCCAACCTACCAGCCAACCAACCAACAAACCAACCAGTCAACCAGCCAATCAACCAACCAGCCAATAAACTAATCAACCGATAAATCAAATAGACTTCCAACGATCCAGCCAGTCAGCCAGTCAACCAAACAACTAACCAACCAACCAACCAACAATCCAACCAACCAAACAAAACCCAACGAAACAAGATCCTATATGAACCAAACAGTATTAGAATAGAATAGAATAGAATAGAATAGAATAGAATAGAATAGAATAGAATAGAATAAGTAAGCCAGTTAAAAACATTTACACTCCTATAAGCGTGTTGGGCATATGGTGTTAGATGGATGTTAGATGGGTGATGTGTTCAATATCCCTTCTGTCGTCACCTGTACTACACAGATGGATGTTGTGTTCAATATCCCTCCCTTCTGTCACCTGTACTACACAGATGGATGTTGTGTTCAATATCCCTCCCTTCTGTCACCTGTACTACACAGATGGATGATGTGTTCAATATCCCTCCCTTCTGTCACCTGTACTACACAGATGGATGTTGTGTTCAATATCCCTTCTGTCGTCACCTGTACTACCCAGATGGATGTTAGATGGTGATTGTCGGGTGTCTGGTTTGATGGCTCAACCCCAAAGAGAGTAAGGATACTAAGTTCCTCTTTCCCAATGTGATCCTGCCCGTTTAATTATGGTAACCTTTAATGGCTCAGTTGTTTGAGTCCACAAGTAGAGTTTCAGAGAACCAAGGAATACCTCTAGGAAAACAATTACAAGTATTTCCCCTTTATACCCAAAATTCCCCTTTGGTGGTTCCTTGCCTCTCCTCTCTCAGTTAACCTAATTTTTATCTAGGGTTGTTTTGATTAAACTAATTGACTATGACAAGTAAAGAATACACTCATGAAAGAAAATGACTTCCTTTTTTTTTCATTATTTATTAACTATATAAACGAAGTGGGGGACGTCGGCGGAAGCCACGGGAAGAGTTCTCTTTTCTTTGTAAGGAGCCACATCCCTGGAATCGGCTTGCCAGGAGATAGGGACCGCGGCTCCGTAAAGCACCGCGGCTCTTGCGGTGTGCGGTGCGCTCCCGTCGGCCCTTGAAAACCCCACGGAGACGGTGTGAATTTCGTGCCAGGCCGTACCCATATCCGCAGCAGGTCTCCGAGGTGCACAGCCTCTAGTCGATAGAACAATGTAGGTAAGGGAAGTCGGCAAATTGGAGCCGTAACTTCGGGCTGGGTAAGTCGGGCCGGGGTACGAAGCGGAACTGGGATGGGCCCGGGCTGGGCGACGCCGCCGCCGCTAGTCGGCGGGCCGGCCGAGCTCGGAACGTGGCTGCAACCTTCCCGTGGACCGCCCCAGCTATGCGGCGGCGTCTCCCCGACGTCGACCGCGTCGGCTGACATTCAACAGCCAACTCAGAACTGGTACGGACCAAGGGAATCCGGTTATGGCTCTAAGTCAGAATCCCGCCCGGATGTGCGACGATATTCTGATGGTTGATCGGCGGCTTGACAATCCGCTATCATAAAACTCTCCGTTGTCACAGAATCAAATTTATGGCTCCAAATTTTAGACGCTTCGAACAAACTTGTTGAATTCCTTGGAGGGCCCATTCGGCGGGCAGGCGAACATCCAGGAGCTGCAACGGGTAGCGGCGGGTCGCCAGACATGAAGAGCCACGACGTCTGCGCTATGCGCCGCCTTAGGCTCAAAAGGAAAGACTAGACTAAACTAGATTGAGTAATGAACAGCAATACATCAAATACATACATGAAAAACATCAGAAATCAATTACAACAAGATCTTTACACATATATTGAACAGTGAACCCCCTCCTCAAATATGATTGAAACTACGGGTAATTTTGCAGCTAATTTTCCTACAGATCCTCTGTGGTAGTAAATCTGAAACAGAAAAATTGGTTTGCCCTCCCTTGTCTTGACTATTGAGTTCTGAGTTCCTGCTCCAAGCAGTCACTGCGCTTCTGTGTTTATCTGGTAAGCTTCAGAGTGTTGTTCTTCTCCCGGTTGTAGAATAATATTGATTTAGTTGGCTCTAGATTTCCATTCTTGGCAGGTAAATTATGTTATATAAATGTTACCTCTCCTTTAAGTGAAATGGAACTTTTGCAGGTGGATAGGTTTCTGCCCCATTCTCTCACAGAGCATTTAGCAAAGTAGCTTCTGTCACACAAGTCAGGTCTGGATCTAGCTGGATCTAGACGTTCCGTTATTCTAAGAGAATGACTTCCAAACACTTCAGCGACAGGTTTCTGAATCTGAATGCGATGTCGTAGGCTGAGGCTTTCCTCCTCTTCATTCACAATACTACGTTATATTTGAATTTTCGATTGGGAGGGTGCTCTCACTCCAGCATATGCATTTGATCTTCCTGCCTCGTGTGTGTGTGTGTGTGTGTGTGTGTGTGTGTGTGTGTGTGTGTGTTGGTGAAAAACAGGCCGTGTTCCGGTCGTTCGTCTTTTTATGTAGCTTTCTCCGGTTCAAGTTTTTGGTTTATTGTCGCTGATGCTTCGTATTGTAGTAATATGAGTCGTAAATTTGGGATTGTAGAAGTACGGAACAAACCAGCTCTGTTGCGGTGTCAATACTCAATTGTTGTACGGGGAAATATTCACAGCACCGTTACGTCTTGTAAAAACAATATATTACAGTGATGGGTTCAATATCCCTTCATTCACCTGTACTACCCAGATGGATGTTAAATGGGTGATGTGTTCAATATCCCTTTTTTCACCTGTACTATCCATGAACACATCCTAGCACCCACTGTAGGCTGGGTCCACCTGGGAACCCATGACAATTTCAAACAATCCGTCGTAATGGATATTTGATACATGCCCACTAGGTCGGCAGTGCAGGCGTGCTAGTCACTGCGCACAACACAACACAACACAATAAATACAACCCGATATAACACAACACAACACAATAATACACAACAATATACAACACAACGCAATACAACACAATATAACACAACACAACACAATACAACACAACACAGCACAACATAGCACAACACAGCACAACACAACAAAACACAACCGAACACAATACAACACAATAAATATAATACAATACAACAGAACAGAACACAAAACAATACAACACAACTCAACACAATACAACACAACTCAACACAAGACATGACACTACAAGACAAGACAAGACAAGACAATGCAATACAATGCAATGCAATACAATGCAATACAACACAATACAATACAATACAATACAATAGAAAGAGAACTGGTGTCTTCATAGTTGATTTGCTTTCAGAATATTTATTCGTGCCCATCACGTACTTATGTTATGTTATGTTATGTTATGCTATGCTATGCTGTGTTGTGTTATGTTTAAACAAGTCTTAAAAGTCGAAAGGATCGACTTCATTGCACTGGGGTTTATCCCATATGACTCAGTCTCTTTCCACAGGGCGGCCTGCCGACAGGCGGCACACAAAGCATGAACTCCGTAGCTCCAGCGATGACCCCCCGGAGTCTCCGTGAAAAATGCACTCGTGAACCGCAAGACCTAGACGGGAATCGAACCCACAACCTTCGGAGCGCGAAGCAAAAAGCTTGACCACTTCGCCACGGAGACTCGCGTTATGTTATGTTATGTTATGTTATGTTATGTCGAAAGACGTCACTGTGCATTGAGCATTCCCATGAGTGCTCACTCCTTCGATGCAGCAGCCTCCTCTCTTGCCCTGGAAGGTGACATTGACGCACTTGACCAGGCTTCACTCCCAGTTCCTGTAGTCAGTCTTGCGTCAGAGTTCCGCCTGAACCCGCCCGCCGAGTCCGTGCGCCATTGGTTAAGTCGTATCTATTGTCTTATTGATGTCCACTGACCATAATAACTATCTGCAGCTGACGTGAGATTATCCCCCCTGTGTATTGCGTGTGGGTTTTCCCCGCTGGCATGTTCTATTTCTGCTCTGTTGCATTAATTTGCAGCATCAGCTGGTTCTCCTCCGGTACAATTTGTTGTCGTCATTGTTTCTCCCACTTTCCAGCTGTTGATGCCATCTGGGACCGACAGAGCTGACGTTGTGTAAAGACTGGCCTGGCTCCGTCAACTTATTATCTGTGATTTTATTGCCGTAATTCTTTTTTTCGTTCACTCGCTTTGAACTCAAGCTTAGTCCATACACATGCCCCTATTGGGGAGTGCACTAGACTTTGCGCGTGGATTAGCTTTCCTTATTACCAGTGTCCTTCGCCATCAGGTGAACCTACTCCGACTTCTGAGGTACTTGCAAATTACATCCCTAAATCAAGGACAAGAAGTCATTATGTTAGTACAACTGAGCAGTATAATATTTGAACACGCTACCTCGACATCAGTGCACCGGGAGTTTAAGAGTTATCGATCTGATTAATTCCTAACCTCTATCCCAGTGTTTCCCAACGTGGGGCCCACGCCCCACAGGGGGGCAATTTGACTGTTAAGGGGGGCAATTCGAAAATGGAAGAAATCGTCTGTATATAACAAAACGGGGATACTTGAGACTGAAGTTAACTAAATTGGAACCTGACATAAGATCTCTTTGCAGCAAGCATCAAGCGCAAGGATCTCACTAAATTTAAATAATAAATAATTACTAATAATTAAAATAATATAGAAAAATCTTTCATTAAAATTATTTTGTACTTGAATTTCAGTTCTCCATTATATGTTTTGAAAATTTACTTACTGTGTTTGTTCAATAATTACCTAGTGATTTCTTCCTAAGACCTATCATTCAAGTTTCTTTAGTGAACATTTCAATTTTTGAATATTAAAAATAATGTATATGTTGAGGGGGTGGGGGGGGGGGCGTGGGGCGGGGGAGGGGGGCAATATGAATTTTAGAAAGGCTTAAGTGGGGCATGGCACAAAAAAGGTTGGGAAACACTGCTCTATCCCTTATTTGTAAAGAATTGTAGCCGTCAAAGAAATAACTTAAAATATACAGCCATGCTAGAATTCGACATGTTTGTGGACATGTGTAACATCTGATTGGCACAGGGACGAAAAATATAACAAAAATAAGAAACGCGCGCGCGCGCGCGCGCGCACACACACACAATGTCGTAGTAATCCTTTATTACTTTAGTGTCGTCCCTGGAGTGAGGGGAATCAACACCCACAATTTTATTAACCGAATATTATTGTCCTAGAGAAACCACCAGACTCCGTCCACAAAACTCCGTCAGTCTGCAGACACCTCTTTCTTACTCTCACTCACCCCTGGATCATGCCCCCCTCTCATTCTTCCCCAACACAACATACTCAACAACTCTAGCTTTAACAAATAAATACAACAAATAATTTATTAAAGCAAAGAGTATGTGTGTGAGAAATGTGTGTGTGTGATGTGTAGAATGTGTGTCGAATATTCTAATGTGTATGTAGAATCAGACCAGTGAATCAGGAGCAAAGTTAGTTACATCACTGTGCTGAGCACACAACAGCACCATGTATTCCGGACAGAAAACCTCACCAAGAAGATGTTTCTCCGGCCACGTGACAACTTTCTCCTATCACTCTCGAACAATCAGGACGCTGGTCATCAATGATAGACACTGTTCGATATTGGTCTTCACTCTAGCAAACACCGTGAATTTACACTGTTCAATAATGTTTGTTGATTAGAGAATCTTTCCAATAACTTAAATGTCACATGGGAAAATATAACTGTTCATAAGTCACTGGTTATACAATTTTTCCCATATAAAAAAACAACCTATGACTGTTCCAGGTAGTTATATATTGGTATATGTGTTACGTATAGTGTTCTGAATCTACGGTGATGTAGCATATCACTCAAGGAAAAAATCACACATATGTTAATCAAGTCCTGCTCAGCAGAAGTCAGGTTTCTGCAGACCAACTAGGTCATGAGCCCAGTGTACAAGCCTCTCAGTAACGTCTGTCTTCCATCCGTGAGCCATCATTTTTCTTCAACTTTGATACTAACTTCTTGGTAGTATATCGTATCACCATTGTACATTGGCACCTTTCCGTCTTGACAGACGATAGTTTGGTACATTGTGCTTCAAAAAGGCTTAATAACTACGATCCATGGCGGTGGCGAGTGTGGCTGGTAAGGCCAATTCTTGCTGCAAATGTTTGCCCACAGTAGGTGCATGTGAAAACATGGTCACTTCCACCATTTTGCACCATCTTACGTCTCTCACGCTCTGTGTGTGCTTTATCTGCAATCATTTTCTCCTTTGTCTTTCTTCCATTTCTGATCCATTTCTGATAGTTGCCCTCCATATCGTATCACAATCAACAAGTAAACCTGTAAGTGGAACCTGTAGAATAGAGAATCCCCTGGTGAGAGCACTCAATTCTGACCTTAATTAGGTGAGTGTAGGCCGATAGCAGCACTCAGATCTATAACAGAGAACCGAACTCTGTTATACGGCCAAATAGCTCATCACATTGGTCTGAGACATGGAAACACAAGGAAAGATTAAAGGAAACGGGTAGAAACTCAGCAGATGCCCTACTGGAAGATCCTACCATTTCACATTCCCTTCATCCCTCCCAACCATCCGCAATCTCTCTAATTATTATCCCACTACATTGTCCTTAACTCCCTGAGTTAAATGATATATTACACAAGCTAGTTAAGCTACACAATAGGTTATAGTGCCGACGCTCCTATAATACTTTCTAGCACCGCACTTATAGAACATTCTATCACTGCACAGTACTGTACTCTATTCCTAATCATACTCTAAGTTAGATATGATTAATAGACTACCATATGCCTATTCCGGTTGATGATTGAGACTATGCAATCACAGACTGGATCTATGTCCGCCGATAAATATGAACTCTTTGACACTATAGTCTCTTTCAATTAACACAACTCGGAATACTGCGCCGATCTTTACACTTCAGAATTTTTGGTCGACTCACTCCAACTTGTTTACCGCAACTGGTTTTATATCGGGGCTTGCGTGACGTCACCAAAAAGTCTAGACGCTAATCAGACCAGAGTCTGGCTTTCTCCCTGTTTTTAGACTGACTGGAATCAATCCGCGGTCTATTTTGCTTTCATCGGGGAAATCTTTGTCCTGTACAACAAAATTCTGTCTGTCTGTGAGCCAGGGGATTTTTCCCTACATCACAGAATCCATCCGACGTCTGTCCAGACCTTCCGTCTACAACTTCAAAGGCTGTCTACCGCCTTTCAGGCGGATGGCGCCATTGTACGTTTCTCGAACAACCCACATCATACAGAAATGTCGACCGTGTGCAGACAGTTTTCGCTACGTATTTTGTTCCTCAGTCCCCTGCTCATCGAAGGATTGCCTGTTTTTGTAGACGAATGTCGGGTCTTGTTTGTCATCGATCGAAACTATCAAGTTTTTTCCGCGACATAGGCCCCCTCCTAAGAGAGTAGTCCGCAACAACTCTTTCTTCTTGGAGGTTCGATCCAGATGATCTATTCCTCTTCTTCAGGAGCTTTTCTTTAGAGAATGGCACTGGATAAACCTTTTGGCGAATAGGCTTTTGGGTGGTCAAAGTCATGTCGAACTCCATTAACCTCGTTCGTCCTGGTTTATTAGTCAGTATCTCCTTATGAGACTCGAGAACCTGGGTTATCTTTTCCCTCTCCTGGGAAGTCAGATCAGGTTTCACCTGCACATCCTTGTAGATTTCCTGGTGTACCAGGAGATATTCCCTGCCCTCGTTGGTTCCCACTTCTGTCTCCACTGCAACTGCCATTGCCATGAGGTGAGCTGCTTTGTCTCCGGATCTCTCCTCGTATTTTCGCAAGAGAATGATATGGAAAATCTTCGACTTTCCCCGGATCCGGATCTGATAGTTGGTCCTGGATATCACCCTTTCCACGGGAAATGGTCCTTGCCAACCTATCTCCAGTTTGTTGTTTCCCGGTCGGAATAGCAACAAAACTTTGTCTCCTACCTCTAGAGATCTGTCTTTAGACCTACGGTTGTAATAAGCCGCATGTATTTTTCTGGCCTTTTTCAAGTTTTGATTCGCCAGAGTCCATCCCTTGTGAAGTTTTTCTTTCAGTTCCTCCACATATTTATAAGAAGAGATCACTTCTTCTGACGTCCCCTCTTCACTCCAACTCCTCAACATGGCTTCCAAGGGTCCTTTGATTGGACGCCCAAACAGCAACGTAGCAGGTGGTAGTCCTGTTGAGCCATGAGGTACTTCCTGATAAGCAAAAAGTGCTGCTGGGATATATTCATCCCACCTATCAGGTTTTTCCTGCGCCAGTTTTCTGAGCATTGTCCTCAACGTGCCGCTGAAACGCTCTACTTATCCATTGGCTTGAGGATGGTAAGGGCTGGTATGGATATGGTTAGAGTGGAACATCCTAAATACCTCCTCCATAAGTTTTCCACAAAACTGGGACCCATTGTCCGTCAGTATTTGATCAGGAAAGCCTAATCTTGTAAAGGCCTGCATCAGTGTGTCCGCCACTCGTTTCGAGTCAATCGTGGTCAACGGTATGGCGTCACCCAACATTGTACAGCAATCCACCATGATGAGTATGTACATGTTCCTCTTCCTAGTCCTAGGAAATGGACCCACAATATCGATGGCTACCCTCTCGAAAGGAGAGTTCATGATGGGCATCTCACCCAAGACCACAGGTGCTGTCCAGTGTTTCGGTGCCACCCTCTGGCACTCAGGGCATGACTTCACATACCGACGCACATCACCTGTCATTCCCGGCCAATAGTAGTGGCAGGAAATTCGCTGCATCGTGGCGGCAATACCCATATGCCCACTGAATGAGATGGTATGCCCCATATGAAGAATCTGGGAGCGGTGGGCCTTCGGGACCACCAACTGACCATGTAGGTTGTCTCCCCTTCCGGCTCTCCTGTAGAGTATCCTATTCTTCATATAGTACTGCCCCCGTTTGGGTGGATCAGCACTTCTCTGCAGCTTTTTGTAGCAAGGACGTAGAGTAGCATCCTCACTCTGGGCAGTTCGCAACTCCCCTGGCAGTGGGTTAGTCACATTTGCTTCTGCCTCATCCGTCCTCGTCTGAGAGCGAGTCTGTATTGCTCCCATATGGATTGGCTCCCTGGGCATTCCCAGAAAGACATACCGGGAACCGAGGATGACGGGAAAAATTGGATCAGTCAATACAGAGGCTTTGATTGTGCCGGTGACATATCTTGACCGAATCTCCACTCTGGCAATGGGCAATTTCATGGCTACAGCACTCTTCTGTGCGGGCTGTATCTCCATGGTCTCTACTGTGAATTGTTCTGGATGTACCAGATCCGCAGAAATCACGGCTTCCCCGTCCGGTCCTGTGTCGTACAAACACTCCACTTGACGACCGTTAACTTCTACCAATTCCACTACAGGTGGTTTATCCTGATCTGGGGTCTCTTCCTCGGCCTCGACCTGTTTGGTGGGCTCCACCTTAGGTTTCCCGGGGCACACGACTAATTGAGAGTCTCCTGACTTTCCCCTGCAGTCAATAGCATTGTGCGTATTCGCCCTGCAGTGTTTGCACCATTTCCCTGTCCTAGATTTTCTAGTGCCGGACTTTAGTGAGCTCTCCTGGTGGCGAGCTTCCTTGTCGACCTTGGCATTGTCAGTGTCCACCTGCGTAGAAGTCACTTGACATTCCGTGAAGTGAGGGTTCCTAGCCTTCGATTTGAATTCCTTCGTATTGTGAGAAGGTGACTTAATCGAATACCACTTCTCTGACCACGGTCGTTTTTGTGTAGAGCTCGAAGTGCTCTTGCTTCCCCCCTTCGTCTTCTCCAAACTCTCATCTGAAGTTTTAACATATGGTTCCACCTTCTTAGTTCCTGTGCTCTTGGCTTTTTTCAGGTTAGGTTTTTCCTGACTTTTGTTGTTTGTAGAAAGGTTTTCTGCTGCCTCCCCATGGACCTCGACGAACCGTTCTGCCAATTTCGTCACCATGTCGATTCGTTCCGCCCCTTGTTCTCCCAAAAATGTCCTGAGAGGTTTCGACATTTGCTTTTGCATCTGGTCGAATAACATGAGCTCTTCCAGACTCTCATAGTCATGCGCGAACCCAGCCAAATCCATCCACTTATGGAAATAGGCTTTCAGACGCAGACTATAGGCGGCGAACAACTCCCCCGGTTCTCGTTTCGCTCCTCGAAATTTTTTTCCGGTAGGTATGTGACGTAACCTCGAATCGTTTCAGCAGAGCCGTTTTCAACTCCTCATAATTGTTCTCGTGTCCTGGCGGCAGGCGAGAATAAACGTCGTAACCGGTCCCGCGTAATCCCTGGGACAGCTTGAGATTCCATTTGTCACGATTCAGACCCATTGCAACCAACATAGCCTCGAAGCGTTGAAGGTACTGGTCAATCTTCTCTTTGTCCTCTTCGTAGATCACTAGAGGGAACTTCATAGCATGATAACTATGTCCACCTACTGGTGTTGAGCCAGGGAGAGAGGAACCTCCCACTGCTCCCTCAGTTTCCCCACTATATTGCCTCTTCAGCTCGAGTTCCCGCATTCGGTACTCGTGCTCCCTTTTCCTAGCTTCTTGTTCAGCTTCCAATCTCTTAGCAGCCTGTTCGGCTTCAAGTTTCTTAGCTGCTTGCTCAGCTTCAAATATCTTAGCTGCTTGCTCAGCTTCATGTTTCTTAGCTGCCTGCTCAGCTTCAAGTTCCAGCCTTCTAGTGGCTTGCTCAGCCTCAAGTTTCTTAGCAGCCTGCTCTAACTCCATCCTTCTCAATTCCATCTCGGCCTTCTGATCTTCCCTTTCTGCTTGACGATAATCTCTCTCCACCTCCTGTATGTATTCTGTTAGTGCAGAACCCGACAAACCCATTTCTTCCCACTTTGCCCTTAGTTCTGGCACAGTTAGTTTAGGAGTGGCCATTTTTCAGAGAGATAAGATAGCAGATAGAGTATAGATTAACTCCAAGATAAATATATAGATAATGAACAATTACAATTAATCTATATATTTAAAACCACAACACAACACAATCACTCTGTGACAAGAGTAGAATCAGGACCACAGACTTATGCAGACGTGTGAAGTATGAGCAGGTACGATATGTTTCTTAACCCTTATCCACATCCACTCTAGCTGGATTCTCTCTCTTATGATATCTCCGTCCTCTAACTAAAGATCCCGTGTCGAGAAATCCCGTGTCAAAAGACCCCGTTGTCAGGAAGTCCCGCTGTCAGAAGATCCCGTCTACAAGAGATCCCGCTTACAAGAGATTCCGCTGTCCAAAGATCACGTTTACGAGCCCCCAATAATTGTCGTAGTAAACCTTTATTACTTTAGTGTCGTCCCTGGAGTGAGGGGAATCAACACCCACAATTTTATTAACCCAATATTATTGTCCTAGAGAAACCACCAGAATCCGTCCACAAAACTCCTTCAGTCTGTAGACACCTCTTTCTTACTCTCACTCACCCCTGGATCATGCCCCCTCTCATTCTTCCCCAACACAACATACTCAACAACTCTAGCTTTAACAAATAAATACAACAAATAATTTATTAAAGCAAAGAGTATGTGTGTGAGAAATGTGTGTGTGTAATGTGTAGAATGTGTGTAGAATATTCTAATGTGTATGTAGAATCAGACCAGTGAATCAGGAGCAAAGTTAGTTACATCACTGTGCTGAGCACACAACAGCACCATGTATTCCGGACAGAAAACCTCACCAAGAAGATGTTTCTCCGGCCAGGTGACAACTTTCTCCGATCACTCTCGAACAATCAGGACGCTGGTCATCAATGATAGACACTGTTCGATATTGGTCTTCACTCTAGCAAACACCGTGAATTTACACTGTTCAATAATGTTTGTTGATTAGAGAATCTTTCCAATAACTTAAATGTCACATGGGAAAATATAACTGTTCATAAGTCACTGGTTATACAATTTTTCCCATATAAAAAAAAACAACCTATGACTGTTCCAGGTAGTTATATATTGGTATATGTGTTACGTTTAGTGTTCTGAATCTACGGTGATGTAGCATATCACTCAAGGAAAAAATCACACATATGTTAATCAAGTCCTGCTCAGCAGAAGTCAGGTTTCTGCAGACCAACTAGGCCATGAGCCCAGTGTACAAGCCTCTCAGTAACGTCTGTCTTCCATCCGTGAGCCATCATTTTTCTTCAACTTTGATACTAACTTCTTGGTAGTATATCATATCACCATCAACAAGTAAACCTGTAAGTGGAACCTGTAGAATAGAGAATCCCCTGGTGAGAGCACTCAATTCTGACCTTAATTAGGTGAGTGTAGGCCGATAGCAGCACTCAGATCTATAACAGAGAACCGAACTCTGTTATACGGCCAAATAGCTCATCACATTGGTCTGAGACATGGAAACACAAGGAAAGATTAAAGGAAACGGGTAGAAACCCAGCAGATGCCTTACAGGAAGATCCTACCATTTCACATTCCCTTCATCCCTCCCAACCATCCTCAATCTCTCTAATTATTATCCCACTACATTGTCCTTAACTCCCTGAGTTAAATGATATATTACACAAGCTAGTTAAAGCTACACAATAGGTTACTAGTGCCGACGCTCCTATAATACTTTCTAGCACCGCACTTATAGAACATTCTATCACCGCACAGTACTGTACTCTATTCCTAATCATACTCTAAGTTAGATATGATTAATAGACTACCATATGCCTAATCCGGTTGATGATTGAGACTATGCAATCACAGACTGGATCTATGTCCGCCGATAAATATGAACTCTTTGACACTATAGTCTCTTTCAATTAACACAACTCGGAATACTGCGCCGATCTTTACACTTCAGAATTTTTGGTCGACTCACTCCAACTTGTTTACCGCAACTGGTTTTATATCGGGGCTTGCGTGACGAAAAGTCTAGACGCTAATCAGTCCAGAGTCTGGCTTTCTCCCTGTTTTTAGACTGACTGGAATCAATCCGCGGTCTATTTTGCTTTCATCGGGGAAATCTTTGTCTCGTACAACAAAATCCTGTCTGTCTGTGAGCCAGGGGATTTTTCCCTACATCACAGAATCCATCCGACGTCTGTCCAGACCTTCCGTCTACAACTTCAAAGGCTGTCTACCGCCTTTCAGACGGATGGCGCCATTGTACGTTTCTCGAACAACCCACATCATACAGAAATGCCGACCGTGTGCAGACAGTTTACGCGACGTATTTTGTTCCTCAGTCCCCTGCTCATCGAAGGATTGCCTGTTTTTGTAGACGAATGTCGGGTCTTGTTTGTCATCGATCGAAACTATCAAGTTTTTTCCGCGACACACACACAGAGAGAGAGAGAGAGAGAGAGAGAGAGAGAGAGAGAGAGAGAGAGAGAGAGAGAGTGAGAGAGAGAGAGAGAGATGTTTAGGGGTACGTTAAAGATAAAGCAGCTCTTTAGGAGCATTGAGATTTATTTCGTAAAAGGCAAGATAATACAAGCATGTATGTAACGGACACACCCTATGGTGTATACTGGTGTATGATGCTGGCTGCATATTTGTATTGACCAATGGGTATTCAATAGGTGATGCGATCAATATCATGCCTGCTGCGTTTATTTTCCAGACAGTTCCTGGTACCCATCAACTTTAGGTTGGTGCAACATGTGAGCGCAGGTAAAAAAAAAAAAAGAACACTCCGCCTCAATCGCGATCCTAACATAACCAACCAACTGGCGAGCAGCCATGCTTCTTGGCCGTTGCGGTGATCCTAACATAACAACCTGACGAGCAGCCATGCTTCTTGGCCGTTGCGGTGATCCTAACATAACCAACTGCCGGGAAGTCATGCGTCTTGGCCGTTGCGGTGATCCTAACATAACAACCTGACGAGCAGCCATGCTTCTTGGCCGTTGCGGTGATCCTAACATAACCAACTGCCGGGAAGTCATGCGTCTTGGCCGTTGCGGTGATCCTAACATAACCAACTGCCGGGAAGTCATGCGTCTTGGCCGTTGTGGTGATCCTAACATAACCAACTGCCGGGAAGTCATGCGTCTTGGCCGTTGCGGTGATCCTAACATAACCCACTGCAGGGAAGTCATTCGCCTTGGCCGTTGCGGTGATCCTAACATAACCAACTGACGGGAAGTCATGCGTCTTGGCCGTTGCGGTGATCCTAACATAACCAACTGCCGGGAAGTCATGCGTCTTGGCCGTTGCGGTGATCCTAACATAACCAACTGCCGGGAAGTCATGCGTCTTGGCCGTTGCGGTGATCCTAACATAACCAACTGCCGGGAAGTCATGCGTCTTGGCCGTTGCGGTGATCCTAACATAACCAACTGCCGGGAAGTCATGCGTCTTGGCCGTTGCGGTGCCGCGGCTGTATTGGATACGGGGTAAGAAAGGAAGAACCGCTGTTTTTCCGCCATTCGATCATTTCCGGTCATTTTCCCATTACCCCTACCCTATTCAACCTCATCATGGAAGTTATAATTAAGGCACATCCCAGCGTCAGACTAATAATCCTGCGACCAAATTAGCCACATTTCGGAAATTAATTTGATAGGGAATGTAGTCCATTGGAGGTAATGGCTTATATTAATTCCAGCCATCACGATATACCGGTGTATATATGATACTAGATGCCTATTTCTCTGACCACGCATCCCTGGATGGCTGTCATACCTGTAAAAAAAATATTGCAGACGAATCTGAGGCCATCCTGGAACCATGTGAGCGCAGCAAATCACTCTCCCATGGACTTGAGCCCCAAACCATCAGGTAGTACAGGACTCTATTCACTACCATGTCTAGACTTCCATTAACAGGGTATCCATCCATCATGTGCCATTCCGATAAGCGTCGGCGGTCATGATTCGCCATTTCACTCAATCACCAGAGTCGTGGATCAGCTCAGTGTTCTTGTCTAGACCATGCCGCGTGGTCAAGCCATCTAGTATTTATTTCTGTGTCTTCCCCTGGTTCTCTTCCCCTTCGATCTTTGCCAGTTATCAACAGTTTTCCAATTAACTTCTTCTCATAACATGTCCAAAAAAGTTTGACTATCTACGTCTACTTTTTGTCTAATCAGTTTAAGATTTTCAATTGTTTCTTGTAGGACTTGGTCACTGGTTTTCTGTCTGTCCATGATATTCTTTGCATTCTCCTCAGAAACCACATTTCCACGGTCATAAGATGTTTTTTCCAGCTTGACTCCTCATTGTTTACACTTCACATCCATACAAAAGTACAGGTTCTATGTAGCACCTCAACACTTTTTTCCCCCGTATCAATTGACATTTTTCTTATTGGTGGCAGTATGTTCTTCATCTTGCAAAAGGTTACCTTCTCCATGGCTATTCTTGTTATAACCTCTTCAAGGTATCTCACATCAAATGTTACCACTGTTCCGAGATAATTGTGCCGATTCACATGTTTAAGAATATTCCCATTTACTTGTACATTACATTGCGGTATTTCGTTCTCCCGATTGTCTTGTTACAGTTTAATTCTAACCCTAGTCGTTCACTGTGTGCAACAACCGCATCTATTAAATGTTGCAGATACTGCTTATTGTCTGTAATCGATACCGTATCATCCACACATCTACTGTTATTGATGATTCCTCTCATATCTTCTAAAATTCTGTAATATTTTGACTGTATAGTAAAAAAGATCTGAAGACATTGCATATCCCTGTCGCATACCTTTCTTAATAGGTTGATATTGATCTACTTCATTATCAATCTTTATGGCAGCTTGTTGTTTCCAATATATGTTTTTCACAAGTCTAAGGTATTTGAATAACGAAGACTCTAAGGTATTTCCCATCAATTTGTAGGTTTGCAAGCATCCTCATCATGTTGTCATGTCTTACTGTATCGGAAGTTGTGTGCTAGCTATGTTGAAAAGTTGCTTATTAGTTGTGTGCTAGCTATGTATATAAGTCGCTTATTAGTTGTGTGTTAGGCGTATAGTGAAATAGCTTTTTAATTATGTCGGTAGATAAGTAGATGGGTTTAACGGCTAAATGCACTAGCCAACTGAGTGGATAACAAAGATAAGACAGACAGACATGCAGAGCTAGTGTTTTGTGTGTTGCATGCTGTTTTCACGCAAGCAAGGCAATATAAATATTATAAGGTGTATGTTTAATGACTGTGCAGTTTTTGAAAATATTGCCGTTCCAAATTTCGTATATACCTACTGTGAAGTTCATGCAACATAACGGAACATAAAAGGTAAATAAAAAATTTGGAACGGGAATATTTTCAAACCTTGCACAGTCATTAAAAATACACCCTGTGCGAGCAGACGTACACATCACAGAATGAACCACTGAGAAGACTAGATGTCCCATTCACAACCTTGTTAATAAACAGCTAGAGAAAAGCACCCACTACACGATTTGAGGCGTGTTGCGAATATAGTGCTAGCGCCATATTTAAAAAAAATAAATAAACGTCAGGTCGCAGTAAGATATGACTGAGCTATCGTATGACAGTTAACGGCACTACCTGCTTTCTGTTAGCTCCGAATGTTGGGTAGCGCTCATCAAATCCGACACCCCACATAGTGCCAACGGCTTCGGGCGGCGGAGCTCAACAGGGAGGGTACAAGCCTTAACCTGGTATGAGGAAAAACAACATAAAGACTAATTACCATGGCAGGGCAGACCAAGCCCTAAGCCTTGGCCAGTAACTGATCTAAGATCGAAGCTTTGACAGTCGGGCGGTTAGAACAATGCTTTGCTGATCCGGCAGTTTCTGCAGCTTGTCTTGTTCCAGATGGATTGGTGCTACTTTTCCTCTGGAGTAAACTAGGCTGGCCGAGAGTAGGATCATGCTGCATGAGCAACTCATAGACTCTTCAATTCAGCCCAGGCTTTGTGCTGTGGAGAGATCACAATCGCTACAGACTTGGGTTGTGGTTATTGTGACGTTATTGAAGCACAACGCAACAATCTATCGTCTGTCAAGTCGGCAAGGTGCCATTCAGTCACATTTTATCGACCAATCTGTACTCTATGAGTGAGTGGTCAATATAGGTCGGTCGTGACTTCCTACATAAGTTGGCACTTATTTTAGACTGTCCATCTGGAATCAAGTGCCAGTTTTACAAATATTTCCCAATTAAACAAAAGTCTTAGATGAAGATTCCAATACATAACTTTTGGACCCGCAGACAAGCTTGCTGGCCACTGCCCAACCGTGGCTCCCACTGACCAACCGTGGCTCCCACTGACAAACCGTGGCTCCCACTGACCAACCGTAGCTCCCACTGCCCAACCGTTGCTCCCACTGACAAACCGTGACTCCCACTGACCAACCGTGGCTCCCACTGACCAACCGTAGCTCCCACTGACCAAACGTAGCTCCCACTGACCAACCGGAGCTCCCAATGACCAACCGTAGCTCCCACTGACCAACCGGAGCTTCCAATGACCAACCGTAGCTCCCAATACCCAACCGTAGCTCCCAATGCCCAACCGTAGCTCCCACTGACCAACCGTAGCTCCCACTTACCAACCTTAACTCTCACTGACCAACCGTAGCTCCCATTGACTAGCGGTAGCTCCCACTGACTAGCGGTAGCTCCCACTGACCAACTGTAGCTCCCACTGACCAACCGTGACTCCCACTGCCCAACCGTAGCTCCCACTGACCAACCGTTTCTCCCACTGACCAACCGTAGCTCCCACTGCCCAACCGTTTCTCCCACTGACCAACCGTAGCTCCCACTGCCCAACTGTGACTTCCACTGAACAACCGTAGCTCCCACTGACCAACCGTAGCTCTCACTGACCAACCGTAGCTCCCACTGACCAACCGTAGCTACCACTGACTTGCGGCAGCTTCCACTGACCAACCGTGGCTCGCTCTGCCCAACCATGGCTGCCACTGCCCAACCGTAGCTCCCACTGACCAACCGTAGCTCCCACTGACCAACCGTAGTTCCCACTGACCAACCGTAGCTCCCACTGACCAACCGTAGCTCCCACTGCCCAACCGTAGCTCCCACTGAGCAACCGTAGCTCCCACTGCTCAACCGTAGCTCCCACTGAGCAACCGTAGCTCCCACTGAGCAACCGTAGCTCCCACTGAGCAACCGTAGCTCCCACTGAGCAACCGTAGCTCCCACTGAGCAACCGTAGCTCCCACTGAGCAACCGTAGCTCCCACTGAGCAACCGTAGCTCCCACTGAGCAACCGTAGCTCCCACTGCTCAACCGTAGCTCCCACTGCCCAACCGTGGCTCCCACTGCCCAACCGTGGCTCCCACACCTCTGTCATCAAGAGATTATAACATTGTGTAGGTCCTTTCTTTCTGCTATACGAACTGGGATCATAGCCGGTGCTACAGTCCTCGTGCTCTGTGTTGAGACCCTACTATTGTGATCTAAAATGAGGAGATCGAAGCATTACTAGATTGTTTTACATGTGAGGATGGCTCTTGATACCCCTCAAGCTTGCTGCTACAAACACCATTTTTTCGCGCCGAACCAGTCTTTGATCGAACCCATTAAAAAAATAAAACCAGTGCTGCTCTTAGAAAACAAACAATGGAAACATTAATTCTGATACAGCCATGCTTCAAGTGTTCCACAACTTCTCATTACTCACATTTAGAGTTCATAATTTAATCTGGCCATTTCTTCTATTTCCCTTGATTGTTAGCTGTCATCGTTTTCTTATTTTGATTCGTATGAATCAAGCAAATTCACGCTGGTTGGCAGTTATCTCCCCATATTCTTGTGAACCGGAGTTGTTTGCTCATTGAGATAGAGGACATAGCTTGAGGACAGCGCAGATATTCGAGAATTGTTCCAAACGTTTGTGCCAAACACCACATTATTTTTCGTTTATTTATTTTATCCTGAAAACAGCTTCCCTCCTGGCTGGCAGCGTGAGCTGTTCTTATCGGCGTGGTGTTGCAGGTTTTTGTTGTGTAATGCAAGAGACGGAATGGTTATTTCTTGTTGCATCGGTAATTTTTCATCAACTTGTGACATCACCCAAAGGCATCCTGAAGTTTAAACAAATCTCATCTCATGTCATCATGTTCCTCTTGTACCTTGAGGTGTCGAGGTGAAGTATAAACAACGGAAGAGTGCTCGCTTATGGGCTTCATGTATCGATATTCCCATGGACTCTGTTATTCCCTGCGTCCATCGTTTACGTGGTCGGCCTCTTCCTCTGCTTCCCTCTGGTCTGTACATCATTGCTTGTTGTGGTATACTGTTAGTTGCTAACCTGCTTGCATAGCCAAGCCATTAGACGGTGCCTTCTAATAAAATCTAGTGCAGTTATAACCCTCACTTTAGTCCAGATTTCTTCATTTCTGATATTATCTCGTCTTGATATATTGAGTATTCTTCTCATGAATCTCATTTCTGTTGTGATGTTTCTTTTCTCTTTTTCTGTCATTGTCCAGGTTTGGCATTGGTAACATAGAGTTGGTAGGAATTTGTGTTGTAAAGTGCTTTCTTAGTAGTTATTGATACTTGTTTGTTCTTTAGTATTGGTGCCATTTGTCTAATTGGTTTGCCTTATTGCATCTATTTTCGATCTCGTCTTCTGATTTGCCATTTGATGATATTATATTTCCTAGCTACTTGAAACTCTTTACTTGTTTCAAGGGATGTTAGTTTAGGTGAATCGTTGTTGCTTTTTCTTCTTTAGTTATAGTAAATACCCCTGTTTTACTTGTGCTAATTTTCATGTTATGTTTCCTTACACATTTCGTTTAGACCAGGCGTGAGCAAACTACGGCCCGCGGGCCGCATGCGGCCCGCCAACTAATTTTATGCGGCCCGCGAGGGCATTTAGGAATAAAAATTTTTACTTCGTTTTTAACTTATTTTGTTAAAATTTAAAGAATGTCATGTACCGTTATGATTGTTTTAACATTTTTAATAAAATTTCTTTCTAATTATCTATTTTTGTAAGAAGTCCTTAACCTTCGTAATGTAACGCCTCTTCTTCTTCTTTTGTTCGCCTTAAATATGTCTATAACTGCAATGTTGCCTCTTGTATGAATTTAACTGTCCTTTTTAGTTCACTCAGCAGTCCTTAGAGTTTATCTTCCACTATCGTCTCTCTAGGCCAGAAGGTTTGCCTATACATGTTGTATTTTGGGCAGTCTTTAAGTATGTGCTTTGCTGTCTGCGACAATAATCCACATGTACAAATGGCTGATTCACCAATCTTGAATCTTGTATGCATGTGGTTGCGTAATCTATTGTGTCCTGTTCTGAGACGCAGAATAATGACTTGTTCTGGTCTGTCCATAACGTGGTAGTCGTCTTGAGCAGGTTTTGGTGGCCTTCTGACTGATTTGATCATTCTTTTCTTTTTGGTGGTATGTAACGGGCACACAAGGCTCCTTCCTTAGCCAGTCGATCAGTTCTGTCGTTTCCGGGTACTCCACAGTGGGATGGTATCCACTATATGGTGACCTTATGCTGGCTTCTAAGTTCAGAAAGTAGTGTCCTTAGTACTGGCAATTTCCAAGACATCATTTCGTTTTCGTTGAGGCGAGTTTCTTGCAAGCAACATACGCTTACCTTTTCTTGGTCCAAGATGTTTTCTAGTTCTATTGTTTTGTTGCTGAATCCCTGCGCATTCCAGTGCATTAGTTTTAGTCTTTGGTTGGTATGGCCAAACGCTTTATTCTCAGGTCCCCTGGCTCCACATGACATCTGAGAAGGACCTTCAGTAGCTGTGGTTGGACCCTTTCGAGGCATATGGCCCGGCACTGCACCTGCCTTTGGGTCCAAAGCAGGGTGAGCACTGTAACATTTAGAAGTAGTCGACATATTTCATTACTGGTGATTGGTGGCATCCTGATTACTGTTGTGCGCCTCCTGGCTGGTTGCCTCCATATTCAGCACCTTTCCTTTGCTAGAGCAGACCGTGGTCTTACTCGAGTTTAGGTGTGTAGGCACGCATACACATTTCTGCGCATGCATGTACGTGCATTCACATCTAGAGCGTACTGGATATTTCTCGGCGCCAGTGACTCGCTATCGCCCCTTCTCCTGTAAGTTAAAACAGTTCCGCCACAAGAAGGACTTTTACTGCACGAGCCATTAGGGTATTTATGCAAGGTTGGGCGCTCACCCCAACCCCGCCCCTGGCTACATACAGCAGCATTTGGAACCATGTAATGCTAAAATGCGAATTTATCGATTTTTATATAGAGAAATATTTACCGACATGTAAAAATTTAATCAGGATGATTTTATGAAAAACAGATACTTCTCCGGTGAATAAAATGATTTAATTTGCAAGAAAATATTAAATTTAAAAGTTTTTTGATGTTATAATTTATTTCCACATTTACAATGTTTAATTTATTTGTTGTAGTATTCTTTGTATATTTCTGAAATTTATTCTGAGATTACTAATTTTTTTTCCGAATATTTTATTTTCACACACAGCCGGAAGTAGGGTTTGTTTCATTTCCGTTTTATAGTTTTTTTTTTTATAATTCTAACTGTTCCAATTTTATTAAAGCAATGAGCGTCAATAAAGAAAAGTAAGATTGAAGATGAATGCCGTGTTTTACATGATAAATGGACAACTAAGTACTGTTTTATAAAAGTTGGTAGCAAATCAGTTTGTTTGTTGTGTCGTGAGTCAGTGGCTGTCTTCAATGAGTACAATTTAAAAAGACATTATCAAATAAAACATTCCGATTTCGGATACAATTTAACAACCGAAGGGAGGGAAAGGAAATGCCTTGAGTCGGTGAATAATTTGGAGAAACAGAGCAAACTGTTTTCACTAAACAGTCTTAAATTCAAGATGCTGCAACTGAAGCTAGTCTTGTGCTGTCACACAGAACTGTAAAATAGAACAAGCCATTTTCTGATGGCGAGTTTATCAAGGAATGTTTGCTAGATGCAGCAAACATTATGTACCCAGAACAAACCCAAAAAAAAAAAAAAAACATTACTTTATCAAGGAGAACTGTGGCCAGACGTTTTGACAAGATAAGTAACAATTTGATGCATGAACTTCAAGATGCAAGTAAACAATTTTTGTGGTACTCTCTTGCATTGGATGAGAGTATCGATGTACATGATACTGTCCAATTATTGATATTTATACGTGGAATAAACACTTCTTTCAAACTCACTGAAGAGTTACTGAGTGTTGAGTCACTCAAAGACACAATCACAGGCCATGATATATTCAATGCTGTTACTAACTGTATTGAAAGAACTGGGTTGGTTTGGAACAAGATGGCAAGTGTTACAACTGACGGAGCTTGTGCTTTAACTGGAAAAATGTAGGTCTGGTAAAATTGATAAGTGATAAGCTTAAAGCAGAATATCCAGACCACACATTATTACCACTTCACTGTGTGATTCATCAAGAAAGTCTCTGTAAAACTGTTTTGAATATAAAGCATGTTATTGACCCAGTTGTGAGTGTCATCAACCTCATCAGATCAAGAGGACTTAATTGCAGACAGTTCAAGGCATTACTTGACGATATGGAAACTGAACATTCCGAAGTGTTCGATGGCTAAGTCTCGGCAAGGTGTAGAGGAGAGTGTGGGAACTGAGAGAAAAAATAGTGATGTTCCCAGAGATGAAGGGCATTGAATGTGACTTTAATACTAACATTGTCAATAAAGAGTGGAAGTTAGACTTCATGTTTACCATTGAAATTATGGAAAAGTTACATGAACTGAATGTCAAACTTCAGGGCAATGGTGTGTTTGCACATGAATTTTATATGCACGTAAAATTATTTCAGGCAAAACTCTCACTGTTCTCCAGACAAGCAACTAAAAACAGATTTTGTCACTTCCCTTTGTTGAAAGAGACAATTTTTTGGTGAAATGACTGAAAAGTACAAAGCCCAATTAGATGCATTGATTGATACATTGATTGAAAAGTTTGGATGGAGATTCCATGATTTAAAGAACTCAGAGCCACAGTTCAATATTCTCAGTTCCCCTTCTAGCACAGGAGCTGATACAGCCACAGAGGACATACAGTTGGAGCTGCTTGACTTACAAGCAGATCATGATCTGAAAAAGAAATTCAAGACAGATGGTTTACTGGATTTCTATGGATCTTTATCACAAAAATCATTTCTCAACTTGAAAAACTGTGCAGCTAAACTTTTATCATTGTTTGGATCAACACACATTTGCGAACAATCATTCTCTTTCTTGAAGATCAACAAATCTAAGAATAGGTCTTTATTGTCGGACAGCAACTTGCATGCCGTAATGCGAATTTTAACAAGTAAACTTGCTCCATATTTCAAGAATATTGTCAAAAAGTGCAAGCAGTTACATACATCTCATTAGAAATCAACTATTATAGTGACAATGTGGTCGATTTGTGTCTAAATTAAAGCCATTGATAGATAATAAAGAATATTTGTTACAATAACAAGTTGTAAAATCTTGTTAACAAATTAGTAAAAGCTTTTGTCCATATTGTCAAATATAATGTATAAGTGTATAAGTAAAACAAAATTGCAATAACTAGTTATTTATACTGCTTAATAACCTATAAATAATTAATAAGTACTTATTGTGAAATGTTGCTGTAAGCAAAATGGACATTTATATATATATATATATATATATATATATATATATATATATATATATATATATATATATGCGGCACGCCAATAGCTTTACAATTGTCAATGCGGCCCTCCGCACAAAAAGTTTGCCCACCCCTGGTTTAGACTATTCATATGGTCTAGTAATTCAACTTATGATTTTGCTATTAATGCTTGGTCGTCCGCAAACAGGAGTTCTCTAATGGTTAGATTTGCAGATGATCCTTCTTCTGTGTTCTCGTCATGCGGTGTTCTTGTGGTCTCTGTTTGGCTGGTTTCTTTACATATGTTGTCTATATATGTTATAAACAAGAGAGTGGACAGGACACAACCTTGTCGTAATCCGGATCTTATGGTGAAGGGTTCTGAGTGTCCTCCAGTTGTTCTCACTATGCATTCACTGTTGTTGTACAGGCTTCTACATATGTTTGTTAGATGTGTACTCACTCCATATTGTTTAAGGATTTCCTACAGCTTGTTTCTATCTACTCTATCAAATGCCCTTTCTTGGTCGACGAAGGTTAAGCAGACTGTTTCATTGCATTCGATTGATTTTTCTATAAGTTGTGTAAGAGCAAAAATGGCATCTGTGCATCCTTTGTTTTTCCCAAATCCAAGTTGTGTTCTAAAATAGTTCGTAATCTTTTCTCAAGAATTTTGCAAAATATTTTCTCAGTATGACTCAACAGTGAAAAGCCTCTGTATTGTGTGCAGTCTCTTTTGCTGCCTTTGTTTTTCCAAATTGGGACAGTTATGGCGTTTCCCCAGTCTCGTGATGTCTGTTGTTCTACCCAAACATAGTTGAATAGTCTATGTAGCCATGCTGTTCCTACTTCTCTTGCTGCTTAAATTAGTTCATTTGGTATTTCATCTTGTCCTGGTGATTTGTTCAATGGGGCTAATCTGATGGCTTCTAAAATTTCTTCTTTCAGTATGTCTGGTTCTAGTTCTTCGGTGGCATCTGTGTCGGTTTCTTGAATTCCTGTGACATCTGATGTGATGTTGAGAAATTGTTGCAAGTACTATTTCCATCTTATTAGGATTTGTTTTTGTTCACTTATTGGTTCTCCATTTTTATTGTTAATTATTTCAGTTTGGTCAAAGGGTTCTCCTCTGATTCTCATTGCACTTATCTTTCTATAGTTGCCTCCTTGTAGATTTTATTTAGAGTTTCTCCTTACTCCTCCCTGTCTTTTTGTTGGTCCCTCTTTACTATTCTATTCACATGTCTTCTCGCTATTCTATATTATATGTAATCGCATTCCTGTTTGCTCTTCGACCACTTTTTACATTTTTCATTATTTTCTTTTACAGCTTTCTTTACTTCCGCGTTCCACCAACTTGTTATTTTCTTTATCCGTGTTTTGCGTTATTTCGTGGTTGCACATGTTATCTATGCAGTATTTAAAATGCTTGATTTGAACATCTCCCATTCTTCTTCCACTGTCTTTTTTTTCTATAGGTAATTTTACAAAGATTTCAGTTAGCTCTTTTTCATAATTTTCCCTCACTGCGTCGTCTTTGAGATTATTTAAGTTTACTGATTCGCATGGCATGTATTTTCCTGGTCTTTGCGTCCTTCTACTGATGGTTCTTATTGTAGCAACGACTGCTTTGTGGTCTGTGTTTATACCTAAATTGGGCACTGCCCTTGCATCTTATATATTTCTCTTTCTGTTATTTCTTGTTAATATAAAATCAATTTGGATTTTAGTATCTAAATCGTTCCATTTATACCAGGTGTATATTTGTGAGTCTTTGTGTTTAAAGAATGTATTTGTTATACAGAGGTCGTGTTGGCTGCATAGCTCTATCAGTCTACTTCCGTTACCATTTCTTTCATTATGTTGGTCTCCAAATGCTCCAAAATGTTTTCTATGCCCGCTCTGTTGTGTCCTAGTCTTGCATTGAAGTCTCCCACAACTATGATGTTGTCCTGCTTATCTATTTTATTTAGCACGTCATGGATGTCTTCGTAGAATTCCTCACATTCTTGCTCATTATTGTTTGTATTATATGGTGCGTATATTTGCACATGTGTTGTAATTGTTTGTTCTTTTATTCTCACCGTTAAGATTCTTTCTGATATATATATATTATTTCTAGTATTCCTCTTGCTAGCCGTGGTTCAATGACTATTCCCACACCGTGTCTTGCCCTTTCTTGCTGTTCCACTCCAGTTGTGAGTTTAAACAAAATGAATTGAAAATTATTAGGGAAGTTCTTTGGCTATCAAGATAGCTATAGAAAAAACGTGTATGGGCAGTAGTAGCAACTCATTGAAGTAACAGGAGCAGAGGAGATATAATATGATAGGGGTCTTTGTAGCCTATTGGTCTGACACACAACACATTTCAACAACTCTATAACACAACACTATATGACATATCTCAGTGAGTCTTTATGATACATCTCACTGGGTCTATATTATTTATTACAGTGAGTCTTTATGACATATCTCAGTGAATATTTATGAAATATCTCTTTGGGTTTATACGACATATCTCAGTGAGTATAGAGACATATCTCAGTGAGTCTTCATGACATATCTCAGTGAATATACATGACATATCTCAAAGACTATATATGACATATCTCAGTGAATATACGACATATCTCAGTGAGTATAGAGACATATCTCAGTGAGTCTTCATGACATATCTCAGTGAATATACATGACATATCTCAAAGACTACATTTGACATATCTCAGTGAGTCTACATGACATATCTCAGTGAATATACATGACATATGTCAAAGACTTTACATGACATATCTCAGTGAGTCTACATGATATATCTCAGTGAGTCTGCATACAAAAATCCCACTGTAGCTCTGTCATATACATCAGTGAATCTACGTCATATATATTCATGTGTAGCTTTGTCAGGTATCTCAGTAAATATTGAGTCATATGACTCCGTGAATGTATGAGTACATGACAGCAACATATGTAGGATATTCGGCTTATAACAAAATAGCTGACCTTTGTGTACACATGTGGGACATACTGGGTCTATTGCACTACATCCAGTTGTATAGACCGATACTGGGTCTATTGCACTAAATCCAGTTGTATAGACCGATACTGGGTCTATTGCACTAAATCCAGTTGTATAGACCGATACTGGGTCTATTGCACTAAATCCAGTTGTATAGACCGATACTGGGTCTATTGCACTAAATCCAGTTGTATAGACCGATACTGGGTCTATTGCACTAAATCCAGTTGTATAGACCGATACTGGGTCTATTGCACTAAATCCAGTTGTATAAACCGATACTGGGTCTATTGCACTAAATCCAGTTGTATAGACCGATACTGGGTCTATTGCACTAAATCCAGTTATATAGACCGATACTGGGTCTATTGCACTAAATCCAGTTGTATAGACCGATACTGGGTCTATTGCACTAAATCCAGTTGTATAGACCGATACTGGGTCTATTGCATTAAATCCAGTTGTATAGACCGATACTGGGTCTATTGCACTAAATCCAGTTGTATGGGCCGGTCTGTTGTCGATGTGTGACATGATCAAAATGGCGCCGGCTGCCCGTGTTTCCCACAACATTCCCTGGTCACAATATTCAGCTGGGTCGACCTAAGAGCCCAGGTCAAAATAAAACCTCCTCAACAGGCATTTGAACTCATGGCCACAGAACAGGCCAGCAATCTCCCTAGTCACTGCACCAGTGCCGTTATGATAGAGAGACATGTCGGGAGACTTGTGAGTACTGCACACGACAGGCCACTGTATGATGGATGATGCTAGGATACTGTCGCGGAGATCAATACATTCATACACAATAACTGAGCTTCACCCGCCAGAGTGCTGTCCGATTATTGCACTTGGCTACTATTACTGTAGCGCTGAGTTCGATTCTTAGTACAAGTTTGATTATTACCAGCAAGCCCAGCTCTGAGATCAATCTCCTTTTTCCTCTTCTGCCTTTCATCTTCCATTGCAGCTTAGGCCACCAACAAAATCCAACCAAGACTTGGTAGGCTTGTTCATGATTGGTTTGACTATTCAGCAAATAATTTCTACAAGTTGATGCCTTTCTCATGCCAACCTTCCTTAAATGCCTCTTACTATATGCACATCAGGTTACTGTTTTAGTACGTTTACTTCTCATATGGGACACGATAATGCACGGACGAAGTGATGTATTGCTGACTGTATAATGTCTACGGTGCCGTTTAGTCACATAGGATATACGCATCGATACGGATGTAGTTTTACCTATATAAAGGGTGTTTGTAAAGTCAAAGTCACACTACTTTGTATGTAGACGACAATTAATTAATTTGAAAAATGAAGTACATGACGTCATAACAAATGTGCTCTACAGTCCATCGTGAAGCAATATGCAGTAAATGGCTGTCACCGGTTGGAGTTATTCTTTGCAATCCAAAATCATTTTTTTTGTGTGGGTTGAACAAGTGTTTCGAAATGGCGGTTGATACAACAGACGTCACGTGCAGAAGGTATTTGACAGTATTAAGAGACGTGTACAGTCATATCTTGAAGATTGTGGTAGACATTTCCAACACCTGTTTCAATTAATACTTCATTTTTACTTTCCAGCTCCTTAAATCAGCGTTAGACCATAGTAGTAACTACTATTACTAATATAATGAATTTTTTTAGTAAATTCTTTTTATGACGCCAGGTACCTCAATTTTCAGATTTGTTCTACATACAAAACAAAGTACAGCAAGACTTTACAGACACCCAGTATTTAGTGAATTCGTTAGTTGAGAGAATGTAGAAGAAAGTCGGACATTACAGAACACAAAACGCTGCAGGCAATGAAACCTTTGAAGACAAGTTGCTTCTGGGGACTATGTGTTTATGTGATTGCAAACTTAAGTGTTAGTTTCTTGTCATACAGTGCCTTCTTGTGTTTGATCGATTTATACGTTTGTTATTTTCACCATAAACAATCTCTTCTGATCATTTTTTCTTGATCAAAGCAACATATGACTTCAAACGTCACAGACTCAGTAGCGTAATTCTAAGCTTGGAGTTCAGCTGCCGTTGCTCTGAGAATTGTAATTGAAGGCATTGCGTTCTCACCACAGCTCAACTTCGCTGATTAGATTATTCTCCTTGCTGGCTACTAGTCAACTCTGCCCTCTAATTTAAACGATGCCGTGTCTCCAGTGACGCTGGCTTGTCGGCCCCGTGGTCAGACTTTGAATCGCCCTCTAGGCCGGGTTGCTTTGTCACTGAACCGGGCTCCAAAGTCGACCTAGTTTAACATGGGTACTAGGAAATATTTTGGGAAGTAAACGCGACCGGCATGCTATTGACCATATCATCAGCTGAGTGCTGTATAGTATAAAGTATGGGGCTAGCAACATACCATCAGCTGAGTGCTGTATAGTCTAAAGTATGGCGCTAGCAACATATCATCAACTGAGTCCTGTATAGTCTAAAGTATAGGGCTAGTAACATATCATCAGCTGAGTCCTGTATAGTCTAAAGTATAGGGCCAGTAACATATCATCAACTGAGTGCTGTATAGTCTAAAGTATGGGGCTAGCAACATATCATCAGCTGAGTGCTGTATAGTCTAAAGTATAGGGCTAGTAACATATCATCAGCTGAGTGCTGTATAGTCTAAAGTATGGGGCTAGCAACATATCATCAACTGAGTCCTGTATAGTCTAAAGTATAGGGCTAGCAACATATCATCAGCTGAGTCCTGTATAGTCTAAAGTATGGAGCTAGCAACATATCATCAGCTGAGTGCTGTATAGTCTAAAGTATGGGGCTAGCAACATATCATCAGCTGAGTGCTGTATAGTCTAAAGTATAGGGCTAGTAACATATCATCAGCTGAGTGCTGTATAGTCTAAAGTATAGGGCTAGCAACATACCATCAGCTGAGTGCTGTATAGTCTAAAGTATAGGGCTAGTAACATACCATCAGCTGAGTGCTGTATAGTCTAAAGTATGGAGCTAGCAACATACCATCAGCTGAGTGCTGTATAGTCTAAAGTATGGGGCTAGCAACATATCATCAGCTGAGTGCTGTATAGTCTAAAGTATAGGGCTAGCAACATATCATCAGCTGAGTGCTGTATAGTCTAAAGTATAGGGCTAGTAACATATCATCAGCTGAGTGCTGTATAGTCTAAAGTATAGGGCTAGCAACATACCATCAGCTGAGTGCTGTATAGTCTAAAGTATAGGGCTAGTAACATACCATCAGCTGAGTGCTGTATAGTCTATAGGGCTAGCAACATACCATCAGCTGAGTGCTGTATAGTCTAAAGTATAGGGCTAGTAACATATCATCAGCGGAGTGCTGAATAGTCTAAAGTATAGGGCTAGCAACATATCACCTGAGTGCTGTATAGTCTAAAGTATGGGGCTAGCAACATACCATCAGCTGAGTGCTGTATAGTCTAAAGTATGGGGCTAGCAACATATCATCAGCTGAGTGCTGTATAGTCTAAAGTATAGGGCTAGCAACATATCATCAGCTGAGTGCTGTATAGTCTAAAGTATAGGGCTAGTAACATATCATCAGCTGAGTGCTGTATAGTCTAAAGTATAGGGCTAGAAACATACCATCAGCTGAGTGCTGTATAGTCTAAAGTATAGGGCTAGTAACATACCATCAGCTGAGTGCTGTATAGTCTAAAGTATAGGGCTAGCAACATACCATCAGCTGAGTGCTGTATAGTCTAAAGTATAGGGCTAGTAACATATCATCAGCTGAGTGCTGAATAGTCTAAAGTATAGGGCTAGCAACATATCACCTGAGTGCTGTATAGTCTAAAGTATGGGGCTAGCAACATATCATCAGCTGAGTGCTGTATAGTCTAAAGTATGGGACTAGCAACATATCACCTGAGTGCTGTATAGTCTAAAGTATAGGGCTAGCAACATATCATCAGCTGAGTGCTGTATAGTCTAAAGTATGGGGCTAGCAACATATCACCTGAGTGCTGTATAGTCTAAACTATGGGGCTAGCAACATATCACCTGAGTGCTGTATAGTCTAAAGTATGGGGCTAGCAACATATCACCTGAGTGCTGAATAGTCTAAAGTATAGGGCTAGCAACATATCACCTGAGTGCTGAATAGTCTAAAGTATAGGGCTAGCAACATATCACCTGAGTGCTGTATAGTCTAAAGTATAGGGCTAGCAACATATCACCTGAGTGCTGAATAGTCTAAAGTATAGGGCTAGCAACATATCACCTGAGTGCTGTATAGTCTAAAGTATAGGGCTAGTAACATACCATCAGCTGAGTGCTGTATAGTCTAAAGTATAGGGCTAGCAACATACCATCAGCTGAGTGCTGTATAGTCTAAAGTATAGGGCTAGTAACATATCATCAGCGGAGTGCTGAATAGTCTAAAGTATAGGGCTAGCAACATATCACCTGAGTGCTGTATAGTCTAAAGTATGGGGCTAGCAACATACCATCAGCTGAGTGCTGTATAGTCTAAAGTATGGGGCTAGCAACATATCATCAGCTGAGTGCTGTATAGTCTAAAGTATAGGGCTAGCAACATATCATCAGCTGAGTGCTGTATAGTCTAAAGTATAGGGCTAGTAACATATCATCAGCTGAGTGCTGTATAGTCTAAAGTATAGGGCTAGAAACATACCATCAGCTGAGTGCTGTATTGTCTAAAGTATAGGGCTAGTAACATACCATCAGCTGAGTGCTGTATAGTCTAAAGTATAGGGCTAGCAACATACCATCAGCTGAGTGCTGTATAGTCTAAAGTATAGGGCTAGTAACATATCATCAGCTGAGTGCTGAATAGTCTAAAGTATAGGGCTAGCAACATATCACCTGAGTGCTGTATAGTCTAAAGTATGGGGCTAGCAACATATCATCAGCTGAGTGCTGTATAGTCTAAAGTATGGGGCTAGCAACATATCACCTGAGTGCTGAATAGTCTAAAGTATAGGGCTAGCAACATATCACCTGAGTGCTGTATAGTCTAAAGTATAGGGCTAGCAACATATCACCTGAGTGCTGAATAGTCTAAAGTATAGGGCTAGCAACATATCACCTGAGTGCTGTATAGTCTAAAGTATAGGGCTAGCAACATATCATCAGCTGAGTGCTGTATAGTCTAAAGTATAGGGCTAGCAACATATCACCTGAGTGCTGTATAGTCTAAAGTATGGAGCTAGCAACATATCATCAGCTGAGTGCTGTATAGTCTAAAGTATGGGGCTAGCAACATATCATCAGCTGAGTGCTGTATAGTCTAAAGTATGGGGCTAGCAACATATCACCTGAGTGCTGTATAGTCTAAAGTATGGGGCTAGCAACATATCACCTGAGTGCTGAATAGTCTAAAGTATAGGGCTAGCAACATATCACCTGAGTGCTGAATAGTCTAAAGTATAGGGCTAGCAACATATCACCTGAGTGCTGTATAGTCTAAAGTATAGGGCTAGCAACATATCATCAGCTGAGTGCTGTATAGTCTAAAGTATGGGGCTAGCAACATATCATCAGCTGAGTGCTGTATAGTCTAAAGTATAGGGCTAGCAACATATCACCTGAGTGCTGTATAGTCTAAAGTATGGAGCTAGCAACATATCATCAGCTGAGTGCTGTATAGTCTAAAGTATGGGGCTAGCAACATATCATCAGCTGAGTGCTGTATAGTCTAAAGTATAGGGCTAGTAACATATCATCAGCTGAGTGCTGAATAGTCTAAAGTATAGGGCTAGCAACATATCACCTGAGTGCTGTATAGTCTAAAGTATAGGGCTAGCAACATATCATCAGCTGAGTCCTGTATAGTCTAAAGTATGGGGCTTGCCACATATACCCAACAGTCCTCAGACCACGGAGAGAGGAGGATCTTCGCTCATGGTGACACAAGAAGGATGTTTGTGACACGGTGTGTAGCGGTAGTCAGGTCTGTCCATCCACGTGGATTCACTAGTGTAGGTTAAAAAAAGTTGCATATCGTTTATGAGATGTCACAGTCAACACCAGCATTTTCGGCTGTTTGTGATTTCTTAGCAAGTTTACTTTCTGTAGTTTGCCATTACTTTCTGGACGATCGGCACTGATACCATTTTATGAAAACCAACTCAACGAGGTCTGCTGCCAAATCTCCCACCGCTGTGTTTATAACGCGGTATGCGGGATTACGAATTGCGTCCGTAATCCCTTCACCACAGCGGCGGCTGTGTGGGTAGAGAGTTAAAAGAGAGAACTGAAATAACATATCGACACAAGTTCATGGATATTGATTGGCACTCATAGTGGATTCAACGAGAACCAAGTCACTGTTGCCTTTGTTGGGTTGACCATTGCCTCAGCTTCATCAGACCAAGTACTTATGCGGTTTGTAGTTCCACAGCAACCTGCTCTCTATCCTTACCCTGACGATACACTAAAACATCATCGGCATATGACAATGTCCTGCCAGGTCCAGTGATCTGCTCACTGATGATTCTCACTGTGTATGCGTTGAACAGTACCGGAGATAATGATGATCCCTGTAGTAGGCCAGGATATATTGTGTTGGTTCCGAAGTCCAACTGCCACATCTAAAAACTACTTTCCGTTGGAAGAGGGCTGCAGCGATCCAACTAATGAGGAATGGACTTACTTTGAGTTCAAGAAGCTGAAGCATTAAAAAATCCAATGGTACTCTGTTGTACGCGTCCTCAAGATCAATCGCTGCAGCAAAGGTTTCAATGCCTGAGTGGAAACCTTCATAGACATCATGGGCAAAAACTGCTGCATTGGTCCAGGTTTCTCTTTTTGGACGGTACCCACCCAGGGTAGGTGGGAAAACACCTTGCCTCTCCAGCTGGTTTGATATTTTTAACTAACTACCTGACGTGTCTCAGAAATGGACATTAATCAAGCGTTGATCAAATAACAAACAAACGCATTGGATTCTGGGTCTTTAGTATGAACATTGAAAGGTGAGACATGATAGGTTGGTTCCAGTGTGTTATATGTAATACACAGAAATAACTGTTGTTGAGGAACCCTCTTTGGGGCACTTAAATAGCATGAAAAATACAACCATAGGTATTAATTGGCATTCATAGGAGTAGAGGAAAGGTAGAGACACCAGAGGACACACCAGGCAATATAATATTTACAGAATGTTATTGGGTTGGCAAGAGAGCCCAAATGTAATAGAGTTTTTCAGTCTGTCTTACTTATGGCCACCTCTAAGTGCCATTTATGTCGCTGACTCCCTTTACTAGTTGCGACTAACTAGGATATATCACATTCAGATAAAGTATTTGTAATGGTTTAAAGAAGGATTTAAGTTTAGGCAAAGATGCGTTTGTTGAAACAATTGATATAGGCAGAGAGACAAAGAAGGCATATGATGAGAATATGCATGGCAGGAAGATAAAGATGTAATCTACACAGACGATGGAGTGACACCTTTAAAAGGGATATAACATAAATTAAGGTCTTGACAAAATCGATATCTTCGGGTATTTGAAGAAATGGAAACAAAATGTACATGTAAGCAAGGAACATTTCAGGCCTGGATCGAAGAAGAACGGGAAAAGAAGGAGGAGGAAGAAGAAGAAGAAGAAGAAGAAGAAGAAGAAGAAGAAGAAGAAGAAGAAGAAGAAGAAGAAGAAGAAGAAGAAGAAGAAGAAGAAGAAGAAGAATGACATAAGCCTGGGTCATTGACAGTGAGTTGAGTGACCGGGCATGAGGAAGAATGGATGAAAGTGGGAGACAGTAAAGTGACTGACCTGGCTATGAGAAAAACAGCCAGTCCTGAGAAATAAAATAGTGAGGGTAGAGAAAAACCCCTAGGGTGGATGGGGCGAGAGATAGTGTATTTGTGTGTTGAAGTCAGGAGACTTCAGGGAGTTGGGTTTTAGACACCGAACGAGTCGGTAGTCGACGGAGAACTGTGTTGTGTGATTCTCCGAGCTGTGAATGCAGTCCTAAAACCCAGAGTGGGTTACATAGTGAGCAGAGGCTCCGACCCAGTGGGTGGGTCGTAGTGTGTGAGATCCAGCCGTGGATAGTAGCTGGACTAAATGTCTATGAATTTGAGATTCAGCACGCCATGAGAAGGCATTGATGTGTGCGTGTAGAGTTGTGAGGAATATATATATATCTTCGGTGGATTACATTGTGTTCTGGATTTATAAACATGTTCCGTTTGTCCGTGGGTCTGTGTTATTTCTGTATTAAAGGATTATGTGCGCCAAACTCGATCTATCTTGTTTACTGACTGGTGAGTGTGCACTGCGGGGGTGAGTCATAGTGTAAGACAGTGAGAGAGCTCAATTGACACACCAGGAGTATCGTTACCTAGACAACGACCATCACACGCCCTTATCGTAAGAAAATCGTGTGATAACTGGGAGCTCGTCGCTTAGTAAAGATTTTCTGACAGCTGCATTCGGTCAAGGAACACCGTGCAATATTGAGATATCTGTGGGCTCTTCGCTGAGAGAGGAGTTATTATCTGGTGACTTCGTTCCATCAAACTAGCAAACCCTTGACAATTTGGATTGTGTGGCTTCAAGAGGGTAATGTGAACTCTTTGTATGTGCGCCAGATAATTCACACGGACAGACGGGAGTAAAAACTCAAGCTAGCAGACATTTCACGTGAAGGTTAATACAGGTAAATTTGATACCAACAGTATCGCTGAAGCTAGCGAGGGCGTCAGAGAATTAACGCACACAGGTCAGAAAAAGGACAGCGCGCATGAAGACACGGCACAGATCAACTGAGAGAGGGGACTACTGTGACGGGTTAGTCACTAGTCACAAACAGCACAGGTAAATGTCGCGTGAACAAACCGGTGTTTGCGACAAGAACAGACAGCACATTTGGACATTATCGCTGTCGGTGATAAAGACAGGATTGAAAATTCAAAGATATTGACAGGTGTGTGTGCGAAGGACAACGCACAGTGTGTTCGCAGGTCGACAGTTCAAGATTGGTCGACGCAGTTAATAGGACGGGTGGAGACACCAGCGTCCAGGTACTGGGGAAGTACATGTTTGAAAAACAGAGAAAATTGACAGTCGCCGATTCACCGGAAAGAGTGAACGACGGGGGAGAGTTACGTTACCCCTACCACAGCCGTGCGGGGGCAGAAGTGGAAAGTGTTGGTGTATGACGGAAAAGTTTCCGGTCAGTTTACAGACAGATGAAGTGTGACTTTCCACGGAGTTAAAAGAGCAGCCGGTGGGACTGTCAAGGTTGTGTAGAAACTGTTTTTACGGAGGAATTTTTCACTGAGGGTGATAAAGAGAAATGGAGGTGACATTGTGAGTTGGGGGTGGAAGGAGTAAAGGTACTCAGGAAAATTTCCACGGCCTATTGTGGTCAAGATGACTCATTGTGAATGAACAAAACAAGGTTGTTTTGAAAGAAAGCCAGACTTTATGTTCATCTTTGTTCAAGCCCTTTGTCATCATTATTCTGTTACGAGCAAACATTTTAACGTGGCGTCATCGCAACCATGGTCGTATTTCTTTGCCAATAAGGATTTATATAAAAATTTAAAGCGCTGGATATTTGGTGGCATTATTTGTTGTTGTTGTTGTTGCTGAACTTTGCCTTTAAACGTGAGTCTATCACATAAATGATACAGCGAAACGCCATCTCCACAACGATAGTATAAAGACGTTTGGATTATTACTGTGGTGTCACCACGTCCAGAGAAAGTACAATAACGTTACGGACTGTGTTGAGACAGAACATTTTGGATAATCACTATCATCTTCAACTTTTGTCGACAGTTGGAATTTATGATCACCATGTGAAATTCAGGAACCACTCAACAAGTCGATAAGTCGCTTTGGAAACTAGCGTCGTAGACATTTTCAGCATAGTGTGGGAAACTATTAAAAACTATTAACAGCAAAATAAGGACTTTTGGCGACGGATTAATAAGGAAATATTTATCGGCCAACCAGTTGGACATTTTGTTTGCTCTCTCATCGTCTTAACTGTCGTTATCGTTTGTCTACTTATATATATATGGATATGTGATTACATGTAGTTGTTGATAGACACTTTTTGCGATCTCTATCTACATCAGGATAGGCCTTGTGAAACGTGGGTATTTCTGGTGCTTAAGATATTGGTTTGTAAGGAAAACGTTAATGAGTTAGCGTGTCGTGCAGTGACATTGGAATAGTCCTAACCAATATCTAGAGCCGAGTTGTCTGACGTCAGATTTGTGTATATTTTTATGCTATAATTTTTTCCCTCTTTCTCTTTCTTCTTTTCGTTATATTTACATATGATATTTGTTGTGGTCGGATATATGTTATTATTGTGATCTTTCGTCATTTCTACTGTCTAGTGGTCGGTGTCAGTTTATATTTATATATTACGCGCACAGTTGTGTTTTTACATGGGCATGTCAATGTTAGTGGTTTTTATTTCTATGTAATCATCTGTATGCGTGTCACTAGCCTATGCGTCTAGCGTTTTATAGGCACCACTTACTGTTATCATCTATTTGTTTGTATATGTATTTATATGTATGTTTAACAATATTTCCAGGGACTTTATGAACTTGTGGTCATAGATATATATGCGAGGGAGTATAGGTGATACTTCCCCCCTCACTACCTAGTGCTTATAGAGTGACTGGGTGAGTATAGAGTGATATTTTGGCACTACGAATTTACGTACACAGGGAGTGCTGGTGTACTTAGGGAAGTGACACAAAGACTAACAGCAGAGTCGTCACATTTATAGTTGGCTGACAGACAGCAACGTATCCCCAAGTACAAGATGCCTACTTTAATGGAATATATTGAAGCAGGTGAACGAATAGGCCTGAAATGTAAAGAGTTACAGGAGTATGCAGAAGCAAAAGAACAAAAACAGACGGAACGAGAGGAGAGGCATAATGAACGCGAGGCAAAGCGTCTACAGGAAGAGAAAGAGACACAAGTAAATCTAGCTGAAATGGAAAACAAGCGTCTACAGGAAAAGAAAGAGACACAAGTAAAACTAGCTCAAATGGAAAACAAGCGTCTACAGGAAGAGAAAGAGACACATATGAGAATGGAAATTGAGAAAGAGAAGATTAAGATGGAAGCGGAAATTGCACTTCGAAAACTAGAACTATCATGTAAGGGTCAAAGTGAGGAAAACAGAAGACCTTCACAGTCATCACAACGATTAAAACTGCCATACTTTACGGACCGGGATTGTCTTGAATCCTATCTTGGGAGATTCGAATCGTCTGTAAAAACATTAGGCATTCCAGAAGCGGAGTATGCGATGCGGATGGGCGAGTTTATTACGAGTAAGGCACTAGACACCATGTTTAATTTACCTGTAGAAGAAAGAAACAACTACACTATCTTACGTCAACGTTTGCTGACAAAGTTCCAACTAACTGAACATGGATATAGAACAAAGTTTAGACACTTAGGACCAGAGACAAATCAAGATTTCACAGACTTTGTTAACACAGTAAAGAACACATTTAACAAATGGATGGAGCTCGCAGAAGTAGGGAAAGATTTTAATAAATTAGTAGATTTAGTGTTAAGAGACAAAGTATTAGCTTCATGTAATACCAACTTAGTGGCTTTCTTTGAGGAACGTAAGCCAAAGGACATAGACACAATGTCACAGTTAGGACAAAACTACATGACTGCACATCCTAACGTATCTATTGGTAAACTAATGAGTGAGGAAATAGTCTGTGTAGCGTACACTAAACAGGACCAGAATCCAGTCATCAGACCAAAGGCGAAAAGTGTGGATTCAGCACAAAAAGGTGAGCAGCAAGAACTTCAAGATAATGGTTTCCGTGGCAACCATTTTAGTAGAGCAGGACGGTACCCATACAAAAGGGGAAATTTTCAGAGGCGTCCAAATAGTTATGCCGGATGCTGGAATTGTGGGAGCTGGAGACACAAAATGGCAGAGTGTGATGCACAACCATCAGATGGACCAACGAACAACAGTAAAAGGGAGATCACTTGTTTCAAATGTGGAAGGAAGGGGCATGTCAGCCATCAATGTAGGATGAGAGAAACAGAGCACTCAAATACAGCGCAAGTATTTGAGACGCTGAACAATGAAGATTGTAGTGGGTGCAAACCTCTTTTTGAAAAAGACGGTCAGCCAGTCTTAATATGTGGTCACACAGTTAAAGCAGGATCAGCAGTGCATGAAGGAGGAAGTCTGAAGATGCACAATGGATTTGTTAATGATAGGCCAGCGTTAACAATTAGGGATTCCGGATGTACGTCCATCGGAGTTAGAAAGAGTTTAGTGCATCCCTCGGATTATACAGGGAAAAAGATTAGATCCATAACATTTAATGGGACAGTAGAGTTCTACCCATTAGCCATAATAACAGTAAAAACACCATATATCACTGGAAGAGTGACAGCGTGTGTTTTGGACTCACCAGTGGCTGATTTGATCATAGGAAATGTCATAGGAGTTAAAGATTGTACAGAAGAGGAAGTAGTTTATTGGGACCAAAAATATAGTGTAAGCAGTAACGAGGTAGTTACCACAAGAGAACCTAAATTAGAGAGTATAGCTGAGGTAGAAGAGGCACTTGAAGTAAACATAGGGACTAAAGACAAGGGTAGTACAGTTGAGCAGATGAGAATGGATCCCAAATATAGTGCTAGTGACTCCCAGAGACACGATACTACTCTGAACAAATGTGTCCAAGGGTGTAGTAGAGTAGAAAATAGTCAGTCAGGGAAGGGTAGATGGTGCTTCGAGAGGAAGAACAATGTTCTCACTCGCCGCTTTTCAGATAGTGGAACTGCACGTGGGCAAGGAGCAGTACCTTTAGCACATAGAGACAGATATACTAGAACAGCTCAGGATAGTGCATGTGCAGGGCACATAGGCATAAGGCGTATGCAGCAGAAAGCAAGGTGCCAGATATATGGGCCAAGATTGAATAAAGAGTTCAGACTAAACAGAGACTCAAGTGTAACGGTGCAATATGCAGATAGGAAAGTTGAGTCAGGTCAAAAGAGTCTTCGCGACATTACTGACCCAGGGCTAGGGATAGCAAACAGATGTTGTAATTGTAGAGGTACCATGAGTCATGGGTACATGAAAGGTAGACACAGCATCGACAGGAATCAGAGGAGAGTTAATGCAAGAACAGAACCACCTGATATAGGGTGGGTACACAAATAGTATTGTGTGGTCGTGAAGTAGTAAGAGACCTGCGGGTACACAAACATGATGTTTTAGATGATATGTTTATTACTATGCCATGTTTTAGTTCGTGTATTGGGATACAAGAGAGAAAGTTGTTTGTATTGATGTGTGGGGAATATGGGAGTGCACTATGAGCATTTGATGTATTATTTAGGGTGGTAGCTAAAGTGAGATGGAGCCATACTTAGGGCTACCCAGGCAATATGTCTGGGTCACGTGTTTAGTAAGTTTTAGTCTCCCAATATTTGAAAACGAAGTTTTCTTTTAAGAGGGGGGTGATGACATAAGCCTGGGTCATTGACAGTGAGTTGAGTGACCGGGCATGAGAAAGAATGGATGAAAGTGGGAGACAGTAAAGTGACTGACCTGGCTATGAGAAAAACAGCCAGTCCTGAGAAATAAAATAGTGAGGGTAGAGAAAAACCCCTAGGGTGGATGGGGCGAGAGATAGTGTATTTGTGTGTTGAAGTCAGGAGACTTCAGGGAGTTGAGTTTTAGGCACCGAACGAGTCGGTAGTCGACGGAGAACTGTGTTGTGTGATTCTCCGAGCTGTGAATGCAGTCCTAAAACCCAGAGTGGGTTACATAGTGAGCAGAGGCTCCGACCCAGTGGGTGGGTCGTAGTGTGTGAGATCCAGCCGTGGATAGTAGCTGGACTAAATGTCTATGAATTTGAGATTCAGCACGCCTTGAGAAGGCATTGATGTGTGCGTGTAGAGTTGTGAGGAATATATATCTCTTCGGTGGATTACATTGTGTTCTGGATTTATAAACATGTTCCGTTTGTCCGTGGGTCTGTGTTATTTCTGTATTAAAGGATTATGTGCGCCAAACTCGATCTTGTTTGCTGACTGGTGAATGTGCACTGCGGGGGTGAGTCATAGTGTAAAACAGTGAGAGAGCTCAATTGACACACCAGGAGTATCGTTACCTAGACAACGACCATCACACGCCCTTATCGTAAGAAAATCGTGTGATAAAGAAGAAGAAGAAGAAGAAGAAGAAGAAGAAGAAGAAGAAGAAGAAGAAGAAGAAGAAGAAGAAGAAGAAGAAGAGGAAGAAGAAGAAGAAGAAGAAGAAGAAGAAGAAGAAGAAGAAGAAGAAGAAGAAGAAGAAGAAGAAGAAGACGACGACGACGACGATGACGAAGAAGAAGAAGAAGAAGAAGAAGAAGAAGAAGAAGAAGAAGAAGAAGAAGAAGAAGAAGAAGAAGAAGAAGAAGGTATCGCAAGCACACATTCGCATATGTGTAACCCTAGTTTAAAACATGCATAAGATAAACAGCAACAAAACAGATGACATCACTGATAGTTAAGTTTGTGTCTCTACCCCCCCCCCCCCCCCCCAACCCTCAGTTATGTTTAGTGACCCTCCTAGAAATTTAGCTTGTATTTAAAATCATATAAACATATTGATTAATTTGGTTATTTCGGGATTTGAATTTTAAATATTGAGCAAAACCCACTACTGGCAACGCTGATCGTATTCTGGTATGAGCCTAAGGCCTATCCACGTCAATATGGAAGCACTATACTCGAGTTTCGCCCTCGTTTGAGCTCGTCAGTAGTGCATATAAACATATGTCCATGTGGAGGCTGTATGCCCAGGCTGAGAACCACTGACAACATTCAGAGCCAAGGGCACTATGGCAAGTTCGCATACACATAAATTGTTGTTATTTATGAAGACTGTCAAGTGTTATGAAACCGTTGGACAGAAGAGTTGACACAACATGGGTGTTTTTAGAAAACTAAGTACATTTTTATTATGTCTTGTATACACACGCCTTAAATCTTGCCGCGTGTTTAAGCGTAACTGATGTTTCTTCCTGGCTTTCTCGTTCTGTTTAATATTAGAGGTTGTGGTAATTTATCGTCAACAATTATACGTCTCTGAAAAGAAAGAAAATAAATTCTCATATATTTCTTTTGAAATACAAGAAGCTGGCCATAAGATTTTACTTTAACTATGAAGGAAATGTCTTAGGGAACTGGAATTGTGTATGGTGTGTATTCCTTGTCAGTCTATCCACCACTTAGATAATTTGCCCTTTGAAGACAAGTGAAAAGAATGTCAAAAAGCCCGATTTAACCAGGCCACATGATATGGTGGGTGTGAAATAACCCCAATATTCAAATCCTCGGCTGCTGGTCGCACAGACCGTGCTTTGTAAGAGGTCGTATTGTCTTGAAGCAAACACAGGTTTTAAATGCGTGTAATCTCTCGTTTCCTGATTACAGCTCTTTCTATGCTGTAAAAAAAAAAAGAAAGGGAACGCAACATTTTTGGTGTTACTTTTATAAAAGATATTCGCTGATTAGACATCAGTCAGTCTCTCGAATGTGTCCATCTGGCCATTAACTTCTCGTTGTTACCTGAATTGTACTCACCCCATGATTCGTGAGGTCATGAAAGAGGTCAAGGTCAAAACATTTTTGACAATAACTCGAGAACGCGTGGAACGTGTCTAGTTTCGTCTTATACTCCTTCATATTCATGATAAAAACTACCTTGCCAAAACTACTTTTTAAAAATGTTATTTTAAAGTTTCCTATCCTCTTCCTTTTAGTCAGTACCGTATGGCTTTGGCCCTTATGTTTGTATACAACTTTTCATCTTCTATGTTTCTTGTATCCATTATGTCCGAAACAAATATTTCTCCATGCGACGATGTCGTGCTGTCCAGTAATGTGTATCTATGTCTTGCCTTGTCTCTTTTGCTCTCCAAATTCCCTGTTACCGCGACATTTGCCTGCTCTCCCGCCGCATGACATCCACGGAACGCGAATTTCCCACTTGTCATATGCATATCTACAATGAATGAAACACCACAAACTGAGAAGTAGATGGTCAGCTTTACTAGAACACCATCATAAGTAACAACATGGACGTTGTGACCAAAGCATTCGTCTGCACACAAATAACAAACACACACTATATAAACCATCATCATCAAGTGCCTTGTCAGCTGGTGTAGGCGATCTTGACTCTCCAGAGATCTCGGTTTTTCGTGTCCTGAAGCAATTCTGCTGGTGATATTCCTCCATGCTACCATCTCAGTCCATCATTTCTTTTGGTCTGCCCCTTCCTCTCTTCCCCTTGAACTTTCCAGTCGTCACGATGTTCTTCAAAGCTTCTCTTCTCACCACATGACTAAAGAAAGCTGGTTGTCTCATTCTTATTGTTGAATATAATGTTATAGTTGCATTAGACCATTATAACAGAGTATCCTGTTATGAGGTTGTAGGGCATGGAGGGATAGCTGGTGCGCAGTATAAGGATGTACTAGGGAACAATGCACGGGTGAGCACCGTAGTTAGAGGTAGCTATGGGCGGGGGGGGGGGGGGGTCGTGAAATGACAACAAAGCTAGTTACGGCAGAGAGGAGTGTGACCACCAGCTGGCTAGGTCGCGAAAGTTGGTTTTCCATCCAGAATGTGTTTAATTGAGCGGAGCAGTTCTTTTGTAAACCTTAAGTAGCTCAATGCCTTGTAGGATGCCGTGTCTTCTTTTGTATGAGGAAGGAACAATCAATAAAGTATGTAACTTGAAATGTGGATGTCGCCGGCCTTTGTCATCGTTTCCAGAGAATGTCAACATTGAAACATGCTCTACATGTACGTCACAGTTTACTTTAGCTCACCTACACTGCTATACTATTTTAGGCAGTCGTTGTTAGTTACTCTGGCAGTCCAAGGAATTCGCAACATTCGTCTCAGAAATCACATCTCTGCTGCTTCCAAGTTCTTCCTAATTTGTTCATTTACATTCCAAGATTCACTGCTATACAACAAAACAGGTTCTATACAGCATTTCAGCACTCTCTTTCTTACAACACCGATACAACTACATGACAAATACGACATGAACATATAAATATCAATGCTATCGGTGTCCGTGTTGTGGACTGAACACGTGTTTCATGAAATCCATGTGTATGATTCCAACAAAGTAAACCAAAATATGCACAACTAGTACACTAGACTATTCCATGAGCAGGTGTTTTTTTTTCAAGTTATTTGCAGTATTCTTTAAATCTCTTTACGGTACTTTAAACTGTGAATTATATACCCCAAAGTAGGGTACCGTCTGGGTTATTTTGAGAGTGGGCTATATATGTCCTTCCTGTAACATGAAACAATGATTGTGTTTGTGGAATGTATAGGAAGCTTGTCTCTCTCTCTCTCTCTCTCTCTCTCTCTCTCTCTCTCTCTCTCTCTCTCTCTCATTCTCTCTCTCTCTCTCTCTCTCTCTCTCTCTCTATCCATCAGTCTACCCCCTCTCCCCCTCTCTCTACATTTGTAACCTTGTTGCAATTTCCTTACTGAGTTTGGGCTGTTTATTTATATTTGCCAATCCTGTCTTCGAGTATTTAAAGTCAGTGCAGTGATTAAAGTTAGTTGCATATCCTTTACAGTACGTAGCAGTCAACTCCAGCATCTTTTGGCTGTTAGTGATTCCTGGGCAAGTTTACGTTCAGTAGTTTGTCATTGCTTTCTGAACGACCGGCACTCATGCCATCGTATAGAAACCAACGCAAGGCGGTCTGCTTCCAAATCGCCCACACTTGTGTTTCGAACGCAGTAGTTAACACGTATTTAATAATAACAAGTATGCTATCAGATACACGCGAACTATTAGGTTTTATTTGTGTTTCCATGTGGGCGCTCGCTCGCTCGCTTTGAATTCAAGCGTAGTCCATTCATATGCTACTGCTTCTAGTACAATAGACTGATTTTTACGTTTGAATTAGCTTTCCCTATTACCACTATCTCTCGCCACGAGGTGAACCCACTCCGACTTCAGAGGTACTTGTAATTTACCTCCCCAAGTCAAGGAAGGCAATATTTTAGTCCTTCTGACGTGTGCAGGAGTTGAACCCCCTACCTCGGCATCAGCTCATATGATCTTTTAAGAATAAGTGTTAACCCCCTACCTCGGCATCAGCTCACATGATGTTTTTATAATAAGTGCACTTATCCATTCGGCCATGCTGACCTCGATCGTTGTTATGTATTGTTTATTCTATTTCCACAATTCTCTGAGATTAAAAATAATAATAATTAAAATAAAGGCATGTTTCGATCCACCTGAGAAACAACACATATGAGCTCATGCACAAGAGACTGCCTATAAGTATTTACTCTGACTCTGAAGGAGAAATAGGACACAGTTGAAGCTGGGCCCAATCAAAGCTGCTCATATTTGCACTGAACATGTGAATTATGCATGCCTGTCTACAACGGGTTCTCCCATTATGATGCACGGCGTAACACAGCATAGTAACCGGAATTGCTGCTCCAACGATTTGTCAGAACTTAGGAGATGTCAAGAGGCCAGGGCTGTGAATTTATGATGTGATCAGAGGCGGACGATGCTCAATTGCTGTCGACAGTTGCTCTAAAAAGGCCAGTGAGAACATATTCTGACGACCATGGTGACAATAGATGAGACTTGAAGTCACCATTAACACCACGAGTTAACCATTTCTGGCAACTCGTCTTCGTTATTTTTATTCCGTGGAAGCAAAAAATGATTTATTGCCACAGTTTTCTTCAGAAACATAAATTAAATATTCAAATATACGAAGTCCCGTGTTCACAATCACGGCATCAGCTGAAGAATTCTCGTATTAAAAATGTTTCCACAAAAGTCTCAAAATATAATGAAAATGTGATCTTCCTACCAGAGTTAACTTTTTATCAACCCAGAGTCGCAGCCAGCGTAAATGTAAAAATAAGTCCCATAGAAAGCCCCGAGTTTTCAAACGCCTGAAGCCGAGAGCACAATACACCAGCAGGAGCAGTGATGCTGCCACTTGGTTGGGACGCCACCGGTGTATTTTTAAAAGATTACTTGTCTCATGGCAACACAGTTAACGGGAAATACGATGCGAATCTCCTTATCAAATTGAAAAAAAGGCTATTAACAAAAAAAACAAAAAAAAAAAAAAAAAAAAAAAAAAATTAGTGATACCTCACACTTAAAATCCTCTTTTTCTTCAAGACAACGCGCCTATATACAAAGCGTGGTTTGTTCAGCCAGCAGCCAATATTTGAATATTGAGGTTCTCCCATGTCCACCCTTACTCGGAATTTGTTACCATCAGGTTTTAAAAATAAGAGATTTAGGAAATCTTATTTTTAAAATTAATAAAACTAAAACATTTTGACAGTGATGAAGAAGTCATGCTGCTTTAATTTAAAAAAAAAAACAAAAAGGTGGGGTTGTTCTGTTTTCAGGGTCTTTGTTTAAGTGTCCGTTAGCGATGGCAATTCCAATGGTAGCCAAAATGACAGAAAAGACATAAATACTAGATAAAATGTCAATTATCTGTGACATTTCTTTCGTAGTATGGACAAAGACTTATGGCCAGCCTCGTGAACTGTTAACAGTTAGTTGCATATCCTTTAAAGTCATCCTCAGCGTATTTTGACTGTTTGTGATTTCTTTGCAAGTTTATCTTCAGTAGTCTGACATTGCTTTCTGACGACCGCACTCATACCTTTGAACTGTACATAAACAAAAAACAAAACTAAAAGAAAAAAACAAAAAAAAACTCCAGGCTAGGAGAACAGAAAATAAAAAATGGTTATGTAGGTGCGAAAAACAGAGAGGTAAAAACCACAGACATAAAAATAGAAACAAAAACAAACGTTTGGAAAGACCATTTAGTGTAATTAGAAACTACAGTAACACAAATGAAGGGAACATATTTATATATATCATATAATATAAAAAAAAAAAAAAAAAACACGTGACGCGACGAGAAATAGCAGTGGTTCGAATCGCAAAAGTGACTTATGAGAGTATGGAGCCGGTCGCTCAGAAAGTCGTGGCGTGCTGATGAGCGTAATCTAGCCTAGGAATCAACATACAGCTGAAAGATGCTGGTGTTGACCGCAATATCCTAAAACAGGATGGAAACGCGGGGAAAAAAAAAAAAAAAAAAAAAAAAAAAAAATAATATAAAAAGGAATATACAAACTGCGGAGACAAGTCAGAATGGTTTCTATTGTTCTCATTGCGACATCCGAACCATTGTTTGTGCCTACTAAGAAAGTCTGTGTGGAATGGAACAGTAAGAATAAAACCGTTACACCCACCCCCTCCCCCGCACCCCACATGTCCGGTTACATCCTCCTACATGTACAGTTACACCCCCCCCCCACACATCCCCCACATGTCCGGTTACATCCTTCTACATGTACAGTTACACCCCCCACACATCCCCCACATGTCCGGTTACATCCTTCTACAATTCTACATGTACAGTTACACCCTCACCCTCACCCCCACATGTCCGGTTACATGGTAACATACTTTTCTGCAGGTGCGAAGTTCCAGTACCCGTCCTGCACACCCCGCTGGTGTCTACATGGGTAAAGAGAGCTGTTTAAACGAATGCCCGTGCAGATGGTACTCCTCTCCCTGGTAGGGTGGACAGTCTGTACAACAACCTCAATCTATTAGATGCTGGCACTGGTCAAGTCTCTAACCATCTGAACGTTAATGCATCTCGGACACAAATGTGACTACTTCATTTCCAGTGGATTCACCAAGCGACCTATTGTCACAGTCAGATGTAGAGACACAACACAAGTAGAGCAGATGAAAGACTCACAGATAGAAAGAAACAGTTAGTGACAAGTTAGTGTGCAACTTTCAGCATGAGCACGAGGTAAGCACATGAACAGAAGATTGGGAAAAGGTGAGGTCCGTAAAACATTCCGATTACTTAGCTTTCCGCAGATCGTCAGGAGACAGCAAAATTGTAGTTAATTTTTTATTTATTTTTATTTCGCAAAAACCTTTACAGGACATCGCTGTCAACATCAGCAACTTTCAGCTGATTGCTGATTTCTTGGCAAGATTAAACTCAGTAGTTTTCTATTGCTTTCTGAGCGACCGGCTCACATACCCCGTAAGTTACCGACGCGGCTAGAACCGTCACCGATTCTCGCGCACGTCACGTTACTCAGAGAGTATACGGGATTACGGAGAAAGTCGCAAACACCTAGACCAGGGAGACCGGCTGTAGTTAGTTAGTCAGCAGTAAATTACGTTCTGTAGGAAATATTGTAGGGCGGTAACTTATGATGTGGCTTTCTTTGTGAAGGAAACAGCAAGTAGCAATTTTGGTCATATTTTAAAAATCCGGATTTTACTTAGAGACCACCACGCCCAGAAAAATGGAATCCATCTGTACCTCAATGAAGCCTGCATGTCAGTTCTAACAACCAGACATATTCATATCTTAATGTCGTGACGTACAACAAGGAAATACACAGAAATTTTATTTCAAAACAATGTTTTCCCGTTGTGAATTTGAATAACATAAACACTAAATTGCACGATATTTTGCTTGGCATATTTCGCTGCATCTTGTCAGGTACATACTGCAGAAATCACACAGCATAATGTGATTAGTTAAATTCTTCAAGCTGAAATATACACATATTCACACAGTATTTTCAATTGTCTACCTCGGTAATTTTAAACTGACAATCCTGTCTTTCTGATTGTACAAGGCTGGCTTCTGTCGATTAATGGCGATGGCCTCAGCGACTTTTAACAAGCGACCATTTTTGCGTGTTCAACAACACGCAAAACGCATTGTCCTCATCAATACAAACATCTGACCACATCAGGTGGATTACTTGCGGCCCAGTAAATGCTTAAATAATAACAGTGTGTTTTCTGTTACTTTATTATTCTTTTACATGATTGTTGTAGTTGGTATACTTACAACGATAGTTGGCCAGCAAGTCCCAACAGGTGGGAAGGCGGTCATTCACTGGTTCAGTTTCACGTGCCCAGCTGGATACAGGTTACCGGGCGCCTTCCTGGCCAAGTGGTTACGCCGCCTGCCTCGCTCTACGAAGGTTCGATTCCGAGCTGCGTCGTGTCGGTTCACAAGTGCAATTTTCATGGAGACTTCTAGAGCTTCGGGGTTCTTGTTTTGTGAGAAACTTTCGGAAGGACGCCTTGCGGAAAGAGACCCGGCCATATGGGATAAAACCTGGTGTAATGAAGTGGAGTCTCTAATCTTTTAAAACATGTGATATTTTCGAGGTGACTGAAATTAACATACGTAAATGGATTGTATGCCATTGACATAGGTGCGGTGCTGGGATTTGTTAGCAAAATGATGAGTTTGTGACAGACTGACCCAGCAAATAGGACATTGGTGCATGTGTCTTCCGGGTGTGGGGATATTGGATAACTTGCACTGTCGAGGCTGGACAGAATCTCCTGGCATTACAAGCACATAATGTGGTTTATTGTGGAGATGCCGGGCTACAGAGTTGGCAAGCTGCACCCCGGGCATATGGCTGATGTGCATATGACGGGTTCAAGGATCGTTGTGAAATGAATCTGGGTTGCCTTGTCTGTAGATGTTTTTCTCGTCTTGTGTGCGTTTTTTATAAGCCTGACGTCCTTTTATACTTGACCCTTCGAAATAGGCCTTCGTGTGTGTGTGTGTGTCTCTCTCTCTCTCTCTCTCTCTCTCTCTCTCTCTCTCTCTGTCACGGAAAAACTGCAGTTTAGTGATTCCTTGATAACTTACATATCAAAATGCAAGGAAGGAGGAGGGTTAACAATTGTGTACTTCATTCTGAGAGGAGGAATAAATTAAAGATCATTGACCTCCGAATATAAAAATAGGATACAGGTGTTCGCAGAGTTCATTGCCTGACAATCGGATCGTACGGACACGAGACCCGGGGAAATCGCATGGAGGAAAAATTAACGGAGAATGCTTTGAAGTGCGTCGAGCGATGAACGGAGGAACAGCGTAACAACGGAGGAAACGAGCAAATAGTCACTACGTGATTTTACCGCCTTTTGATGGGCAGGATACGGCAAATTTGATTGTAGATCAAACAATCAACGGAGGATTGGACACTCAATATAAATACTAGCAACTGGGTTTTCTGGTTAGTGTGTGTTCCAAACTGGGCTGAAGGATCTATGTATCTTGAGTGGGGAAAGAAATACACGTCCCTAATGGTTGAAAGAATATGGGATATTAGTGTGTTATTCGCTAGTGTATTTCGATTCCGGGATGATAAGTGAATATATAAGGTTCAAACTCCCATCTGGATATATCAGAGAAGATAGACACATACTTCTTGTGTACAGGAAAAGCTTGGTTGAGAAACTCAAGGAATTTCATTTGTGAGGAGAGCAAATACCTCAATAAACCAAGGAACAACCTAGACAAGGTCTAATACGAAATAAACATACCTTTAAAGGAACTTTGAAGAAGAAGAAAAGAATAATTAGATAACCAAAGTAATAATGGAAAAAGAAAGATAAGTTTGCAGAAAGCAAAGCAAAATAAAACTACATACGTCTTGTATGCATAGGGAAGAAACAATAGACAAGTCAAAACATTGCTAGTAATTAGAGACAATAGGCAGAACTGTGGTGATGTGGTTTTTCCGGTGTTGGATAAGTACTTTCATGAAACAGACTCGGGCGAAGTCATAAACTTACTGGAATATTACTAATTTACGGTGATCCAGTGGTGAACAGTTGTGTGTCGTTCAATAACGGATTTACCTTCACTCAAGCGTACGGATCATCCAGGGTGAGAGATGTCCTGTTTGATGTGCTGTCCTGTGGTTTTGCGGAATGATTGGGCGAGATGTGACACCGCTGATAGACATTACGCGTTCAGTCTTGCACCAACAATAGAATACACTATCAACTACGCTTACACAGTCCATACATACACCAGACATAGTTTTTATTAATAAATATTTTATTAATCGTTGAAAGGAACTGTTGTCGGAGTATGTGTTGAGGGAATAATAGAGAGAGAGAAAGGAATAGATATATGGAAGGGAAGACAGAAGGGAGGAGTGTAGACAGAAGTCATTCAATAATTCCAAAAGATAATAATCTTGAAGATGTGCTTGTTGATTCCACTTTCCTCCCGGGAAAATAAGTGACACTCTCACACACACACACACACATATATATATATATATATATATATATATATATATATATATATATATATATATATATATATCGAGAGAGAGAGAGAGAGAGAGAGAGAGAGAGAGAGAGAGAGAGAGAGAGAGAGAGAGAGAGAGAGAGAGAGAGAGAGAGTTTCTCATTAATCTACATACGATTTATAATATTTCTTCGTCATGTAATCCGTGGAACAATGGATGTATTGCTACTGTTGTTTCAGAAAAATTCATTGCATGTTAGAATAAACCAAGTCCCATGTTCACAACCATGACGTTTGTTGAAGATTCTCGCGTTAAAAATGTTGTCACAAAAGTCTTAAACTAAAATGAAAATGGCATCTCCCTATCAGAGTTAACTCTTTCTCATCCCAGAGCCACACCTAGGACCAAGTTTCTCTTACAGGTACCTGCTATGGCTATATACAATGTTAGGACTATCACATTGGTTAGGTTCGAGCGCACGGAGCAATGGATAGCCAGTCATTTTCTCACGTAGCAAACAGCGAGTGAAGACACTGAACCCTCCTCACCACGCTCATGGAATTATCAACGTAACCTGCAAACGATCCCACCAACACAACGGCTACCACGCGCCAATATTTGTATGTAACTATACGTGAAACATCGCGGGTCTTGCTGTCTGAAAACCTCGCTATTATATAAACGATATTTCATGAGAATATTAGTAGACCACTACGTCAGCACTACATCCCAGGGTCTTCAAGACTACATTTTACAAAAAACAATGTTGAGCTGAAGCGCCATAACTGAGACGGTCGCAGGGAGGAATTTCATCATTTTAGTTGATCCAGAACATAAAAGACCGAGATCTGTGGAGAGACATGAACGCCTACGCCAGCTGGCACTTGATAATGATTATGACGAAGCGCCATAGAAGAAGAACTTGGTAAACACAGATAGCATGCATCAATATCACCATTTATTGATCACATGTGTCCGCCTATTCACACGGCTCCACAACATTCACACATACACGAATCACACTTGAATCCACCCTATTACTGCGCTTTATATGACTTCCCGTGATGAATCTATTATAAGGTTTCAGTCATTTCCATTTTGTGGCCAGGAAACTTGGAGGCTGCGTGTTCTCGACTCAGTAATCACAGGCAGCTCATGTGGAAAGTTTTCCATCTGAAAGTACTCGTACTAAAATAAGCCTTCTGTATCACAGCTAGAACAGCAAATTTACCATTCAACCACTGTCAAACTCGGCCTTCGAACTCAACTAACTTCCATTAAGCTTCAGACAGTGGTTGCCTGCTTGCTCTTGGGGAATTAATTTCTAAATGTTTGCTGACACCACAGCAGATCTGGTATTAATACCAAGTACATCCTGAACGGGCAGTCGTGGTTGCGTAGTGACTAGACTATTGCCTACCGGGCCCGGTCACATGTGTTCGAACCCCCATCGAAGCGGAATTTCTACATTCAACTGGGTTCCCAGGAAGACGCAATTTAAAATGGTACCAGGGGAAATTAACTGGGGGGTAAAGGCGACCAGCGAGATTGAGTGCCGAGTAGTCTATAAATATATGGGTTCTTTACTTTACTCTAATGAAAGTGAAAGAATCCACCTCACAGATAGTTTCTTATTAGCCTGATACAGAGTTGAGTTGAGCTAAGAACAGACATCACTGCACTCAGGACATTCCCACAATCGCTCCGTCCCTCGTTCAACAGCCTGCGAAGATTCATACTGCTAATCATTCAATCTGCCATCTGATTATAAGTTATCCTGTTCTTCCCTCTCAGTTTTGAGATTCGTTCAGAACCTCTGCCGATCCCCCGCCATGTCATTCTCTCCACATACGGATTCTCAGTTTGTTTCCCCTCTTTCTCCACCTGGTCCCAGAGCAATTATAGAAATTGTGGGTTCGCTTCTTGTAAAGGATAATAAATGTAAAACAGAGCATTTGTGGAAATTGTTCGTTCTCTTTTTGTAAAAGATAACATCGTTACAACAGAGCAATTATGAAACGTTTGGGTTACGCTTCTTGGAGCGGTTAATCCACATAAAACAGAGCATGTTTAAAACATATGGGTTACAGAGAATATGTAAAACGTGTGGGTTATAGAGAATATGTAAATCTTGTGGGTTACAGGGAATATGTAAAGCGTGTGGGTTACAGAGAATATGTAAATCTTGTGGGTTACAGGGAATATGTAAAGCGTGTGGGTTATGGAGAATATGTAAATCTTGTGGGTTACAGGGAATATGTAAAGCGTGTGGGTTATAGAGAATATGTAAATCTTGTGAGTTACAGGGAATATGTAAAGCGTGTGGGTTATAGAGAATATTGAAAACTTGTGGGTTATAGAGAATATGTAACACTTGTGGATTACGGAGCATTTAGAGAACGCTAGTTAGTTAGTCGTTAGTTAGTTAGTCGACAGATAATCCTCATTGCACATCGAACTATTCAGTCCATAAGTGCTCGGATCCCCTCCTCAGCAAATCCCGCAGCGTGTAGCGGCTAACGACACCCGTTCTGTGTTGGTTTATCAATCTTCTTTGGCTTCCTGCGTAGTGTTCTTGTTTGGCCACCTCTCTTTTAATTTGCTATTCTCGTAGTCTGGCCATGGTTGTAGATTCACAGTCATCACTTGGTTCACGCAAAAGTCTTACTTCTCGTAGAGCATTCAGAATGTCAGTCTGGTCCATGTCGTGTCCGCCCTCCACAGTAGCCTTAACTGCGAGCTTGTCAGCCCGCTCATTTCCTTGTACTCCCTCATGCCCTGACACGAAGATGAAACTAATCTTTGCCAGCAGAAACCGCTCCAGAGACAGCAACCATTCTCTTCGAATCCACCCCATCTCTATCCTCTTGAGAATGCTCATTGAGTCGCTAAGGATACATGCCCTAGTGAATATCTGTGTCTTAAGCCATGTTATTGCTTTACTTACTGCCATGACTTCCATAGTCAGGCTACTTGTGGTCGCAGCAAAAGCACCAGAGTCCTCCTTCACAATTCTCCCTCCGGCCTGAGCCGTAAAGGCCCATGAGCTTCTCACATGTCGGACGACCGACCCATCTGTGTATATGACAGCATCACCGTCTAGTGAATTCTCGAAAATCAACGCTTGTACTTCCGCCTCCACAGCAGCCGGATTTTCTTGTCTGCATTTTCTATCTAGTTTGATGCAAACTGAAAAGGATGTACAGAAATCTGTTGGCACTTGTACCCACTTCTCGCCAGGTTCTAAGTCCTCAAGTGAACACATCTGTTGAAGAATGTCTTCGGCTTGACCCATCCACGACCGTCCTCTTTTTAACCTGCTGCCTTTCACCTTCATAATTTCACTGTGCAGTGGATGTTGTGTGTTTGAGTTAACTCTGAGGTAGGCTCGAACTCTGCAGACTTGTATTATGTCTTCAATGGTTTGAAAATCAAGAAGGTAGCGCATCGCCCTGCATGCTGTATCTCTTGTACATCCAAGAATAATGCGTATAGCTTCATTCTGCATCCTTTCCATCCTTTCCATCTGCTTACGGCTGAGAGTCAGGATTGCCATCGCATACTCAAAAACAGAAATGACCAGCCTCTCGTATAGAATACATAGATGGCGCTGCTCACAGTTTGCTGCCGCCATCACCCGCATCGCAGCCAAACCCTGCTTGGCCTTTGTTATCACCTAGTCTATGTGCTTATTATAAGCAGGGCTTCGATCAAACCGTATCCCCAGGTAATTCATTACCTGCGTTCTTTCCACCGTCTCTGAACACAGCTTTAAGTTGGTGTTGGAGTGTTGACAATATGATTATTAAAATAGAACCAACGACGATACACTAAACCATCGTCAGCATATTACAATGTCCTACCAGGTCCAGTGATCTTCTCGCTGGTGATTCTCACTGTGTAGGCGTTAAACAGTACCTCAGATAATCGTGATCCCTGTGGTAGGCCAGGATATATTGTTGTTGGTTCAAAAGTCCAACTGCCACATCTAAAAACTACTTTCCGTTGGAAGAGGGCTGCAGCAATCCAACTAAGGAAGAATGGATTTATTTTGAGTTCAAGAAACTGAAGCAGTAAAAAATCCGATGGTACTCTGTTGTACGCGTCCTCAAGATCAATCGCTGGAGCAAAGGTTTCATTGCCTCAGTGGAAACCTTCATAGACATCATGGGCAAAAACTGCTGCATTCGTCCAGGTTTCTCTTTTTGGACAGTACCCACCCAGTGTAGGTGGGAAAACACCTTGCTTCTCTAGCTGGCTTGATATTTTCCTGGTAATTAACTTCTCCAGCAGCTTGCCTATTGTATTCTGCATGGCTATAACTCGATATCCCTGAATGTTTGTGTGGTCTTTGCCAGGCTTCGGCAAGGGAATCAGATAGCTATGTAACCACTCCTTCTTGATGCTAGCAATCCCTATACTGTTGTTGTACATGTCTGCTAGTTTCTCTAGCTCGTTGTCGGTACACCTGTTGATTTCGTCGTATCTTATGCCATCAGGCCCAGGAGCGCTTTTTTGATCGTCGAAGCACAGCCTTCCTTTCTTTCACTGTCACTGTGCCTTCATCCGAGGTGTTCGGAAATATAGAGAATAGATCATATAGATCATATTTAGAACATATGGGTTACAGAGCATATTTAGAGGAGGAATGAGAGTGGAAATTAAACCATGCAATAATTTACCAGTTTCATGTATTTGTGAGGTTGTGTAATAATGTCTGTCACCCTAGACTACTGTTTTCATTGGGTTGCATCTAGAATAGTATATTTTTACTTTATATACAAAACAGTTAATTGCATATCCTTTACAGAACGTAGCATTCAACTCCAGCATTATTTTGGCAGTTTATGATTCCTGGGAAAGTATTCGTTCAGTAGTTTGCCACTGATTTCTGAACGCCGACATTCATACCATTGTATGGAAACCAAAACAAGGCGTCTGCTTCCAAATCGCCCGCAGCTGTGTTTCGAATGCGGTATGCGGGATTTCGAATTGCATTCATAACACCTTCGCCACAGAGCCGGCTTGATACTTTATAAGCCAGATTCTACAGAGGTGGCTATAAGCCAGATCCTACAGAGGCGGCTATAAGCGAGATCCTACAGAGCCGGCTTGATACTTTATAAGCCAGATCCTACTGAGTCATGCTTTCCATGGCGTTCAGAAACTTGCATTACAAACGTCAATAGTACATGTGATTCCAAAAATGTCCCATAGCAAGAGCCAGCTGTGGGTCAGTGAAGGGACAGGACTATCACATCTCTTAGACTTGAGTGTTCGGAGGAATAGGTGATCCGTCCACCCCCCCCCCCTCCCCCTTAGCGAACGAGGAGAGCTGGCATCGAACCCTTGTCTCATCGCGCTCTTGCCAATATCAACGCAACACCCTAACCATTACAACAACTCACCCACCTATGCACGTAACGTGTACATTCACTGGCTCATCATCATCATACAGCAAGCCTATGCAGAACATCGGTTTTTCTACAGGCCACCTGGCAGATTCTCGATCTTTGGGCAGTTCACTTGCCCGTGCATTGTCGTACCTATGGTATCTAACGTATTGTGTGTTTATTTGGGATGTTTAGTTTCTGTGCAGTAGTTTGTAAATTCTTTCTAAACGATAAAGGCTGCTTATAACTTTCTATTCCTGCTCCTTTATCTACTTCCATGCCAGACTGAAGCAGCACCTACATTCTTCTTCTTCTTCCTCGTCGTCGGCTTCCTTTTCTTGCCTTTCTTCCTCCTCTTCTTCATCTTCCTTCTACATATTCTCCTCCTCCTTCTCCTCCTCCTCCTACTTCTCCTCCTCCTTCTCTTCATTATTCTTCTATACAATACTTATGCAAAGCCGATTAGTTTTTAAAATAAGGATCGCACTATATACAAAAAACTCCTTGTCACAAGGTAGGATTGACATAGAGGATTGGCTATGGTTGTGTCTAGAAGATGTCTGTGTGAATGTTGTGTTGAACGACTGATCAACCACGATGCATCAATACCAAACACCGGAATGCGCACATAATACTTTAATTTGAACAACTGGATACAACATTATTCCGCAGGAACAATTCAGCATTACATATAGATATATTGTATATGCACGGATTCAGTACACGTAGCCCCAAATACTATCTCCGCTGACAACCGGACTAAGTCTCCAATACTTAGCCTCAGAATTACTATCACTGAAGGGACGCAGAGGTGTTTCCAAGGCACCAGGGCCGGGTTATATACTGGCCAAGACCTATTGACGCTTCCTCGTCGAGCGTCCTGGGCAACAGGTCCCTTCGGGGTCCTGGCTGAAGTCAATAGGATCGCCGATTCCTCCGAAGTCGGAGAGTGTCTGCCTGTACGGCGAGGAACCACCAGTCTGCGCACCAATAAGCCAGACATGGGACAACGGATACTCACGCAAACCTCAGGTCCTGTATGACATCACACTGATGTTGGACAACAGGATGCCTTCATCCGACATACAGGACTTTGCGTTGGAGCTCAAGCCAACGAACACAAGCAAGCAAGCAACTATCACTGAAAAAAAAAAAAAAAAACACAGGGCGGAGTTCTCTCGCTAACTCCGCTACCATTCAATTTCCCAGACCGCAGACCTCCACTGTCTGGTCCCAAAACTCAACTGTCCCTCTTGTTTTAGACTTGTCTTTTAACCCTTCTTTGCAGACCTCCCCGGGGAATGCCCTTTAACCCAGTGATCATACTTATCAGTTGCCCTGAAAATTGCATATCGAATTCTCCTTTGTTTTCTTTCTTAGCTGGCCCGGTTCACTTTCTCCCAGGTAATTTTAATCTCGACATTAGCTGCTGATTTATCTCGTGCCTGGCTTGGTAGAATCAGCGGGGAAAGAAGACCCTGTTGAGCTTGACTCTAGTCCGACTTTGTGAAGACACATGAAGGGTGTAGCATAGGTGGGAGCGCAAGCGCAATTGAAATACCACTACTTTCATCGTTTCTTTACTTATTCAGTCTCTCGGTAGAGATTTGTTCGCAGCAGACGAGTATAATCTCCGGCGGGCCTATTCTCGCCGGTCGCGAGATCCGCACAATGGAAGGATGGGGGATTTGCTTGCAATAGACAGGCAATATCTCCTGCGGCAGCTCTGGCGGGCCTATTCCCGCTGGTCGCGGGGTCCGCTTAAAGTCAGGTGGAGAGTCTGACGATAGTGCACGCTTTACACAGGTCCAGACACCTGTGATCGACAGATGTGCGCGCCTTTATGGTCCGGGCTCGTACGAGGCCCTCACCTGTGGGACTTGGCTGAACGTCTCTAAGCCAAGTCCCTTGGGTGTCAGGGTCTGGCCATAACTCGTCACCTGCTCGTGGTGGCGAGGTCGCGGTGGATTTGACGCTGCGCCGCCAGCGTCTGCAGCCTACCTTGTGCCAGACGTATTGGTTACCCATTCCTCTGGACAACACAAGTTTAGGCCGAGAGAGAGGTCATGTCGTTTGGGCGCCACATGTTGCTCTGAAGCTCTGGTCAGACATTGTGATGGAATATTGGCCACATTCCAACTCACATACTTTGGTCTGTCAAGACTGCAAGGTGTCAACGACGTGCTTTAACCAACACTTTTGTTTGGAATTTCCCCAGTATGTTGCAAATTGTGATTACCTTGCCGGCCTAGTATTTGCATATTGCTTTGTTACTTTCCCCCTCCTTAGTTCGTACATCAGCCCTATTTTGGCTTCTCTGCCTTCCCTCTTTCTGACCTATCCTTCGCCTATTATCATCTCTAACTCCATTAACTTGTTTATGTTGTAGCATTCCTACCCAGGGCAATCATCTCCCCAGTTAGGTCCGGCTAAGCACGTTACACTCCTCAAGGCGTGTACATGGATCTTTTAATTACTCTGCTTTTTAATTTATCTGTTCACTTGCACACCATTGGTTGTGTTCATTTGACAATTGCTGTCTGGGACCCCTGTACTATTACGCCTGGGTTGCCGCAGGGATCTGTCTTGTCCCCGGTGCTCTTTAATGTCTACACCAGCAAAATCGCAGCTATTGAGACACCAGGTGTGGGTAGAATCTTGACATTTGCAGATGATGTGCTGGTGTACAGACAGGGCAGAGACAGGGCCAGTTTGGCGAAAGACGTACAGGTGGTGGTAGACAAGGTATCGGTTGTGTGGTACTCCCTGGATAACCGGAGGCAGACGTTCCAGGTATTATGTTGAATGGATGTCCTCTTAGTCGAGAGAGTAAATTGAAGTACTTGGTTATCACTTTTGACAGATGTTTGTCTTTTAAGGATCATGTGGCGGATTTGGTGGTGAAGGCTGGTAGGGGACTTAATGCATTGAGAGCTATGGCAGCAACCGGGGTAGATCAGAGGATGCTGTACATTGAAGAGTTAACGAAATGAAGAGTTAACGAAATGTAGCCCCAATAACAAACTCCTGTACGACATCTTTCTTGTAAAATTGGCATCTGAATAATGTCAGCGTGAGCAGGATTACAACAGTCAGAAGGCGCTTTCAGCTTTCCGTGCATTATGAAAATTGAGGAAATTGGACGAAATTGAAACAGTAAAAATTGAGAATGTCGATTAGGTGTTGTTATGTGGAGCAGAAGCAAAGAGAAGAGCAGAATAATTGTGGGCAAGTTTCTTATAACACGATCGTTGCCTTTTTATGTAAATTCTCCCGTTACGAATAGTCGCATTAAACCAAACACAGGGACTAAAGGGACAATGTGGCGGATAAAGACAATAAAATAACAATCTTCAAAAGTAGCACGGATAAAATAAAATAGGAGTCTGAAGTAAATGTTGCAACAGTGTTAATATGAGGGAGTTAATAAGTAAGGCACAAATGGCTGCAGAAATATAACTAAAGATGATAACAACTTGAAACCAGTTTATTTGTATACATATATTGTACCTTTATTTCTCAACATAATTTCCACCAAGATTGATGCGTCATCGTTTTATCAGTCCTGCCAAACCGGCTGCATAGACCTGCTTGCTTTGTTTTCATTTACCCGCCATCCCACAGAACTGTATGACTTACTTATTGACTCATCCTCGTAACTGTTTCTACCCAACTATGCACCGATTCACGGGAAATCGCTAGGGGCCAAGGCCACTGAAAACCCACCTTGGCGGGAGACATTTCGCGAGTGACGCCGAAGTTGAATGCGAAGTGAAAACGTGGTTATGTTGAGAAAGAAAGGGATAATGTATGTGTAAACATAAACTGGTTTCAAGTTGTTATCATATTTAGTTATTTTTCTACAGCCATTTGTGACTTACTTATTTGACTTCCCCTCGTATCCATAAATATCAAATGAACACGAAACGTGCTTCAGTAAATGTGCGCTTGACATAGAAACAATTAAAGGTTGCTGTCAGGAGCTAAATTTGGAAAGTCACTTATTGTACATTATTGTGAAGAAGGGGAAAGCATCTTGATGATCTTCTCCTTTTCCTCCTCCTCTATCTACTTCTGCTTCAACTGCTTCTTCTTCTCCTCCTCCACCTCCTCCACCTCCTCCCCGTCCTTCTTCTTCTTCTTCTTCTTCTTCTTCTTCTTCTTCTTCTTCTTCTTCTTCTTCTTCTTCTTCTTCTTCTTTTTCTTCTTCTTCTTCTTCTTCTTCTTCTTCTTCTTCTTCTTCTTCTTCTTCTTCTTCTTCTTCTTCTTCTTCTTCTTCTTCTTCTTCTTCTTCTTCTTCTTCTTCTTCTTCTTCTTCTTCTTCTTCTTCTTCTTCTTCTTCTTCTTCTTCTTCTTCTTCTTCTTCTTCTTCTTCTTCTTCTTCTTCTTCTTCTTCTTCTTCTTCTTCGCCCTGATCTTCTTCTTCTTCGCCCTGATCTTCTTCTTAGTCTTGACAATTATCTTTAATGGTTATCTTGGTTGGAGATGAGGAGTCACAATTCCAATTGGCGATACCTCGTTTTATCGATAAAGTGTCGCAGCTGCTTGATGACGTCAAGATAGCACATGTTTTACCTTTGGCTATACCTCTAAGCCAATGCTTCAGTATTGTATCATCTTCAAGACACTGCAATTATCCTCTGGTATCATCTTCAAGACACTGCAATTATCCTCTGCATCTATTTTATTCCATCCACCAATGTTAGCTTTTCCGCTGATTGTGTCATATCCACTGGTATTGTCCTGGCATTGTCTTATCTTTTGACATAGATCTATCCACTAACAACCATACATAACAGCCAGTTGTTTAGATGTCCTAGTAGTTAGTGCCTTCTGGTTTTCGCCTCAGTATTCTTCTTCTTCAGCGCGCCCATCTGTGGCAAGTTATTGCGCTCTGCATGGATATGATCGCCATGATCAGCCTGTAGAGGTCCTTAAAAGCCTTGTTGCTTTAAAAATAAATGTTTTCATATCTTTTACAGGACATCGCTGTCAACATCAGCATCTTTCAGCTGATTGTTGATTTCTTGGCAAGATTACGCTCAGTAGTTTGCCATTGCTTTCTGAGCGGCCGGCTCACATACCCCTAAGTTACCGACGCGATTCGAACCACTGCTGATTATCACCGTCGTCATGTTACTTACGAGAGTATACGAGATTATGGAGAAAAGTTGCTAACCTCTGGGCCAGGAAGCTGGCCTTGATGCTCTACTTCCTCAAATATAACCTGCCTTGTTAATTGGACATAGTTGGCAGAGATTGTTTGATCTGATCAGAGTCTTTCAAACGCCGAGTTAATATCAGACACAATGCAAGTACTAGTTTGATACATATTACGTGTTTACCGTGTTATCAAAGAATATTTTCACGCTCGACCTGCTGAACTCTGGTCATCTGGTTAACAAAGTAATTTGCATTTCGTGTGCTTGTACGAATGATAAACGCGTGCTCAAATTTGCCATCGGCTACCGAAAACTACCAACACTGTGTCAAGCGAAGCGCATGATAGTGAATCTCCGATTAGCTTGTTAACAAGCGTTTACGTTGAAGTTGTATCACTGACAACGTGTGATATATTTTAGCAGAAAAAGAATGTATATTTTCACTCCATGTCATAGTTAATTCTCTAGTATGCACTTGATGAGATACAGCGAGATATGCCAGGCAATAAATTGTGCAATCTGCTGTTTATGTCTTCTTTGTTCACGTTTGCGAAATAAAAACATACTTTGAATATTTGTTGTGTTTAAATCACATCCAAAATTCTTTTAAGTTTCAGCATATGGCATATTTGTTTTTCTGGGCTCACCTTCTGTTTCTTTCAACTAAAATATTGTATGAGCAAACGAAAACATGGCATAGTACTGAAATTCACACTCCCTCAAAATGAATAAATAATTTGGTTCGAACCGATATGCCTTATAAAAACACACTTGCAGTACTGGTGATGTATACATTCTCTGGTAACTGTCTCTACAGAATGAAGGTTCCAATGTGATGTGACTGAGTCTGTAATGTGGAGTTCATTGACAGAGGTACTATGGACTGCACCGCAGACCAAGGACGGTACTTCCAGCGGCGCCTTCCTTACAATTTCAGGAGCCGGAACTACCCGAATCATGACTGGCAGGCGGTTCACTCAAGTCGTACGCACGCACATCCAGCTCGAGATGTTTCGTGTATAGCACATATCCCATATTAACCCGGACATGTGTGCCTGCCCTGAAGCCATCCCGCCCTCGGGAAAGCAAATATTCAGCACCCCGTGCATCTGTCGACAAGGAAACATGCACTCTTGTAAAGTTGACTGCCAGACAAATGCTGTGAGGAAAAGCTTTAACATAACATACATGGCAATTGTTTCATCGTATAACTAGAGCTCTATTTGTAAAATCAACATAGTAAAAGAAACAGAAAAATAAAATAAAACACCCCGCACCCAGAGAGGAGGATCAGAGCTAGAGAAAAATACGATAAGAAAGACATGTATTTAATCACATGACAAGTATCATATGAGCACCAGACAATGAGTTTTGTAGCTTGCCATCAAAACTCATATTGTAAATACATTCGTTTTAAGACAATATCACAACAACGAAGACGCAGACCATAGATTGTACGATTTACTGTCTGGCATATTTCGCTGCATCTCGTCAGGTACATACTGCAGTAGTCACACAACGTAGAGTAAAACAACTAGATACATCTTTCAAGCCGAAATAAACACATGTTTGCACAGTAATACATTCATACATAAAATAGTCGTTTGTAAAGTTTGCAGAAGCCATAATGATTCATCTACATGGGCCAGTTTTGTGCAAACAGAAAGACATGATTCCCAATTTAAAATTACCATGGTAAACAATTTATATTTCCTGTGCGAACATGTGTATATTTCAGCTTGAAAGATGTATCTAGTTATTTTACTCTATGTTGTGTGACTTCTGCGGTATGTACCTGACGAGATGCAGCGAAAAATGCCAGGCAGTAAATCCTACAATCTTTGGTTTGTGTCTTCGGTATTCAAATTCACTACGCGGAAACATTGTTTTGAAAATCACAACATGCAATTGATGAATTCTATGTAGCATCTATTTTTTTTATGGATCGGCTACAAATGAAGCGAGCCCATCCCTTATGATCAAGGTCGCAGGTTTATGTCAACCTCTGGCCCTGCAGGCCATACAATATCTACAAATACGTTATTGCACTTTTTTCATCATTATTTTCTCAAGCTCAGATCCTTCATTTCCTTTCCGTGTTTCATTGTGGAACTGTTCAACACGAAAAAACACGACACGAACCGATTTAAACGTTTTATTAATATCTCTGGCTTTCCTAGACATGTCAGAAGGGATGTGGTTTATGTTTTCATGAGCTTGATCTGTGAATATCTGCCGGAAAATTATAAAACAAAACAGGGTTATGCTAGAGCCGGTAATGAATTAATGCATAGTGAAATCAGCATTCCTTTTAGTAAAGGCGGGGAAAACAGGCTCGCCACTTTATCCCTCAAGACTGTTTCTGAGTTTACATAACTTAGCCACAAATGTTGCGATACAATATACGTCACTCTGCCTTCTAACAACGTGACTAGGTAATTGTCGTTCAACATTCCAAGACTGCCATTAAGTTTCCGACACTCTAGATTCCAAAACTGAGAGTAAGCACCCATATCTGTACTTATAATAGGTGTTAGTGAATACACGACACTTTACATCTGTTATTCAGAATGCATATCTGCACCCATTTTAGCTGCTAATAAGTATATGTCGCTATAGCTACAACAGTTGTGGCTAACTATTTGTTGTTGTACCTACAACAGACAGATTAATTGTGTCGGTGTACCTACAATAGCCGTGATTGCATTGTGTCGGTGTACCTACAATAGCCGTGATTACATTGTGTCGGTGTACCAACAATAGCCGTGATTACATTGTGTCGGTGTACCTACAATAGCCGTGATTACATTGTGTCACTGTAAATACAATAGCCGTGATTACATTGTGTCGGTGTAAATACAATAGCCGTGATTACATTGTGTCGGTGTACCTACAATAGCCGTGATTACATTTTGTCGGTGTACCTACAATAGCCGTGATTACATTTTGTCGGTGTACCTACAATAGCCGTGATTACATTGTGCCGGTGTACCTACAATAGCCGTGATTACATTGTGCCGGTGTACCTACAATAGCCGTGATTACATTTTGTCGGTGTACCTACAATAGCCGTGATTACATTTTGTCGGTGTACCTACAATAGCCCTGATTACACTGTGTCGGTGTACCTACAATAGCCGTGATTACATTGTGCCGGTGTACCTACAATAGCCGTGATTACATTTTGTCGGTGTACCTACAATAGCGATGATTACATTTTGTCGGTGTACTTACAATAGCCGTGATTACACTGTGTCGGTGTATCTACAATAGCCGTGATTACATTGTGTAGGTGTACCTACAATAGCCGTGATTACATTTTGTCGATGTACCTACAATAGCCGTGATTACATTTTGTCGGTGTACCTACAATAGCCGTGATTACATTGTGCCGGTGTACCTACAATAGCCGTGATTACATTTTGTCGGTGTACCTACAATAGCGATGATTACATTTTGTCGGTGTACTTACAATAGCCGTGATTACACTGTGTCGGTGTATCTACAATAGCCGTGATTACATTGTGTCGGTGTACCTACAAGTATTGGCTGCTCTACTTTCTAAAGTTGTGACATAGTATCCGTCGCTGTGCCTGTGTAAGCTTCCAGTAAAACCCCTTTGCTCTACCTACACAATCTCTGTCTACGCATGTGTCGCTGTACCTACAATAGCCGTGACCAAGTATCCGTCGTTGTACCTACAAGAGCCGAGACCGAGTATCAAATTACTCTACCTGTTACAACTGTCTATCAGTCTAAATTTTTAAACTGACTATACCAAGTCAGTGCATTTGAAAACATGGGAATGCGGTGGGAATGATGTTTCAAAACAGTGGTTTCCTGGCGACTGTCCAACCATCATGTGCCATGCCGAAAAGCGTGGGCAGTTATGTTTTGCCGTCTCACTCGATCACCAGTGTCGTAGATCAGCTTCGTATTCCTGTCTCGACCATGCCATGTGGCCAAGCCATCCAGGTACTTAATTCTTGGTCTTCCCCTTGGCCTGTTTCCTTCGATCTTGCCAGTTGTCACCAAGTTCTCCAATTTATTTCTTCTCATAACATGCCCAAAAAATTTTGACTGTCCACGTCTATTGTCTCTAACCAGTTTACGATCTTCATTTGTTTCTTGAAGGTCTTGTTCATTGGTTTTTCTGTACGTACATGGTATTCATTGCATTCTCCTCAGAAACCACATTTCCACAGCCATCAAATGTTTTTCAGCTTGACTGCTCATTGTCCACGCTTCACATCTATACAAAAGTACAGGTTCTATGTAGCATATCAACAGTCTTTTTCTCGTTTCAATTGATATCTTTTTATTGGCCAGTATGTTTTTCATCTTGCAAAAGGCTACCTTCGCAATGGCAATTCTTATTCTAATCTCTTCAATGCATCTCCCATCAGATGTTATGACTGTTCCGAGATAACTGAACTGATTCACTTGCTTAAGAATATGCCCATTTACTTGTATATCACATTGTTATATTTCCTTCTTCCCAGTGGCGACCCTAATCTGGCGGCTGCGTAGCGATAATACAACAGGTAACCGTGGAGTGATCCGGTAGCAGCTACTGTGGTTGTTTTTTTTTTTTTTTTTGTTGCGTCCTCTCGCTTTGAACTCAAGCGTAGTCCATATTATGTCTTACTACTTTTAGTCCACTGTACTAATTTTTGCGTATGAATTAATTCTCTCTATTACCAGTGTCCCTCGCCACGAGGCAAACACACCCCGACTTCTGAAATACTTGTAATTTACAACCGCACGTCAAGGACGAGAAGTCAGTTTTGTAGTCCAACTAACCACTGTGGGGATGAACCCGCTGCCTCAGCATCAGCACACCAAAGTCTAAGAGCAAGCGCTCTGATCCATTCGGTCATGCTGACCTCGGTTATTTACCGTAAACACGTACATGTGGGGGAATTTAGTCCAGGACTGGCATCATGTGTCTCGGGACGTCACTCACCTCTACACTTACAATGTTTCATGCCCTTTGTAAGACGTGATCAGCCCTAGATTGAATTTCTGGGCAATTTTAAGTTCAGTAGCTTGCCATTACGTTCTGCGCAGAAGTCAACATTGTAAGTCCATCTTAATACTTGTGTAGGGATTCAACATCCTATCCAACCGTCAGCGTACCAGAAGTTTAAGAGCGAGCGCTCTTATCCCGTTGACCACATCAACTTGCCACTGTTTCACTACCGGTGTATAATTGTATACTTTTACTTCAAAGCATAAAGTATTCGTAAAAACAAGCACGTGTGGTGGCTGTCCCAGTCTTCCTATATTCATGGGTACTTTGTTACCTCTACCTTTGATGGGAATTTTCGGCCGTTCAGACAAATAGACCCTACCTTGCCCAGATACAGGGTTGTCCACATGTTGCGGTGGACACTTAATCAGGTGAGCTGCGTTTGCCGTGCCCTAATACGTTGCCAGTCTTCTAAAGGGGTAGTGTCAGGTGGGAACCATATCCAGTGTAGGAACTGAGGTCATGATGAGTTTTCCCACATCAGCAGTACCACACAGGGAGCCGCGGTGGCCGGTTGGCTAGACGCTTGCTCACCGGCCGGTGGTCATCGGTTTTATCTACATCGGGGCTGATTCCAGTTTTTAAAACTGATCTGGGCTTCCAGGTCGACCCAGCCTTCATAAGTACCAGGACATGACTTGGGAAGTCAAGGCCTATAGAAATATGGGTCGAGCACTATATGTGCGTAGTGCGCCTTAAGTCGCGTACACGAAACCCTCACCTACTACTTACTACATATAGTACTACAGAGTGCGTGTATACATTAATGATCGAAAACCTACTGGAGGGGTGTCTGAGAACTGTGAGGCTATCGAGTCACTCATTGCACAGATCTCAGATTTCTAATCGATGATGCACAAGTAAACGTGTTGTCTGTTTATATATATATATATATACTAGCTGACCCTGCCCGGCTTCGCCCAGACCCTGGTGGCGAGCATCTCATTTAATTCATATAAGTAGTCATATAAGTTCTCATTCCCGTTACCGACTGTCTGTCTGTCTGTCTGTCTGTCTGTCTGTCTGTCTGTCTGTCTGTCTGTCTGTCTGTCTGTCTGTCTGTCTGTCTGTCTGACCCGGCCCGGCATTGCCCAGCTCCTGGTGTGGAGCATCTCATTTAATTCATATAAGTAGTCATATAAGTTCCCGTTCCCGACTGTCTATCTGTCTGTCTATCTGTCTGTCTATCTGTCTGCCTGACCCTGCCCGGCTTCGCCCAGTCCCTGGTGGGAAGCATCTCATTTAATTCATATAAGTAGTCATATAAGTTCCCGTTCCCGTTACCGACTATCTGTCTGTCTGACCCGGCCCGACATCGCCCAGCTCCTGGTGTGAAGCATCTCATTTAATTTATATAAGTAGTCATATAAGTTCCTGTTCCCGACTGTCTATCTGTCTGTCTGTCTGTCTATCTGTCTGCCTGACCCTGTCCGGCTTCATTAAATTCATACAACAAAAAAAAATGTAACTTAAAAGAACGTTCTACCACACACCATCCATTATTTTTAATGAAAACTCTTTATAATCACCTGCATGACTACAGTAACTTCTTAAGCAAAAAAAGATGAGTTACAATGTTATGCATTGTGCATCATTTTTATGAAAACTTTGAAAATGCCTTACAGATTGCATCATTATTTATTATAACTCATATGCCGGTACATAACTATGGACAAAGAGTTTATAAATCTTTGAAAACGATGCCACAATATGACTATAAGTTATACAGAAAAGTTATGCCCCTTGAAATAACTTTTACAGAGTTAGGTCCCCTGAGATATATGAAATTATGATGAAAAATGAAAAATGAAATAATACTGAGTAAGCAGGCGATTTCACACTAACAAAATATCACAGTTGACAGCTCTGGAATGAAAGGAAGGCGTGTAGAAAATTTCATCTCAATCGGATGGGCCGTTCGCGAACAAATAAAGGCCATACATACATACATACAGACAGAGATACGCACATCCTAATTTATATATAATATATATATATATATATATATATATATATATATATATATATATATATATATATATATATATATATATATATATTTATATGAGGGGACTGGTGCACTTATTTATTTATTTACAGTACCTGTTGCACGTGCGTAAACATCTGGCGTGAGCTAATAGTAAATACATCCATATCTAGTAGGCTCAAATGCTACGTGTATGTAACGGAGTTGTTTTAATCTGTTATGTTTTTTATAAAGCAAATGTTGCCTCACCTGTGTGCAGCATGTTTAGTCACGTTCTGAAGAAAGTGAAAACCATGGTTGATTAAAGGGGACGGGGCATCATATTTGGGAGTAATGCAGCTGTGGGTCTTATGTGGCGTCACGAAGTGTCCATTTTCAGCATAAGGGTTGCAAGTGGAGAGATGTCCCAAGATTAGACTTAAGTGACCAGGGCCTCTCTTCACCTGCTAGCGGGACGTCCTGGCCAGACACTAGTCTAATAAAGGGAGGGTCACAGTGGTCTTCGCGCTGATGAAGCCTGCCGACAACTGTGGTCGCTACGAAGCTGCAAGAGTCACACAGGTACAGGATGATGGTAGACAATCAATCAGCACCCAGGTCTTGTACTCACCTGTCGGAGAGCTTACCAGCATGCTTGGAATAAGTGTTTTCATATGCACCAAGATAAACACCACATTACATATTCGTTAAATCGTATAATCTAATCTGCGAGGGTGTACAACAATAACTGATAGTACCATTGTTGGTTAGATAAAACGAGATAGGCAAATAAGAATACACAAAACAACAAGAGCGTTCAATGTACTAGGACATGCGCGGAAGTGGCAATAAATTAACACTAGCACCAAACTTAACAAACTACTGAAATTAACCTTGCCAAGAGATCACAACAGCAAATAATGCTAGTGCTGACTGCAACGTCCTGCAAAGGATATGCAACTAACTTGTTTTAACCAAGCTTAGAATATTTAGCTCTAACGTAAAACCAGTACTGCTACATGGATCAGAAACACGGGGCACGACTCAATTACTAATAAACCACAAACATTCAATAGCCTATTCAAGAAAAGAACGGCTCAAATAGTATTACAGAATAACTTACACGGAAGCTTAGGGTGAAATCAAGCGAATCAAGAGGTGAGGACGAGGCACTGGCTCTGCTTAGAACACACGTTGAGAAAACATCCATATCTAAGTAACATCAACCACATATACGGGAATGTAGATGTAGGCTATTTATATTTGTTCTTGTTTGTATAGTATTGTCTAACATCATCATCTGTTTGCTTGTTATTTAAGTGTTCATAGATTGTTTCCAAACTCAGAATCACAGAGTTTACCATACACATACGGATTTGGTACACACAGAGTGGACTTGCTTTAATTAACTACCATTGACTCAAGAACATGGTCTCATGATGTAACGCTAAATGGCGTTAAACGCTAAATGTATTTTATTGTTAAAATTGGTGTTGTTACTTCTGTAAAACTTCGTCGATTTTAGATGATAGTACTTCTATGGCTTGAAGAATTGGGCAGACTTTAGTTAAAACAATTGGAACTGGTGGAGACTTAGTTTCATCTCTGACGACGAGGGCAACTGATAACAGGGGGAAAATCACCACAGTGCACTCACTAGTAGTAGCACGCGTATGGACTACGCTGGAGTTCAGAACGAGTTGACAGAAAGATCCTTTGATTGCTTGGTCTCTACAAATAACCGTCCACAGCTGGGAGAACACTCGGTTCTTCTCCAGCTAGAGGCTGCTGCCTGGCCTTTCTGCCACTCTTCGCTGGCTTCTGAGGATAGGGACGGAGCGCTTATGGGAATGCCCCGAATGCTGTGATATCGGTTCTTAAATCAATCAATCAATCAATCAATCAATCTGCCACTCCACTCTCAGCAACCAGTGGATGGTGAATGGACATGTTGCTAAGTATAAGACAAGTTGTGACAGGGAACTGATGAGTAGCAGTTGTTGTTTATTGCTGGATACGATGTAAGATACATACTTTGGTGATTCATTGTAACCTCCAGAAAGAGATTGGTCTCACAAAGTGAAGGAACGATTCCTCTGTCCTTGGGTTGGAGTATGCTGACAATGAGGACCTAGAACCAGTGGCATTTCCAACCTAAGCCTAATTCCAACTGTGCGTGCAGTGCCGACTGATGACCTGACCACATCTTAATCTGTTTCTTGGCAGATATGGAGTTCAGCACCAGTGTCGTACTCTCGGCTAGTTTCTGAACTAGGAGAGGGAGATAAGGGGAGGTCTGCAACACAGTCCTGGGGAGATGACACCTTCGTGCCGGGTTGGGGGAGATGCCGCGGCTTCACTCGCACTCCGATACGTGCAAGATCTTCCCTGGTTCCGGGTGACCTATGCGTCGGATCTAAGAGTTACAACTTTCAGAGGATTCTCAATTAATGAACTAGGACAAGAGGACGGATAGAATGCTACACATTGTAGTCTGGTATCGGAGCACCGACATTCTTCAAGATAAAAACAAACTACATAAAAAAAACACTTATGAATCACAACGGATTTATTTCACATTGAAAATCAGGTTGTGACACGTCAGAAGCTAATAGCACTTGAACAAGTAACAGAGGCACCCAGATTAGTATTTAAACATATGGATCCAGTCTGTCACGCTGACGATATACGTGATGTTGGAAGAGAAAACTAGACAGTTCTGTCTTTCAGACAATGTTTCTAGCACAGTACAGTTTAAAAAAAAAAAGCATCGATAGGGATATGAACACTTGATGACCGGACCTGTGGGCAAGTGTGCTAGCCACTGTGTTACCTCGGCTCCCAGGGTTTGCCAGGTACCACTTAACTGCACTCCAAAACCTCTATAAGTGGGCCAGAGCCTCCCATATATCACACAAGCAGAGTCTCCCATAGATCACATAAGCAGGGTCTCCAATAGATCACACAAGCAGGGTCTCCCATAGATCACACAACACAGGGTCTTCAATAGATCACACAACACAGGGTCTCCCGTAGATCACACAACACAGGGTCTCCCATAGATCACACAAGCAGTGAGTCAACACAGGCATGAATATCATAACGCAAGTGAGAATCCAAATTTAGGTCGCCAGAATTACACATACACGTTAACAATATGGAAATAGTGCAGTGGGAAGACAGTAAACAACAGACTGAAATTGGATAATTCAGCCTGCAATATACCACTGTCAGTCAGTTTGATGATATGAAAACACGTGAAGTTGCAGGTCAACAAACTAAAACTAGTTAGTTCTCTCTTTTAGATAATGCCAGTTACTTTGATGATTTGAAAGCAAGCTGAATTAAAAGAGAACTACAAAAGGGATACTTCCATCCAGTATAATATATTCCAGTTTTGTTTTTTTCCTGCAGATGATTGCCTAGTTCAGACAAACAGACCTAGTTAGAGAGCTCGCACTGCTTGACCGCCAACAACGACATCACAGAATGTGTTTGCTGACCCGATGATCAAACGACGCTGTATAGATTTTGTTGCTGCGGGTGATTACTGCACTACTCCCTAATGGTAATATCACTCTACTGCAGCTAGTGATGAAACAAGTGGAGGCCGGAGCACTACTTCAGCGCTGCGGATTTTTCCTCAACGTTTGTGCGCAGTAAGAGCATCGGAAATAATAGGAATAATGCGTGATGTGTAAATCAATGCATTTTTTTTTTTTTGGTTGCTTGTTTTGTGTTTGTTTTCACAAGTAAATAGAACATCTATCCATCTGTAATGGTATTCCTTTTTTTCTTTTCATTTATCCTTCTTTGAAAACAGATACGGCCAAAATTTAAAAAAAGGAAAGGTGAAAAGAGCAATAAAGATTTCTTAACAGAAACCTGCGCATGAAGAGAATGGTCCCTCGTATCAGAAATAGACATTCACAGTTCTTTAGACTTGTCCTGATAAAACTAGTAGCCTTTTTCAAGATGGAAAACTTACTGATCAATAAAAATATGTCAACTGCAACAAGGAAAATAGTCTTGAAGTGTTGCACAGAATCTGTACTTCAGTGTGGATGTGAAACGTGGACAATGAGCAGACAATTTGAACATCTAATAGGAGTGGGCATGTGGTATTTGGGGGAAATAAAAAGAATACCAAGTACAGACAGAAAATCCAATGAGCAAGTCCTAAAAGAAGCAAATGAAAACCGTAAACTGATTAGAAAAAATTAGACGTAGACTGTCAAAGTTTTATGAGCACGTTATGAAAATAAATAAACTAGATAACTTGGTGACAACTGATAGGATTGAGGGGAAAAAGAACCAGAGGAAGGCAGTGAAGTAAATATCTGGATGGCTTGGCCATATAGCATGGTCGAGACAAGAGCTCAGAGCTGCTGATCCACGACTCTGGTGATCGGGGAAGATAGTGAAACATGATCGCCCGCGCTATCGGCATGGCGCACGATGATGATAAACCAAAGAATGAAAATATCGTGACAATAGAATGATGCTGGATAAGCGAGATGGAGGGACCTCTAGTGAGAAGATGCTAGACAGCTTGACATGGTGGAATCAATAATCATCTGTATCTGAAATAATTGACAACATGCAGGACAGCAGAAGGCTGTGGATAAACATGACGACCAGAGCCACAGGGCAGGGACTCCGAGTTGCTGTGAACAATGGCTACAGTTGGCGGATGTTTATCACTCTCAGTGACGGTGATTAGCCCGCGTATAAAACATACAGGAAATGTGTCACCTCATGCGGTCAATCGCTTTGAACTCGAACATAGTCAACACAGGCACGTCTGCCTCTAGTAGTTGCCACTAGTGGTGCGTGCACGGGGCTTGTTGGTTCTGAGGCATAGCCAAACACTCCATGTCAGATATGTTGTTTGTTCTGAGGCATAGCCAACCCCTCCATGTCAGATCTGTTGATTGTTCTGAGGCATAGCCAACCCCTCCATGTCAGATCTGTTGCACTTCACAGCGCATATTAATAATGACACATAATAGTTCTGATTCACTTCATGACACATATTACTTTTACCTCACTTCATGACACATATTACTTTTACCTCACGTCATGACATATTACTTCTATCTCACTTCATGACATATATTAGTACCGCTCCACTTCATGACACATAATAGATCTACCTCACTTCATGACGCATATTACTTATATCTTACTTCATGATACATATTACTTCTATCTCACTTCATGACAGATATTACTTCTATCTCACTGCATGACACATATTACTTCTATCACACTACATGACGCATATTACTTATATCTTACTTCATGATACATATTACTTCTATCTCACCTCATGACATATATTAGTACCGCTTCACTTCATGACACATAATAGATCTGCCTCACTGCATGACACATATTACTTTTATCACACTTCATGACGTATATTACTTATACCTTACTTCATGATACATATTAGTTCTACCTCACTTCATGACACATATTACTTCTCCCTCACTTCATGACACATATTACTTATATCTGACTTTATGACACATAATATTTCCGCCTCACTTCATGACACATATTACTTTCACCTTACTTCATGACACATATTACTTCTATCTCACTTCATGACACATATTACTTATATCTGACTTTATGACACATATTTCTGCCTCACTTCATGACAGATATTACTTTTACCTCACTTCATGACACATGTTACTTTTATCTCACTTCATGACACATATTACTTCTACCTCATTGCATGATACATATTACTTCTACCTCACTTTATGATACATATTACTTCTATCTCACTTCATAACACATATTATTTCTACCTCACTTCATGACACATATTACTTTTACCTCACTTCATGACACATGTTACTTTTATCTCACTTCATGACACATATTACTTCTACCTCACTTCATGACACATATTACTTCTACCTCACTTCGTGACACATATTACTTCTATCTCACTTCATGACACATATTACTTCTATCTCACTTCATGACACATATTACTTATATCTGACTTTATGACACATAATATTTCTGCCTCACTTCATGACACATATTACTTCTATCTCACTTCATGACACATATTACTTATATCTGACTTTATGACACATAATATTTCTGTCTCACTTCATGACACATATTACTTTTACCTCACTTCATGACACATGTTACTTTTATCTCACTTCATGACACATATTACTTCTACCTCATTTCATGACACATATTACTTCTACCTCACTTTATGATACATATTACTTCTATCTCACTTCATGACACATATTATTTCTACCTCACTTCATGACACATATTACTTTTACCTCACTTCATGACACATATTACTTTTATCTCACTTCATGACACATATTACTTCTACCTCACTTCATGACACATATTACTTCTACCTCACTTCGTGACACATATTACTTCAACCTCACGTCATAACACATATTACCTCTACCTCACTTCTTGACACTTATTACTTCTACATCACTCCATGACATATTTTTATGCTCCATTTCTTGACACATATTAGTTCTGCATTACTTTATGACACATATTAGTTCTGCTCCACTTTATGCACATATTAGTTCTGCTCCACTTTATGACACATATTAGTCCTGCATCACTTTATGACACATATTAGTTCTGCGCCACTTTATGACAAATATTAGTTCTGCACCACTTTATGACACATATTAGTTCTGCTCCACTGTATGACACATAGTAGTTCGGCTCCACTTTATGACAAATATTAGCTCTGTACCACTTTATGACACATATTAGTTCTGCATCACTTTATGACACATAGTAGTTCTGTACCACTTTATGACACATATTAGTTCTGCTCCACTTTATGACACATATTAGTTCTGCACCACTTTATGACACATAGTAGTTCTGCTCCACTTTATGACACATATCACTTCCATCTCACTTCATGAGACATATTAGTTCTGCACCACTTTATGACACATATTAGTTCTGCTCCACTTTATGACACATAGTAGTTCGGCTCCACTTTATGACAAATATTAGCTCTGTACCACTTTATGACACATATTAGTTCTGCACCACTTTATGACACATATTAGTTCTGCACCACCTTATGACACATAGTACTTCTGCTCCACTTTATGACACATATTACTTCCATCTCACTTCATGACACATATTAGTTCTGCACCACTTTATGACACATATTAGTTCTGCACCACTTTATGACACATATTAGTTCTGCACCACTTTATGACACATAGTAGTTCTGCTCCACTTTATGACACATATTAGTTCTGCACCACTTCATGACACATATTACTTCCATCTCACTTCATGACACATATTTGTTCTGCACCACTTTATGACACATATATGTTCTGCTCCACTTTATGACACATAGTAGTTCTGCACCACTTTATGACACATAGTAGTTCTGCTCCACTTTATGACACATATTACTTCCATCTCACT
>OY992890.1:55068665-55326165 GCA_963921405.1 Cepaea hortensis
GGTGGTGAAGTTAATTATATGTGAGTTGTGGTGATGGTGGTGGTGAAGTTAATTATATGTGAGTTGTGGTGATAGTGGTGAAGTTAATTATATGTGAGATGCGATGGTGGTGAAGTTAATTATATGTGAGTTGTGGTGATGGTGGTGGTGAAGTTAATTATATGTGAGTTGTGATGATGGTGGTGGTGAAGTTAATTATATGTGAGTTGTGGTGATGGTGGTGGTGAAGTTAATTATATGTGAGTTGTGGTGATGGTGGTGGTGAAGTTAATTATATGTGAGTTGTGATGATGGTGGTGGTGAAGTTAATTATATGTGAGTTGTGGTGATGGTGGTGGTGAAGTTAATTATATGTGAGTTGTGGTGATGGTGGTGGTGAAGTTAATTATATGTGAGTTGTGATGATGGTGGTGGTGAAGTTAATTATATGTGAGATGTGGTGGTGGTGGTGGTGAAGTTAATTATATGTGAGTTGTGGTGATGGTGGTGGTGAAGTTAATTATATGTGAGATGTGATCGTGATAGTGGTGAAGTTAATTATATGTGAGATGTGATGGTGGTGAAGTTAATTATATGTGAGTTGTGATGATGGTGGTGGTGAAGTTAATTATATGTGAGATGTGGTTGTGGTGGTGGTGGTGAAGTTAATTATATGTGAGTTGTGGTGATGGTGGTGGTGAAGTTAATTATATGTGAGATGTGGTGGTGATAGTGGTGAAGTTAATTATATGTGAGATGTGATGGTGGTGAAGTTAATTATATGTGAGTTGTGGTGATGGTGGTGGTGAAGTTAATTATATGTGAGTTGTGGTGATGGTGGTGGTGAAGTTAATTATATGTGAGTTGTGGTGATGGTGGTGGTGAAGTTAATTATATGTGAGTTGTGGTGATGGTGGTGGTGAAGTTAATTATATGTGAGATGTGATGGTGGTGAAGTTAATTATATGTGAGATGTGATGGTGGTGAAATTAATTATATGTGAGTTGTGGTGATGGTGGTGAAGTTAATTATATGTGAGTTGTGGTGATAGTGGTGAAGTTAATTATATGTGAGTTGTGGTGATAGTGGTGAAGTTAATTATATGTGAGATGTGATGGTGGTGAAGTTAATTATATGTGAGTTGTGGTGATGGTGGTGGTGAAGTTAATTATATGTGAGTTGTGGTGATGGTGGTGGTGAAGTTAATTATATGTGAGATGTGTTGATAGTGGTGGTGAAGTTAATTATATGTGAGTTGTGGTGATGGTGGTGGGCGTGGGATATATGCATGACGGACAGCGCTGGTGTCAGGATATTTGAAGACACCGATCCAGATGAAACGTTCAAACAAGTACACACCAATGTGGTTTCCTTTTCACCCCTGCATACAACTGTGCAGTCATTCTGTATGTCTCAAGCTGTTATTTCATTTCATCTGGAGGAATTAAAAGTAATGTGTGTGTCTTGAAGATGATAAATCAATAATTAATCAACAGTAAAAGTAATGTATGTCTTATAATGAAGATAATAAAGTGACAACCAAGACAAAGGTAAAGTAATGTCTGTCTTGGAATCACGATGGTAAAATAATAAATGAGACCGACTTAAAATAATGTCTATTGTAGAATACAAATTATTGAGTAACAACTAAGTCTCTGTCTTAGAATGAAGATAATAAGGCCATAACCTCAACAGAGATAAAGTAACATCCGTCTAGAAAAGAAGATGATAAAGTAAACAATTACTAGGAGAAAGTTAAAGTAATAATATGTCTCTGTGATTGAAGGATTCACATACAAACTGAATGTTGCTGGAGGACACTTGAAGAGAGGTGGAACCCTTGTTAAATGTCGGCTGTAATCTATAACCAAGCTGAACTATGTGCATAGGAATACACCTTTAGAAGTGCTATTTTGTATGACCTGTCCATAAATGTAAAAACATTTATATTCGGCTCACATCTAAAGACACGCAAGGCTAGCATAATTTGTTTGTTTATTAACATCAGCGTAAATATCGAATTCCGGCAAAAAGAATCGTGCGTTTATGCATATTGCCAGAAGCGCTTTACGGTTCAAAAGCAAGGCAAATCAGCAGACATGATGAGAAACGGCGGGAAGCATCCAAATAATGCTCTCTCTCTCTCTCTCTCTCTCTCTCTCTCTCTCTCTCTCTCTCTCTTGGGAGGGGAGCGTGATGGGTATGGGTGATGGATTTGGAGATATGTGTGTGGGTGGGGGATATGTCTGGCTGGGTGGGGGTGTGTGTGGCTGGATGGAGGAAGTATGTGTGGGTAGTGAGGGTGATTGTAGTTGGGGGATGTGTGGATGGGTAGGAGATGTGTGGATAGATGTGTGTGTGGGATGTGTCTTTGGGATGTGTGTGGGTGTGGTGTTGTGTGGGAGGGGAGCTGGGTGTGGATAAATGATGTTTGTTTGGGTGGGTGAAGGTGTGGTTGGGTTTGCGGGTGGGTGAAGGATGTGTGTGAGGGTGGGGGATATGTGCTTAGATGGGTGGTTGGGATGTGTGAGAGTGTGGATGGGTAGATAGGAGATGTATGTGTTGATGAGTGGGTAAGGGATGTGTGGTTGTTAGTGGTTTAGGGATAAGTATGTGTGTCTAGGGATGTGTGAGGGGATGAATGTATGGGTTTGGGATGTGTGTGTGGGTTGTGTGTGCGTGGATGGGAGGTGTGTGTTTGTGAATGGGGAATGTGTTGGTGGGTGGGGATGTGTGTGAAGGATGTTTGTATGGGTGGGGAGATTGTGCGTGGGTGGGGATGTGTGTATATATGGGTAGGGTTGTGTGGTTAAGGGATGTGTGGCTGGGGGAATGGGTGGATGGAGGATGTGTGGTTGGGTAGAGGATGTGTGGGTGGGTGATTGTATATGAGTAAGGGTGTGTGGTTAAGGGATGTTTGGTTGGGGGATGGGTGGATAGAGGATTTGTGGGTGGGTGAGTGTGTGCAGGTTAGGAGATGGTGGGGGATGTTTGTAGGTGTGGGCTCGGGATCTGTGAGTGGGCTGGGGGAGATGGGAGATTATGTGGGTGAGTGCGGAATTTGTGCGTGGGTAGGTGCGGAATATGTGAGTTGACGGGGAGATGTGTGTGTGGCTGAGGAATGTGTATTTGGCTGGGTGGTTGGAGGTGTGTGGGTGGAGGAGGATATTGGGTGAGTGATTGTTGGTGGGAAATGGGACGGGTAGAGGATATGTGAGTGGGTGGGGAGATGTGTGTAGGTGGGGGATGTGTGGGTTATTGAATGTATGTGTGCTTGGGGTGTGGGTGGATGGGATGTGTGGTGGGTTAGAGGTGTGTGTGGGTGGGGAGACGTGTAGGTGCAGGGATGTGGTGGATGGGTGGGGGAATGTATTGTATGTGTGTGTGGTTGGGTGGGGGAGTTGGAGTGAATGGGGGATGTGTGGGTGGGTGGTGGATGTGTCTCATAACATAGTAATATGCATTGTTTATGTTTACAAAATTCATGTGACAATGTTTTTTTCCTATGCACTGTTGATGAAAGAAAGATGAGTGATTGGAAGGGCCGAATGTAAGACGGGCCTGCGTGCCCAATTTGTTACCCTTTGAAAATAAAGTCTGTTCGTTCGTTCGTTCGTTCGTTCTCTCTCTCTCTCTCTCTCTCTCTCTCTCTCTCTCTCTCTCTGTCTGTCTCTCTCTCTCTCTCTCTCTCTCTCTCTCTCTCTCCCCCCCCCCCCCCACACACACACACACACACCAAGGATTCCGCCATCTTGTCCAAGTAGTATTCATAAATACATCTCATTGGAAGCTGGAAGTCATCATCCCACACCTTGAGAGTGCTTTTAGAATAGTATGTGACTTTTTATTTGAATAATGAAATTGTTTAGTACCGTAGATGAGGGGTAGTTAATGCTGTGACTGACCGGGCAGTGGTAATGGTTCAATTTTCAGTAGTGGTCAGGTTGATTTCACCTGCCGATTCGGCTACAGACACAAACCTCTAGTCGTAACATACTATGTTAAACATAGGCACTAAAGATTGATCCTGATATGTATATACGCAAGGTGCGACTGATTGAGTGGAGTTTTATCAAAGTGTATATCCACAAAATATAGCCTTAATGGCATGAAAGGTATACAACAACAACAACAACAACAACTACTACTACTACTACTACTACTACTACTACTACTACTACTACTACTACTACTACTACTACTACTACTACTACTACTACTACTACTACTACTACTACTACTACCACTACTACCACTACTACCACTACTACCACCACTACCACCACTGCCGCCACTGCCACCACTGCCGCCACTGCCAGTGCCGCTGCCGCTACCGCTGCCGCTACTACTACTACTGCTGCTGCTGCTGCTGCTGCTGCTGCTGCTAGGAAAAGAGCTGGCCTTTTCACATCAAAGCCTTTTCACATCAAAATGAGTATTCTATAAATGTGAAGTTCCACAATCTCACATTTCTGCGGCAATCTACGTCAAGGGATTACCATGGTTTATATAAGTGAGGAAACTCACTGTGACTGGTGACCTTTAACCTCTCACACAGGAGCTAGTACTAACTTCATTACTTTGAAACGTGCGCGTCGTTCCAGGCTATCAATTGCTGATGGAGCTAACCCAATCGACCGCTGACTTTAATTAGGTAGACTAAACTTGGGAAGTCGAGCTCTTGGAATTGAACAAATTCTTAATGATAACCTCACTACAGAAGTCACCTGCAGGCCCCGCCTGCTGTTCTCAAACTACAGTACTGATGTGGTGACACTGTGAGGACTGGATCCAATTACAGACACATCACTTGGACAACTCGTCTGGAAGCTCGGGTTTCCAGTCACTGACTTGTTAGACACGACTCAGAAGTGTTGCCAAGAAGATGTTCTTAGAAATGCATGGAATACGAGGATTTATGTAGTTTGCCACGAGGACACGTGGTACATTCTGGGTAATCAGCAAAGATAGTTTTTTTTTTTTTTCATTGTTTGCGTTCGCTCGCTTTGAACTCAAGCATAGTCCATGCGCATGCTACTTCAAGCGCGCTGAGCTTATTTTTGCGTGTGGATGAGCTTTTCCTATTACCACTGTCTCTCGCCATCAGGCGAACTCAGTCCGATTTCTGAGGTACATGATTCGGTAATTAAAGTAGTCAGTCAGCATCATGGGATATTGCATCCAGATCAGCTAAGGCTTTCTGTCTACACAGGAAGAAACTATGGATATGGAGCCAGAGAAGGATCAATAATCAGACGGAGAGCTTCTCACAAGAGTACAAACTCAGCATTTTCCAAGCGATATGTGTGGCTCAGGGACGACCGGACACCCCCCTCCCTCCCTCTCCCCCACAATCACTTTTTAATCGCTTAGCATATGTAAACCGGAAATAGCAATGTATAGACAGGCAGGCAGGCAGGCAGGCAGGCAGACAGACAGGCAGATAGATAGATAGATAGACAGACAGACAGACAGACAGACAGACAGACAGATAGATAGATAGATAGATAGATAGATAGATAGATAGATAGATAGATAGATAGATAGTTAGATAGATAGATAGATAGATAGATAGATAGATAGATAGATAGACAGACAGACAGACAGACAGACAGACAGACAGACAGACAGACAGACAGACAGACAGACAGACAGACAGACAGACAGACAGACAGACAGACAGACAGACAGACAGACAGACAGACAGACAGACAGACAGACAGACAGACAGACAGACAGACAGACAGACAGACAGACAGACAGACAGACAGACAGACAGACAGACAGACAGACAGACAGACAGACAGACAGACAGACAGACAGACAGATAGATAGATAGGTAGATAGGTAGATAGGTAGGTAGGTAGGTAGGTAGGTAGGTAGGTAGGTAGGTAGGTAGGTAGGTAGGTAGGTAGGTAGGTAGATAGATAGATAGATAGATAGATAGATAGATAGATAGATAGATAGATAGATAGATAGATAGATAGATAGATAGATAGATAGATAGATAGATAGATAGATAGATAGATAGATAGATAGATAGATAGATAGATAGATAGATAGATAGATAGATAGATAGATAGATAGATAGATAGATAGATAGATAGATAGATAGATAGATAGATAGATAGATAGATAGATAGATAGATAGATAGATAGATAGATAGATAGATAGATAGATAGATAGATACAAGCTGGTGCAGTGGCCCGAGGGCAGTGAATGTGTTTCACAATTCCCCATCACACCGAGTCAAGAATTCGGAATGTGTTTCACATCGCCCTGTCTCAAGTAGTCAAGAATTCGAAACGTGTTTCACATTGCCATGTCTCAACGAGTCAAGAGTTCGGAATGTGTTTCACAATTCCCCGTCACACCGATTCAACAGTTCGGAATCAGGCGCTGGAGATTTGGAAGCAGACTGCTGCGTGTTGATTTGGTAGGTATCAGAAAACAATGTCAAACTACTGAACATATACATTGCCTAGTAAATTACAAACAGCCATTGAAATGATGGGATTGTGTGTGACGTCCTGAGAAGAACATGCAAACTAATGAAGGTCCAGTATGGTGATGCATGCCTGTTAGTCCAGCAAGTGTATGAGTGGAGTAGGAAGGTTTCAAAACGGCGTGACTTCTGTGACAGACTGTTCACGACTGGTTCAGTCACACCGAGTAGTGACCCCGCAGTGGTTACACACACACCAAGAGAATTTTTTTTCTGCAGGAATCCAAGCACTTTATCAGCGCTGGTGGAGTTGCATTGAACGCTGTGGTGACTACATAGAAAAATGATACATTTGTTTGTTACTTGTTTAGAATATATTCACCTAACAACCCCCCCCCTCCCCCCAAACCAGCAAACCCCATTTCTGATACTGATGTTCTTTCATGCCGTGATGTCAGACTGTCCAGCATCTCCTCTCTTCGTCTCCCCGTGCTTCTCCTCACTTCCAACTTTCCTGTTGTAACGACATACTCCAGCTGTGCCCTTCTAATGACCTGTCAAAACAATATGGACTGTCTTCTTTCTAATGCGAGTTGCCATTTCTCTTTGTGAGTTGACTTCTTTCAAGATTGTTGCCTCATCTATCCGTCCACATTGTTCTCTCCATTCTTCTATCAAACCACACCCCTGCAGCTTCCACATAATAGCTCACTTGTCTGCTAATCGCCTTTTATTTGCTTCCGTACAAAAATAAATCTCAGTATAGCTCTCAAGAAGTCTTTTCATCAACTCGATGGACCATATGCATAAACACATGTGCACACTAAAGTGGTAAAGACCTGTCTCCATGCGTCGTAGAACACCGGGGATATAGTTCCGCGCCCATGTTGCTAATACACGCGAAAAACTATGGGTGATGTGGTTAGTGTCTCAGTATGATTTAACTTCCCATAAAAATGTAGGAAATGTACGCGTCTCCCCACCCCGACCCCCACTCTCGCACCCCACCCCCCGCGACCGACCGATCTCCCCCTCTCTCTCTCACACACACACACACACACACACACACACACACACACACATGTTCATATATCACAGTAGAAGAGTTACTTCTCATAAAAAAACGTTGATATAATTATCTTTCCCCCCCCCCTCCCCCCCCCGAGGTGTACATTGGTTTACACTGGGGGACGATACATCAATAGCATTATATATGCAGATGATACAGTCTTGATTGCAGACAATGAACAGGATCTGCAACATTTAGTAGATGCGGTTGTTACACACAGTGAACAACGAGGGTTAGAATTAAATTGTAAAAAGACACAGATTATGGTCGTCACTGGGAAGAGGGAAATACAACGATGTGACATGCGAGTAAACGGGCATAGTCTTAAGGAAGTTAATCGGTACAGTTATTTCGAAACACTCATAACATCTGATGGGAGATGCCTTGAAGAGATTAGAACAAGACTTGCCATTGCGAAAGTAGCCTTTTGCAAGATGAAAAACATACTGACCAATAAAAAGATATAAACTGAAACGAGAAAAAGAGTGTTGAAGGACTACATAGAACCTGTACTTTTGTATGGATGTGAAGCGTGGACAATGAGCAGTCAAGTTGAAAAACATCTGATGGCTGTGGAAATGTGGTTTCTGAGGAAAATGCAAAGAATATCATGGACAGACCACAAAAAAAAAAAAAAAAAAAAAACCAGAATGAACAAGTCCTTCAAGAAACAAATGAAGATCGTAAACTGATCAGAGTCATTAGACGTAGACAGTCAACATTTTTTGGGCATGTTATGAGAAGAAATGACTTGGAGAATTCGGTGACAACTGGCAAGATCGAAGGGAAGAGACCTAGGGGAAGACTGAGAAGTAAATACCTGGAAGGCTTGGCCACGTGGCAAGGTTGAGACAGGAACACGGAGCTGATCCACGACTCTGGTGATCGAGTGAGATGGCAAAACATGACCGCTCACGCTTATCAGCATTGCACTTGATGGATGGATGAGGAGTAGAATTCATGAGATGGTAGACTCTTTATATAGTAAAATATGACGTCACCTATGAAACGTACATTTCCTACTACCCCTAAATACCTACCTACCTACCTACCTACCTACCTGTCTATTTACCTACCTACCTATATACATAGTACATACGTATACACACATGGATACATGCATAAACGCTCCCTCACAAACATCATACCCCCCCCCCCCCCAACCCCCACACACACACATACAGACATCCACATACACACAGCTTGTAGCAGTGACCAACAGATAACACTCCCAGGCAGTTCTTTTACGGATAGATTTCCCTAAGTACTGGACAGTGCTGACCTATCATGCGACATCTCTGACGTAGGTGAGTACTCTACCGTTCCACGCTGCGTGTTATCGTGCAGGATCTTAACACTCGGGTGAAACGATACGAGTGACAGTACGTGGACGAGCCTCTGGAGAGGACAATCACTCTTGGATAGAGTATAAATCAATTTAATTGTGGAGACAAGTGGGGCGTGGTCATGAAACAATCGAACAAGCGGGATATTTGATGATTCTAGCGACAGATAATCTTTGTTTCCGTCAATTGTATAAATTAACTTGTGTCGGTCGACCTTCACACATAACACTACAGTTGTTGTCTTTCATATTTGTTTAATTATGTGGTAGTTTTTGTTTATCATATTCCCACTTTAAACTCGTTTAATCTCAAACAACCATTCAATCAGGTGCCGTCTCCACAGTGAAGGTTGGCTGCACCGGAGTTCTAACACTGTCTCTCACCCTGACAGTACATTCGGTCAGAATGATGTTCGGCCATCTCTTGATGTTATCTTCCTACTTGTATCGTTGTCTGTCTCTTGCTTGCTTGTCTTCGAATTATGGTTTAGTCATTCAGTTTCCGGTTCGCGATCGCGTTGGTGTAATAATCAGGACGTTATGCTGACAATGGCAGGAGCGTAGTCGGACGAGTCTTCGATGCCAGCTCTTGACGTTAGCTATGAGAGAGAATGTCTGGCCACCATTCATGTGTACACTCATGCCTATAGATTATGATGGTAATATAACTTTACATTCCCACAGTCACGGGCCTTTTTTTCTTCTTTTCAATTATCTGCATTATGTCTGTGAACAGGAAAGTGGCCTATTTTTCACACACACATACACACACACACACAAACACACACACACACGCGGACGCAAACACACATACACGCGGAGAGAGCACAAGCCAAAACGACATAGCGAAACTGGTGTTGAGTAAAACTGGAGCTATGTGATGTGAGTAACTCTTAATTGTCTTTGCACCTGACGAAGATGGATCTCAAAGAAACATTAGTTGTGTTAACATATTGCTTATTTCGTTGCGACTGCAGAGACCTGATTTTATAGTATAATGGAACAAAAGAAAATGTGTCAGTTGCAGTGAACAAAAGTATTATTCTTGTATTACCGTAAACCCAGATGTCGAAGAATACTGACATTTTACCAGAATTAAACATAGACGAAACCTAGTTCACAAACAGCAACCAGTCTCGGAGACTAAAATAGCTTGCCCATATGAAATGTCACAGTGGCTCGGAAAGAACAGTCAATGAAGCCATGGTTCCTGGAACAAAGAGATAAGGGACGTACAACACCACGGGGACCGACAATATGACAGTCATCCTTCCAGTGAATATACATACGGCAGGAGAAGTGGCCACGGATCGAGAATGTTTCCGGCGAGTTGTCATGAGGGTGACGTTCTGCAAAGGACTTATTACATGATAATGGTTACAGCAGTTATAAAGTGCTACATGGAGAGTATAATGATGTACGCATGTGAAACCTGGACAATAAGCAGAGAAATCTAGACACATCCGACAGCATCCGGAGTGTAGTTTCTGATGAGTGTGCAAAGAACACAGTGGACGGACAGAAATATTAATGATGCAGTCCTTTAAGAAGGAAATGAAAGCAGCAAACTGACTAAAGAAATTAGACATAGACAATCAGGGATTTTGTGTATGTTATGAAGAGAAATCAGTATGAAAATTTAGTGACAACTGGAAAACTTTAAGGCAAAAAAAAAAAAAGAACTAAGAGACCAAAGACAAAAATATCTTAATGGGTTGGTCAAATGGTATGATACAGACAAGAGCACAGATTGATCTGAGACTGTTGTGATCATCTTAGAAGTTCACGCTTACCGACAAGCCGCGTATAATGTTGATGATGATGAAAAGATAGGGACATTCGCAGCACTTTATGAATCATTTGTTTATTGGGTGTGTAATTGTTACGGTTTTGTCTTTTGTATATATGTTGTGTGCTTTATATATAGTTAGTTAGTCGACAGAACATCTTCATTGCACATCGAACTATTCAGTCCATAAGTGCTCGGATCCCCTCCTTAGCAAATCCCGCAGCGTGTAGCGGCTCACGACATCAGTTCTGTGTTGGTTTATTAATCTTCTTTGGCTTCCTGCGTAGTTTTCTTGTTTGGCCACCCCTCTTTAAACTTGCTGTTCTCGCGGCCTGACCATGGTTGTAGATTCCCAATCATCGCTCGGTTCTCGTTAACGATTTACTTTTCGTAGAGCTTTCAGAATTTCTGTCTGGTCCATGGCTCGTCCGCCTTCCACAGTAGCCATACCTGCAAGCCTGTCAGCCTGCTCATTCCCCTTTACACCTGCATGCCCTGGCACGAAGATGAAACTAATCTTTGCCAGCCTATACCGCACCAGAGACAGCAGCCACTCTCTTCGGATCCACCCCATCTCTATCCTCCTGAGCATACTCATTCAGTCACTAAGGACACATGCCCGATTGAATGTCTGTGTCTCGGGCCATGTTATTGCTTTACTTACTGCCATAACTTCCATAGTCAGGCTGCTTGTGGTCAGAGCAAAAGCGCCAGACTCTTCCTTCACAGTTTTCCCTCCGGCCTGAGCCGTAGAGGCCCATGAACTTCTCACTACTCGGACGACCGACCCATCCGTGTACATGGCAGCATCATCCTCTGAAGAATTCTCAATGATCTGATCCTGTACTTCCGCCTTCACAGCAGATGGATTTTCTTGTCAGCATTTCCTGTCTTGTTGGATGTACACTGAAAAGGATGTACAGAAATCTGTTGGCACTTGAACCCACTCCTCGCCAGGTTCTACGTCCTCAAGTGAACACACATGCTGAAGAATGTCTTCGGCTTGACCCATCCACGACTTTCCACTTTTTAAACTGCTGCCCTTTACCTTCTTAATCTCGCAATGTAATGGATGTTGTGTGTTTGCTTTGACTCTGAGATAGGCATGTGCTTGGCAAATTTGTGTTCTGTCCACCATGGTTTGAAAATCAAGAAGGTAGCGCATCGCCCTGCGTGCCGTATATCTTGTACATCCAAGAATAATGCGCATAGCTTCGTTTTGTGTCTTTTCCATCCTTTCTATCTGCTAATGGCTGAGAGTCAGATTCTCCATCGCATACTCCAAAACAGAAAGGACCAGACCCTCGTAAAGAAGACACAGATGCTTTATAGATGTGACAAAGAACTGTTGTGTGAAACCGTCTCGAATGTATCTTCGCTGGACTGTTGTCACGGTGCTGATAAAACCAGTGTCAGTTTATTTGTATTTGTCGTGATCCTATCACCCAACAGGTCTTTAATGCACCATTTAGAGATATTGCAAGTATTCACAGATCTGCTCAATCACTGAACATTGATTCTGAACATCGACACTGAACATTTGCGCTGCCATCACTTTCAGAGCACAGAGTCCTTTCTTGGTACATTCCACTACCTCCCGCACGTAATCCTTGAAGGCTACTGGTTGCTATATCCGGCACCTCCTCCTTTGTAGTTCTATGTCACAGATGCTTGTCTGGGTGGACAACAGACTTGTTTCCGTACACCACTCATCCATTGTGTCTACAGCAGCCTGCGGTTCTCTAGATATGTAGGCCCTCTCCCTACCCTTGTCTATATGAAGATGTCGTCAGTAAATATCGATACTTATATCAATACCTATGTATGTGTGTGTGTGTGTGTGTGTGTGTGTGTGTGTGTGTGTGTGTGTGTGTGTGTGTGCTGGGGTGTAGGTGCCCGGTCTTGTCCTATTCTAGCGGACGACAAACGCAGGCGTCGAACCCCTGTCCAACCGCGGTCATAACTGTCTATAAACTACACTAACCCGTCCGCCAGTGTGTATCTATATCTGGAAGCCATGGCAGCCCGCTGTGTGTATAGTACAGTCGGCACTCACTCGATGCTAGGTGGGGGAACAATAGCACGTCAATATATCACACACACACACACACACGCGCACACACACACACACACACACACACACAAACAGACGCATACAAACACATAGACGCACACAACCACACAGGCGCACAACACACACACACACACACACACACACACACACACACACACACACACACTTTCACACATGCATTCGCAAACAGGATCACATTTTTATAATGCACAGACATCTGTAAAGGGATATAAACTATATGTAGCGACAGACACCGTTAGAAACTTCAGTCCGCCGCGTGTCTCACAGATAAATAATGGAGACAGACATAAAGGGACTGACTGCTTTTGATGCAGTCTTCTGGCGGATTAGATGATGGTCCTGGAGATTATCTTGAAAGGGGAAGAGATGAAAGAAAGATCGCTTCATTGAAAGTTTGTTTCCGTTCTCACGCGTTTTCTTTAAAAGACCGTGGACACTACTTTCTCGGTTTTTTTTTTTCCCAAGGAAGTAACACATATATAGGCGAGCTCACTGTGTTTGATAAATTCAAGCAGTTCGTCAATTGTTAGTGCCACCTCACGGGTTTTACTCAGTACTGACATTACAATTTGTTCTGCTACTCCAAGTGTTTAGCCATTCCTACAATTTGGTCAGTAACTTCAGACACAGGAAGATTAACAGCATCAAAGTGATCCAGGGTTGTTGTTTTCTTTCTCGAAACATCCTTCAAAATGGTTAGTTTAACTTAGCCCCAGACACCTGTTACTGCGGTGATGCCATCCGGTATATTGAATCCCTTCCCCCGGGAAGGTTAACCCGGTCAACAAATGCCCGCAGAAGTCGGATGTGTCGGCCTAACGGCGCAAGAACGCAGCTCTGCTGTAAACAGGCACAACGCAATCACATCCGAAAAAAAACTCCGGATGATCGCAGAAGAAGAAGAAGAATCCCTTCTACAATGCTTTTACTCTGTTCTTCTTTGGTTCCATGGATACAACATAATCTATTGCAGTGATCGCGCTTAGTGACAATTCTGTAATATATCCACTGTTTCTTTCTTCTTTTTTGTGAGTAAGTGAACTGTGATAGTACTTGCTGAGAATTGGGAAAATGAACAAACTACAGCAATAGTTTCAGTGGAATGTTCATCAAGTCGTTAGGCTATAATCCTACATAAATGCACAGTCCTAAATGTCAGTTCAGTTCAGCACTCATCTGGACAATGCAGTAGGTACTCCGATACAGCGACTACTTGTGCCAGTTTCATACTGCCTCACCAGCCTATCCGCCCAGTTCCCGTGCTGCTCTTTTCTAGTCATTTTGATGTACAATACCATCATTTTCATATAGGTTTATTTACGTATTTTGGCTGTAATTGTTTCGGCCTAATTTTCTAGGGATAATTGTCATTTTGAAATGATCAACCTTTGGGCTATCTGGTATCAGAGTTGCCATTTCCACGCTTTTCGCACCAAATTTAGTGCTTTTTCAAGTCATTTAGTGCCAAAATGTTGCAATAAGCGCGGCCGCTCGAATTTGGTGCTTCACAATCTTATTTTTTTTTGGGGGGTGGGGGGTGGGGGGGGGGGGGGTGTAAAAATTACTTTAAAAATAATTTTGGGAACACTAAAAAGCCGAATTTGAACTGAAGCGAGGGAGTAAAACTGTCTTAGTACATTACCGCGCAATATTCAAGTAATTTAACTCCCTTTAATACGATTTAGTTGAAATGAGTGACGGCAACGCGCAGGCAATATGCAATGCGTTAAAAGATTGTTTAAACAAGAATGGACTTGAGTTGCAAAGACTAGTTGCTCTCGGCACTGACAATGCATCCTCCTCCTCTCACCTCCTCCTCCCTCCTCCTCCTCCCTCCTCCTCCCTCCTCCTCCTTCCTTTCCCTCCTCCTCCTCCTCCCTCCTCCTCCCTTCTCCTCCGCCTCCTCCTCCCTCCTCCTCCTCCCTCTTTCTCTTCCTCCTCCTCCTTCTCCCTCCTACTCCCTCTCCCTCCTCCTCCCTCTCCCTCCTCCCTCTTCCTCCTCCTCCCCCCTACTCCCTCCCTCCTCCTCCTCCCTCCTCTCTCCCTCCTCCTCTCTCCTCCTGCTCCCTCCGCTCCCTCCTCCTCCTCCCTCCTCCTCCCTCCTCCTCCTCCTCCTCCCCTCCTCCTCCCATCTTCCCTCTTCTTCCTCCTCCCTCCTCCTCCCTCCTCCCTCCTAATCCCTCCTCCTCCCTCCTACTCCTCCCTCTCCCTGCTCCTCCTCCACCCTTCTCCCTCCTCCTCCTCCCTCCTTCTCCCTCTCCCTGCTTCTCCTCTCTCCGTTCTACTCCCTCCTCCTAATCCTCCCCCTCCCTCATCCCTCCCACCTCCTCCCTCTTCCTCCTCCTCCCTCACCTCCTCCTCTCTCCTCCTCTCTCCCTCCTCTCTCCTCCTCCTCTCTCCTCCTCCCTCCACCTCCATCCTCCCTCCTCCTCCCTCCTCCTCCTGCCTCCTCCTCCCTCTCCTTGCTCCTCCTCCGCCGTTCGCCTTCCTCCTCCTCCTCCCTCCTTCTCTCCTCCTCCTCCTCCCTCCTCCTCCCATCTCCTCCTCTCTCCTCCACCTCCCCCCTCCCTCCTCCGCCCTCCACCTCCATCCTCCCATCCTCCTACCTCCTCCTCCTCCCTCTTCCTCCTCCTCCTCCCTCTCCCTGCTCCTCCCTCCTCCTAATCCTCCCTCTCCTCCTCCTCCCTCCTCCTCCCACCCCCTCCTCACTCACTCTACCTCCTCTTCCTCCCTTCTCCTCCCCTTATCCTCCTCCCTCCTTCTCCTCCTCCTCCTCCTTCCCCCTCCTCGTCTCTCCTCCTCCCTCCTCCTCCTAATCCCTCCTCCTCCTAATCCCTCCTCCTCCCTCCTTATCCTCCCTCCTCGTCCTCCCTCCTCCGTCCTCCTCTTCCGTCCTCCTCCTCCCTCCTCCTCCTTCCTCCTCCTTCCTCCACCTCCTTCCTCCTCTCTCCTCTTCCTCCCTCCTCATCCCTCCTCCTCGATCCCTCCTCCTCCCTCCTCCTCTTTCCCTCCTCCTCCTCCCTCCTCCCTCCTCCCTCCTCCCTCCTCCTCCTCCTCCCTCCTCCTCCTCCCTCCTCCTCCTCCCTCCTCCCTCCTAATCCTCTTCCTCCCTCCTCCTCCTCTCTCCTCCTCCTCCCTCGTCATCCCTCCTCCTCCCTCCTCCTCCCCCTTCTCCTCTTCCCTCCTCATCCTCCCTCCTCCTCCTCCTCCTCTCTCCTCCTCCTCGCTCCTCCCTCCTGCTCCTCCCTCCTGCTCCTCCCTCCTGCTCCTCCCTCCTCCTCATCCCTCCTCCTCCCTCCTCCTCTTTCCCTCCTCCTCCTCCCTCCTCCTCCCTCCTCCTCCTCCCTCCTCCTCCTCCTTCCTCCTCCTCCTTTTTCTTCTTCTGCTGCTGCCGCTGCTGCCGCTTCATTTACTCAAGTTAATTGTGGGGGGAAGCTATAAAGATCTTTCAAGTGCTCTTTCTAATGCTTTTTGTAAGTTGGTCTTCGTTTATCTAAGGTAACTCCTCCAGAGGAGGAGATAACTGCAACCAATAAATTATTAGACAGACAGACAGACAGACAGACAGACAGACAGACAGACAGACAGACAGACAGACAGACAGACAGATAGATCACCTCCAGGAGCTGGGCGAAGCCTGGCCGGGTCAGCTAGTTTGTAATAAAAACAGTTGGTGCTTTTTGTTGTGCTTTCCAAAAAACATTTGGTACTTTTTGGGTCAATTTTGGTGCTTTTTCATCAAAAGGAGATGGCAACACTGTCTGGTATAGTGGTATAAAAGCGAGTCTACTGGCCCTTTCATTGCCCACAGCGCCTGCATATACATGCACGAACATGGATGTAGTTCTACAAGATGTGAATCTCTGCGGGAATGAAATATACTATCTATTGCTAGGAGAACTATTGCGCTACTAGTGTTGGTGCTGCATTGTTAGGAGAACTCCCTTGATATGTGAAGGTATAAACTTGAAATTTGCAGATGATGTGATGGTGTACAGACAGGGCAGACTGGGCCAGTTTGCCGGAAGATTTACAGGTGGCTGTAAACAGGGTGGCATAGTGGTGCAGGGACGCAGGGGCCGTTATAAACCCAGACAAGGCATCAGCTGTGTGGTACTCCCTGGATAACCGGATCGTTAAGGCAGATGCCCCAGGTATTATGTTGAATGGATGTCCTCTTAGGATAGAAAGTAAATTGAAGTACTTGGATATCACCTTTGACGGGTGTTTGTCCGTGTTCGTCGTCCTCATTCGCACTGCGAGCGCTAACAAGTCAAGTCACATTATTCTGTCAAGAAGCCTGATCAGCGGGAAAATGTCACGTGGAAAATCCAACAAGAAACACGCTGTTGCCAAGATGTGCAGCGTGGGAGCCGACAACAAGAAGAAGAACGTTGAGAGCCCACCTGCTAGCTGCATCAAAGAGCCTGATACTACAGCCATCACTGAAGCTACTACGAGGGAGAAGATTGACAGCCCAACACAGTCAAGAATCAAGACAGCAGAGAAGAAGGAGGAGAAAGACACCAGAGTCGGAAACACCGACTCAAAAACAGTCCGATGGGTTGTCAAGCGGATTCCTGTGGAGCTGACAGATGAAGAAATCCTGAAGCAGCTGCGTGAAGAGAATCTTCACATCCGATTCTTGAAGGCGGAGCGGCTTCTCACCTACTCCAAGATACCTACAACCTTGGCAGTAGTGACGTCGGAGGGCAGCGAGATGCCAACCACAGCATCATTCAAAAAGAGAATGCAGCAACCAGAGAGATTCATACCAAGAATCACGCAATGTTCCAGATGTCAGAAGGCCGGGCACAGTAGAGCTACGTGTCGCAGTAAGACGGAAATATGCCGATACTGCGCCGATCACCACGCCTTCAAGGAGTGTCCGCTGGCCAAGCTGGACACGGACTTCCGAGCACCCAACAACAAAAGAAAGTGCGCCAACTGCCTGGGCAAACATGGAGCAAGATACCTGGGCTGTCCGTACCTGCAGAGACACAGAGACGTCTTAAAGATCGCCATCATCACAAAGACACCATTCAAGGAAGCAATGCAGAGGGGCGAGACAGCCACGGGTATAGCACAAGCTGAAAGAGATCAACTTCAAAAGCAGATAGACGAGTTGAAGAAGCAAGTCAAGGCACTGCTGACGACGTCTCCGACCAGCGATAATGAGAAGCTGCTGGCCGACATGAAAGAAATCCATCTCGACATCAAACAAGAGATTCAGCGCATGGCTGAGATGAAGAAGGAGAACGAAGAAATCCTACAAATGATCAAGACCGAAAGAGAATTGCATAGAGCTGAAATGGGACTCTTTCAAAACAAATTAACAGAAGCCACACAAGAACTCACAGAGAAACAGCAAGAAGAAAATCAAGAGACCGAGCCTGAACCGCAAGCTGAAGCCAGCAGCCCAACCACAACGCCCAAGAGGGAACTACTATACCGTCGGATCTCTGAAGGAGGCACAGAATACCCAGTCGACAAGGAGGAACTCAAGCGCGAGGAATTCAGAAGGCGCTGGGAAGAAAAAGAAAAGAAGAAGCCTAAGAAACTCCGGGGGAAACCGATGGTATACCCAGTAGTACTCTACGACCGTGAGAACGACTTCGAGTACTATATAGATGACGGTAAAATCGTCCCATGGCTGACCACGGAGGAAGAAAACTTTAGGCAGCAGTATCGCAAACGCAACAGTGAAAACAAACACAAGGAGGAAAATGAAAACGTCGATAAGCTCCTACAGAAAATACACAATAAAGGAGACAAAAAGACCAAATAAAAAGTCCTTTTAAGGACTGCAACCAATCAAGCCAGGAGCCTGCACCGCCAAAGAAAACAAGATGAAACATGCACAAAGGACAGCCACGGACCGATCCCCCAGCTGGAGGGGGATTACGAAAAGTCCTTATAAGGACTGCAGCCAGACGAGGAAGGAGCCTACACAAACAAAGAAAACCACAACAACAGAAGAGCACAAAGGATAGCCGCCGACCACTGCTGACGTCACAGACACAAACGATACATAACCAGTCCGAGAAAGGACTCACAAGACAAGAATTAGGGTAAATAAACCCACAAAAACCACGATCCTCAATTATAACCACAGCTGATGAAGCAGGTTAGACGAGGACGAATTTGGAATTTTTGTTTTTGAAATGGAATCGGAATCGAATCGGGTGTTTGTCTTTTAAGAATCATGTGGGAGCGTTGGTGGTGAAGGCTTGTAGGTGACTTAATGCATTGAGGGCGATAGCAGAAACCGGAATAGATCAGAGGATGCTTTACAGTCTCTTTCAGCAGTTAATAATTTCTGTCATTGATTAAAGTTTAGGGCTGCTGACAGTATCAAAGAGTCAGCTTGAAAGGATGGAGCGCATACAGAATGCTGCCATGCGGGTAATCCTGGGGTGCACAAAGGACACACCAATTATAAGCATTAGGCATATCCTGACGCTACCAACAATGACGGATAGGCATAGGGTCCTTCAGGCCAAATGGTACCTGAGAATTGCTGCAGATAAGGATCACCCCCTGAATGAAGCCATAGATATGATTAAAGGTCATAGACTAAGAAGAGGCAGGTCCTGGATGGCACAGACAGAAATATCTATACGTCATGTGTGTGATCTAGAGACCATCAATCGTAAAAAAGAGTGGGTTGAAGTGCTGCAAGTCATGACGGACTGGCACAATGTAATAGTAATACTGGGTCGCGAGTGCAGAGAATGGGCAGCGGGCCGCACTTAGTTTGAAGTGCAACAACTGATCCAGAGTAACACACATCACAGTGACATAGTCATCTACACCGATGGGTCAGTGGTGAGAAACAGACGTAGTGGATGAGGTTGTATTGCAAAGGCTAATGGACGAGTCTTGAAACAGGAGAGTCTGGCATATGAGACTACGACCTCCAGCATGAGAATGGAGGTGGAGGCAGTAACAGCGGCATTCCGTTGGTAGAAGAGACTACTGCAACACGCATTGTCTTCATCACGGATTCGAGGGTTATGCTTAGTAAGGTGGAGAAATGAATGTTTCGCGTGGAATGGCTATAGTCACTTTAGAGGTCACAGATTGTGAAAATTGTATGGATATTTTGCCCTGGCCAGAGGGGTGGGGGTGGAGGGGGGTGGGGGGGGGGTGCGGAGGGAACGAACAGGCTGATAGGCTGGCAGGGAATGCACCTCTTGGTGGTAAATTGCCTATGGACAAGGAGGATGTGGTCGTGCTTTTGTGGGGCCAGGTGGAGAAGGCGGGGGAACTGATTAAGAACCCGTATGTGAAAAGAATGAGATTGCGGGGGATCGGTAAGGGTTCTGGAAGAATCTTAAAACTGAGAGGGACGACCAGTAGAACTTTAAATCAGATAGCGGTGGGAACGATTAGTAGTATAACTCTTCTCTGGCTGTTGAATGAGGGACGGAGCACATATGGGAATGTTCTGAGTGCAGTGATGTCGGTTCTGAACTCAACTAAACTCAGTTCAACTGTTAGGAGAACTAGTGATCATGCTGATGATCTCCCGGGTAGTCAGATCTGAGATCTAGCCTTCTCAGACAGGGGCAAACAACCGGAGATCCCGTCTGCAAGCAATGCGCGTTGAAACATTTCTACAGCAGTTGGCACTCGTATCGTAAAAAGTAGGCTGAAAGGCTATAGCCCTAGGGAAATTGTTAGGAAAGAAAACCAACCCACGAGTAGATGAAGCCGGTGACCTTGGATGGTATTTGTCTAGAGCAGTGGTTCTCAACCGGTTGGGAATCCAACCCCCACCCCCACCCTAGTGTTAGGGCTTCTAAGGAGTGTGGGGAGGGGGGGGGGAAATTAATATTTTCAAGATCGCGCTAATACTTCTTCTTCTGCGTTCATCCGGAGTTTTTTTTTCGGACGTGATTGTCTTGTGCCTTTTACAGCAGAGCTGCGTTCTTGCGCCGTTAGGCCGACACATCCGACCTCTGCGGGCATGTGTTGACCGGGTTAACCTTCCCGGGATCGCGTTAATACAAGAACCGATTACTTGATATTGTTTTTTTCTCCATACTTTACGTCTCTGTACTTCTCAACCTTTTGAAGTTCGTTTTATAAAGTAAGTAGACCCGTAAATCATGTTTTATTTAGATGTCTAGACTTGTTTTAGCATGTGTTATTACATTTAGCTTCCATTTTTACATATACTGTGTAGGGAACCGGGGAGCGAGAGAGAGAGAGAGAGAGAGAGAGAGAGAGAGAGAGAGAGAGAGAGAGAGAGAGAGAGAGAGAGAGAGAGAGAGAGATTTATAGAGAGAAAATGCGAAAGGTGAGGAATGACATTACATTCTGAACATATGGTCAAGGGGTGCATGGGACTAAAAAGTTTGAGAACCACTGATCTATGGGACGCAAACCTGACTCCAATGAATGCCGAAATCGGACATACTGATCTCTGAGGTACATGAACTGGATGAGTCACATCTCCTTTAAAAGAGGAACGAAGAAAAAAAGAAGAAGAAATCTTCGATGAGTCAGCTTCTACTTTATGGATCATGCCCAGTGTTTCAGTGAGTATGTAATCATCGGTGTAATTGTGCAACCGAAAAACAGAACGGAGAATTTGTTACGGCAAATAAACAATCCTTCGTTATACCGCTTTTGTGATTAAGGAAAGAAAACCAGCTATGAAGTAAAGGAAGGAAGTTGAGATCACAGGATACCCTAGATAATGTCTATACATTTAAAGTTACAGAGTGGACACACACGGATTCGAACCCGACGCCTAGAATGTTGGTCATAACGAATGCTCGGCAAGATTCCTTAACAATTCTTGAGTGCTAGCATACGTGAAAAGCAACACAACTAAAGCACTCTTGTACACGCCTTGACCATGTCCTATATGTTTCAAGCCATATATGCTTATAAACCAGTCAGCACTCGGTGTGCTATGTGATGAATACCTTATGTCACACAATATTCTTGATACTTATTTTTGCTTAGGTCGAAAGCGAAGTCCCTGTATGTTTTAAACAATTCGCCTCCACGGAGATTCGAACGCACGCCCAGCGGGCCGGCAAGCATGCGTGCTAGCCGTTGCACTACAGCTGTCTCCGTGCGAGAACACCCTCTGCACAATTCGAATGCACTAAATCTCTTAAGCTTAATATGCCACTGAGCAGAATATCATGAACTCATGAAAACTCAAAGTGCCATATGAGAAAAATATACCAATCTCAACAGTACTTAATATTTGGGACGTGTGCGTTTTGTATCAGAATGATTTAACAGAAAAAAGCACGCGAAGACAACGTAGATTAACATATAGATAAAACACCAGAATTGTGTAAGCCAAGCAATTACATAATGTTCACTTCCTTAACTCTCCTGTTAGTGTACAAGCCAAGAACACACAACATGTTTACTTCCTCAGCTGTTCTCTTAGTGTACAAGCCAAAAACACACAACATGCTCACTTCCTCAGCTGTCCTGTTAGTGTACAAGTCAAGAACACACAACATGTTCACGTGTTCAACTCTCTTGTTAGTGTACAAGCCAAGAACACACAAAATGTTCAAGTGCTCAACTCTCTTGTTAGTGTACAAGCCAAGAACACACATGTTCACTTGCTCAGCTGTTCTGTTAGTGTACAAGCCAAGAACACCCATGTTCACTTGCTCAGCTTTTCTGTTAGTGTACAAGCTAAGAACACACAACATGATCACTTTATCAGCTGTTCTGTTATCGTATAAACCTGGCATTCTCATCGTTTTCATGCCTTAGATGTACTGTTAAACCAAACATATTCACTTCATCAGCTGTTCTCTTAGCGTATTTCCCAAGCATACACACATCATGTTCACTTGCTCAGCAGTTCTCTTTGCGTATCTCTCGGGATTCATTAACACGGTAAACGGTAAAGACAATTAATTTCTCCAGCTCCCGGACACACGCCAGGGCCCAGAGGAAACAGATTACCTAGGGATCTGATTCTCCATCTTGTTTCTGAACCCGTGTCAGGAGTGTCAGTGTGCCGGAAGAGCTTCTTTCCTTGTTGCTTTTGCTAAACTCAAATTATTTTCACTCTCGTCCGTTTGCCCGTGGTATGCTGAATATATATCAGCGATATAAGTCTTTTGAAGTTTCTCTCTATATAAAAGTTACTCTCTCTCTCTCTCTCTCTCTCTCTCTCTCTCTCTCTCTCTCTCTATATATATATATATATATATATATATATATATATATATATATATATATATATATATAACATGCGATGTCTGTATGTCTGTCTGTGAGTATGTATTATGTCGTTTATTCGTTCGCGAACGGTCTATCCGATTGAGATGAAATTTTCTACACGTATTCTTCTCATTCCGGTGCTGCCAAATGTCATAGTTTGTTAGTGTACAAACAGTTATTTACTTAATAAATTTAGTATTTTAATTTACATTATAATTTATATATAGCGAGGGGACTTAACTTAAGAAAACTTATATCAAGGGACATAACGTTTAATAGCATTGCTACATATGTACTTCGCGTTGGAGCTCAAGCCAACGAACACAAGCAAGCAAGCAAGCAAGTAAAATAATTGTTGCATATTTCTCAAATAGGTGGACCTTTTCGCTACAGTTATCTACAGGCATATGCGTTATAATATATATATTTCTCAAATAGGTGAACCTTTTTTCTACAGTCATCTACAGCCATATGCGTTATAATATATAATCTTTAGGGCATTTTCAAACTTTTCTTAAAAATAATGCATCTATTTAAATAGTGAACATTTTCTAACTCATCTTTTTATGTTTAAAGAAGTTGTCTACAATCATGTAGGTGATTAAAAACAGATTTATTTTAGATACGTTAGAATTTTATTTCTGTACTAATTTGCGAGAGAAACTTTTGAATTAATCGAAGCATTTGTTATTTCCGTTCGCTTGGCCGGGAGAAGGTCAGTACACAATTCGCTTAAAATGTGGATATGCTTTATTTTGTTTTTGTTTTAAAAAAAGGTTGGCCGCGTGTGCGGTCAACATCAGGGTTTTCATTCAATGTTGTGGGTGTGAAAGAGAACACATGGTGTGTGGAAGGACATTTTTCTTTCATACTTTATGCATACTACTAGCCATACTATGAAGTATGTGAATATGTCATTTGATGTTTGAACGCCGTGTTAAACAGACCTACACAAATACCATACACGCAGCACCCCTGTTATAATACTAAAAGGACATTGTTTTTGTAAACAATTAACGTTTATAGTGCAACAATAGTTGGCCGCATGTGTGGTGTGAAAGGGACTGGGCGAAGCCGGGCCGGGTCAGCTAATGTGTGTGTGTGTATTGTGTGTGTGTGTGTGTGTGTGTGTGTGTTATATATATATATATATATATATATATATATATATATATATATATATATATAAGCCATAGTTTAAACCTATCATCATCAGGTGCCCTGTCAAAGAGCCTAGACGTTCATGTCTTTCCACAGATCTCGGTCCTTGATGTTCTAGATCAACTCTGCTAATGATATTCCGCTAAGCCACTAGTGCCAGTCCATTCAGAATCATTTCTTTCTGTCTGTCTCTGGCTTTTCCCTCACTGATCTGTTTACCCATCACGAATTTTTCCCCCGATGCCTCTCGTCTCATCACAGGACCAAAGATAGCTGTTTGTCTTGTTCTTAGTTGTATATAATATTGTACTATGATTTGCCACTTTCAGGCAATGTTTGTCAATTAATATTTAATTAACTTACAATATTCAAATAAGCACACCAGGTGGTGAAATGGTAAAGTTAGAAACAACCATTATTGTGGGGAGGGGTGGAAAGCAACAGGGCTAGAAATAAACCATAATCCTACTTGTATACTGCAGATTAATGAATACGTGTCATGTGATGATTAATCATCTTATAAGCGAGTTCTCGTATCTGCTATGGGCTTCTATATCGCCCACTATTATATATGTCATTGCCTTATAATACTGCATGTCTGCTACCGTATTAACACGTTTTAAGCCATGTCACAGCCCCATATTACACACGAAACTAAATCACGTATTACACATTAGCTACTGGCCCGATACGTGCTTAGTGTACACACGGCTCGGCGCATGCGTGGTCTGTATTCTCTGTGTAAGAGAGAGGACGGAAGAGGTCGTCGTTGTTGTGACAGTTAGCGTTTAAGATGGCGATGAGAGGGTCGGGTTTTAGAACCATTTAGTTACGGGGCTGTTTTAAATAGGCATCAATACTTAGAAAGGTTAGCCAGTAGTTAGTGATTGTGTGATTCTTTTAGAATAGGGATTGTTCTTCATGTTGTGTGTAACAAACACTTATAAGCAATAACCATTAGTTTAATGGTATCATAACGTTGTGTCTGGTGATTTCAGTTACAACCAGTTTGGGTCGGTTGGGGCATCATTAGTAACATTACTTTCTGTCACAAGCCATAGATTTATGACAGAAATTATTGGGCCTAGCGTCCTGTTTGGACTGCCATAGTAACTAACAACGACTGCCTGAAACAGGCTAATGAAACTAGAACATTATATACAACAATAAGAAAGAGACAAACATCTTTCTTCGGTCATGTGATGAGAAGAGAGGCATTGGAGAACATCATGACAACTGGAAAGATCGAGGGGAAGAGAGGCAGAGGCAGACAAGGAGAAATGTTGCTGGATGGATTGAAACGGTGCATGGAGAAATAGCAGCAGAGTTGATCCAGAAAACGAAAGACCAAGATCTGTGGAGAGCCATGAACGCCTACGCCAGCTGCAGGGCACTTGATGATGATGAGCGTCGTGTAAATTAACTCCAATACTCACATTACCCCTAGTTAGATATCATATAGAATTTCAACTGTTTTTTTTAAAACTATATTCCGAAATGATATATAATTACAAGATAGCGAGATATTGAAGGGAAATATCGATATTATGTTAGTTCCTTTTCAAACTTGAAATGTATAGATATACTTATTGATTACATTACTTATTAATGTGACTTTTTTTTCGCAAAGTGCAAAGTGTGCAGTTCAGTTTATAATTTATAAACACTCAACAACTCTTCAAGATCAACCTAAGGACTCGAATGTCATCATAATCATCGTCGTTTCCTATGATTTGAGCACTGGCGACGCAAACAGACCAGATACAAGTGACATCACAATTTCCGGTGTGCTTCTTCAATTCTTCGATGAAAATTATCTTCCTGATGTCGATATCAGAACAACTCACAACTGACAACTTGGTCAAGGGTCAAGGTCTTGAGCATATTCTTGTATATATGTCATTATTTATAATTGTGCTTGACGAATAACGGAATAGAATCCAAAATCGGCCACATTCAGTTAACAGAATAAGATCCCTCAAACAAGATTTCGGCAATTGAAGATTCGCTTGGTCACCACCACTCGTTACGTACATTTGACCTAACAAACAACAGACTGACTGCACTGCCAGAAAATTTACACCATCGAACACATGGAGTGCTTTACCTTGCAAATAATTATATAGATCGAAACCTTGATTGATCTGGTTAATCTCACAACAACATTGCAATATTCCCTAAGAGTCTGACAAGGTGCAAAGGACTAAACTATCTAGATGTCTCATTTAACTACATTACTAGGAACATTCAACCTATTGAACCATTTGGACTACATGAACATCAGCAATAATCACGTGCATGGTTTTCCTAAAGCGGATATGGAAGTTTTTGCTTCATTACTAACTGGATCTCAAATCACATCAACTGATTCGAATTCCAGAAACTGTGTTATTTTTTTACAAGTTATAAACATTCAATCTAGCCATTAATAAGCTACCTGAACTACCTGAGTAAATGGTTGACATGACAGGCTTTGAATTGCTTGTACTCGAAAAGTACAATCTCGAAGTATTGCCAGATGGACGTTATTGGGTCAAGATTATTCGTTTGATATACAACACTTTCAAGGCAAGCATAATACCATTGCTTATTTACCATCAAGATTGTAATCCTGCAGTTATTCAGAACATTTAGCGCAGGGTATCACAATTTAAATTTCAACATCCGGAGGAACCGGCATTCACCAACATGCAACTCCTAGTCATCTATAAAGAAAGTGGAATTCTGATGAACTACAATCCATTTTAAGACTTCTTTCAAAACTCTCAGGTAACCAGTTGCACGGATGTTAAGGATAAGCTGATCAAGAAGCTGTACAAATCCATATATAAACTTCCAGCGAAAGTAAATCTGCCCTACAACCACAACCACAAAACTGCCATTGGTGAAAGTGTGCTAGCTCTAAAATGGTTACCCATAGATCCCATTCGAACACCTGTATTTTCTTGTGTGAAATTCATCTACCTGAATTCCAACAACCACGTCAAGATCATAAACGTGGACCAATTAAGCATTGGATATTTTTGATAGTTTCCCGGATAGTGGTGACATGACTAATGTTCACTGATGCACATTATTAAATTTTGGCTAAGTTTTTAAATCTATTGGATATATATATATATATATATATATATATATATATATATATATATATATATATATATATATATATATATATATATATATATATATATATATATATATAGTTATTTTGTTTTTCATTTTGTCATTTTGATTTTTGTTTTATTTTATTTTGTTCTGTCTTTCATTTTTGTTTAGTCCAAATCAAGTTGTCGTTTGGCACAGAATCTGTTAAGATAGAAAGTTGTCTGAATAATCTGTTAACATGCACATACATCAACACACGCAGGGCGTGGTAAATACGTATAGAAGTGAGCATCCCACATACAAACATATTCTGGCGCGCCATACACACAAAAACTCATGCACACATAGTGTTTGTACACACACACATATACACACACGCGCACGCACACACACACACACACACACACACACACACACACACATTATTTAGGTCTGAGTCAGATATGACTGAGCTACCGTAGGACAGCAGACGGTACTACCTGCTTTCTGTTAGCACCGTATGTCAGGCGGTGCTCACTAAACTCGACACCAAATATTATGCCTACGGCTTCGGACGCCGGATTGCAGTTGGGGGGACACGAATCTTATCCATGTGCGGGGAAATGGAGCCTAAATACTAAATGTCATGGCAGAGCATATCAGGCATTAAGCCTTGGTCGGCAACTGGTCTAGGATCGAAGCTCCTACAGGCGAACAGTTAAAGTAACGCTTTGGTAATCGGCAGCTTCTGCAGCTTGACTTGCTCCAGATGTAGTGGTGTTACCTTTCCTCTGGAGTAAACTGGGAAGGCCGAGAGAGGGATCATGCTGCATGGGCAAAACATGGTCTCTACAGTTCAACCCAGACATTGTGCTATGTAATTATTTCTTTGAAGCACATTGTAACTATCGTCTGTCAAGACAGCAAGGTGCCAATGTTATATATTTACGTGGATTCGGAGAAGACAAGGGTACAGTAAATGATGTGCTTTTGCTGAGTTCGTTGATTAAGCGTTCTGTAGAAGTAAAAAAAGATCTTACACTTTGATTTTTTTTACTATACAAAGGCATACAGTAAGACATGTGAACATGATGAAGGTGCTTGCAGATCTACACATTTATGGGAAAGACCTTGGTGTAAAAATACATGTATTTAAAACAACAAGCTGCCATAAAGATTGATAATGAATTAGGTTGACATAAATCTATTAAGAGAGGTGTACGACAGGTATGAGTAATGTCTCCAGATCTTTTGCCCCTATACAGTGAACATATTTTTTAAAGATATTAGAGGATATGAGAGGGATCACCATTGAAACACATTACATACGGTGTGCGGATGATATAGTATTCATTGCAGACAATGAGCAGGCTCTGCAAGATTTAGTAGATGCGGTTGCTGTACACATTGAACAACTAGGGTTAGAATTAAATGGTAAGATGACACAGATTATGGTCGTCACTAGGAAGAAAGAAATATCAATCTGTCATACTGTCATACGGTAGCTCAATCATATCTGACGAAGACCTGACAGGATAGTGATATTATGGTGAGTCTATATGGTGGCTCCTAAGCTATTGTTCTTGGTATTACAGGCAACTGTCCTTTTGTAAAGGGACTGTCTTGGAGACAAGAATAAATGTTCATGTCGCCTAGAGTTGTTCAGTATTGTTATTTTAAAATAACATCATATGCTCCATCGCCTACTGGTTTTATCAACTCCCAACAACACACAGTGAGGGCGTCAAGAATATCGTCAAGACCTTCTGCTAGTCCCGTCTGGGTAAGCGTTTCTCAATATGAATCTTCCTTCTGCTGTAAGCCTGATCTCAGAGAGGATCACCACCTTGACCCAAGGGAAGCAGCAGCAGCTGATCTGTCAGCCTGATTATTACCCCGCACACCTGCATGACTCAGACAGACCATCCAAAACATGTCCGCAATCTCCGATGCTAGCCATTCCACGTGTAACATAACCAGTTTTACACTGTCTGAAGCATACTCTGTGAATCCTTTACAAACATGCCATGTCTAGCTCTGATGGGAAATCTCTTTTTGTAGTGTTGTGTGGAAGTAATGTTGCGAAGTCACTTAGCGTGCCAACCTATGTCCTCAATGGTCTAATCCATATTTATTTGTTTAAAAGTTTTCAAACTAGTGTATTTAAAATGGTTGCCTTTTCTGAGTCAACTTAGCGCACAGCGTTAAACAGCGAGTTTTCTACGCCCAAGGAACATTAGTTCTGACAGCCGAGAGAACTATAGAGATGCTGGTGAAGGCGTTCGGTAGTGAGGGGGAGGATACGACGGAAATAGCTCTTCTTCAAGGTCAGTCATTGCTGCATCAAACTCGCTCAATTATTTTGTACCAGTTCGCACATTCATTCCTTCAATGTTTAATAACTTGAGTCTTGTAGGTATATATAAGCAGGATAACCTTAAAAGAACTATATACTCCTATTCGATTAAAAGTTCTATTGTTCCGAGATCATATCAATCGGCGTGCCATTGAAAATCGCCCTACGCGCCACCCGTGCCATAAATTTCGGTCGTCTGCACTACATGATCTAACAAGCAAGGCAGAGAAATCTATTTCCGCCTACACCTGCTTCATGTGAAAAAAACTAAACTATATGGATATGTCAACCAGTTTACATTCTTTTGGATTTTTGTATATTGATGTCTGAAGGTGTACAAAGAAGACGAAAAGGAAGGATACCACATAATATCATTAACTTAATAAAAGCAACATTGCATATATAGCCAGTCAATTTCTGGCGAACGAAAGAAAAAGAATAATTATCTATAGTCAAGTACCTCTGCGCACCGGGTGGATACAATAAAACAAGAGAAAGAAGGAAACATAATTGTATTTATGTTAGCGTGTTTTGACATTTCTTGGAATCAGCGGTGTCAATCAACACAAACAGCTGTTTGAGTCAATACAAGGTTGAGGGCAGATGTTTCAGTCATCATAAGGGAATGATTGATTGATTGATTGATTTAGGAACCGACATCACAGCATTCGGCGCATTCACATAAGGGCTCCGTCCCCATCCTCAGCAGCCAGCGAAGAGTTCCAACACTAATAGTACCAGTAGCAATCTGATTATATGTCCGTCTCGCCTTTCCTCTGAGCGTCGATTGTCGGCCAGATCCCCTCGTCACCCCTCGCTGTCGTATTCTTGCCAGACCATGGTGATCCATTTGCTCCTCCAAGGTGTACACGTGCTCCCACAAGGCCGCAACCACGTCTTCCTTATCATGCATCAATACTCCAAGTTTTGCAGAGCCAGCCAATCTGTCCGCCTGTTCATTTCCCAGCACACCAGCATGCCCCGGAGAAAAGATCATAAAGGAAGAGAAAAGCAAACAGACCATAACATATACGACAATTGTAAATAATAAAATTGGTTCATCAAAAGTAACGATCTAAAAATACAACGAATAAACCAGCATAAACAGAAAGTGAAAAGAGTCAGAATCTTCAAGAATACAATAAGATTATTAATTAGTTGCATATCCTTTACAGGACGTTGCAGACAATACCAGCATTTTATGCTGTTGTGTGATCTCTTGGCAAGCTTACATTCAGTAGTTTGCCATTGCTTTCTGAACAACCATTTCGTAACCAACGCAATGCGGTCTGCTGCCAAATCGCTCACAGCTGTGTTTCGAACGCGGGTATGCGGGATCACGAACTGCTTCCGTAACTCCTTCACCACGGAGCAGGCTCAAGAAGAATGACAGAATTAACATAGCGGCTAGAAAGACTTCAGCAGCAAACCAACAAACACAACATAAAACTAAGTGACACCAACACAACTACATTAAAAACCATTAAAAATGACATTTGACGTGTCTCAGCGTTATCGACAGAAACCATACATCTTACAAATCCAAACAAAGATCTTTAGGTCAATTGACAGGAAGTGACGGAGTAACTTTTCAGCAATCCGGATTACTGCTGCGTGTCTATTAAATGTCAAGGCTATTAAATCATGCTTATCCAATGAAAAAAGATCTCAAGACCGTTGAAATCCACTTATTTTCTCAGCTGGGGTAACTTTCACTGCACCATCTTAATGTCCAACATAGTTTCATTGACATTTTAAACGTTTCATTAATGTTTCCTCCCAGTTCCCCTCTCTATCGTTTGTTTTGTACTAGTCTGTCACGCACATCTCTCTCTCGTTCTCTCTCTCGCTCTCTCTCTCTCTCTCTCTCTCTCTCTCTCTCTCTCTCTCTCTCTCTCTCTCTCTCCCCTTGCTTTTCCTACACCCTATAAGGTAGTAAACCTTGCTTCCATCTCAACCTTCTTTCCTCTTCCCTTACACATTATTTTCTGAGTCACTTCCTGTCATGGGATTTCATGGAACGCAGTGAGATTTTGTGGACGGATTATTGATATGGTCCATATGGTTTCTCTCGAAGATACACGTACTTTCAGCTGAAAGTCATTTTAAAGTAGTTGTTTCATTTAGTTGTATTTGTGTCCTTTCTGTTTTTCTGTGTGTCGATCAATGATCGAAATCTGTGGAAATCTGTGGAAAGACATGAATGCCACATCTGCTGGCAAGGCACATTATGAATGATGTGTGCTGCTGGAGACAGTATAGTCATAACGTCCATCCTGTCATTTAAGATTGCGCTCTTATTAAGCTTATCATGTCCTCATTTTATTCATTTATTAGCTCATATAAGACTGTGGCTGAATGATAATATATGATTAATACTCGTAATGTATGATAATTCTCTGTTAACACAGTGGCGACTATGTACAATTTCACAAGTCCGGAAATGTTTGAATGACTGGGAAAATACCAGAATGACATCTTTCATTGACTCACAGGGTACTGAGCTTGATGAAGTCTGCGGGCTGAATGCCTTGAAATAAAAACGTCTAGTAGGACCACATACTGTCTTCACATGGCCTGGATCGAAGAAGAAGAAGAAGAAGAAGAAGAAGAAGAAGAAGAATAAGAAGAAGAAGAAGAAGAAGAAGAAGAAGAAGAAGAAGAAGAAGAAGAAGAAAAGAATGGATGAAAGTGAAAATGAAAAGACGAAGATTAATGAACCATTGGCCAAGAGAAAAAACCTCCCATATTAAGTGTCTTAATTAATTCATCAAATGCAATGAGTATCCAACTTATAAACAATAGTATTCCATTCTGGCACCATCTCCTGCAGGACATTCAGGTATTTCACTCCAAATCAAATGCTTTAAGGAAGACATCATCTCTCCTCTTCAACATTTATGTATATGTCTTTACCTTAATAATTCATAAGATTCATCATCATCATAACATCAAGACAAAATTGCACAATTCAGGAAACAGAACCAAAAGTATTTGTAGCATGAGTGATATGGAATGAAGTGTGGCGCCATACCTAGAGGCACACTAAGTTATCAATTAGTGCTTGTTTACCACTGTCATCTTCCCCTCTGATAGAAATGTCGGTATGCATCAAATTGCCCACTATCAGGTGATTGATTGAGTGGTCATAATATTCCTCTGTACTTCACTTCTCCTCACCCAATCTACATTCATTTATTGTAAATCAAACAAAAACAAACTTGCATGGATGATGAAAATGCATAATTATGTGACTAACAATTAATAAATTAAAAGATAGATTCATAAACTGAACACTGATAAAGTCACAATTGAACCACCGCATGAATGCTTCAACAGAATACCCAGGATTTCAGGATAACACATATGAAACCATTTAACATTGAATGTGCCCATGTACTGTTTCAAGGACGAATTATACTAATTCCTCCTAACTAGTGAATGCATAACTAAGACAGTTCATTGCTACTGAGCAATGAATTATATCCACCTAAATTCTAAAGTTAACTCCTGAATTAATACTGGATTAGCTTAACTACTTACGGTTTGAAATGTACAACCTAGGCCTATTGCTTATTCTACATAGAAGCTGAAAAACTAGAAAACCCCTCACTACGGGTTAACCTATTGCACAGACCATCTACAAACTACGACTTCTGAATATAGTGCTTAGTCTCTCCTGAAATAATTTCTTAAGGACTAACCACAGTCTTACAATACACCAACTTACCACTTTCTTGGAAAGGACTTGTGGGCATAAACTAACTTAATCTTACAGTGTTCTTACCTTCAACATAGTTGAATTTCCTCTTAAAGCATAGCGTTGTCAGGTTTCAGACTCCAGGATAAGGTTTGCCTTTCTAGCCCACTGGCTGATTTGTAGGCCGTCGTTTCTCTCTTGCTTCCTCCTATGGAGTTTTCCAGAAGACAGAGGGATTTTTGAGCAGAAGACGCCAGACCATCAGTTCCAGTGGACCATCGCCTTTAGATCGCTGAACGTCTTTCTGTCATTACGCCATTTGCAAAATTGTCTCGGTTGTTTTTGCACTGTTGCCATCCCCAGACCTGGCTCTGACGTCATGTTCAATGGTTGGGCTCCATTTCTGCTATATTTAAAATATTGACGTTCAGTTCCAAAATAGCGCTGTGTTTAGAATTCTGATGATGTAGATTTATCTGTCTTTATAAACTATAGGTGCTTGTTCCTTTAGTTTTAAATGTTAATTTACTTCTACTGGGGTGGTTGTTGGCGCTGTTGTTAACTGGAGGATAGTGTGGGAATATTCAAACAGCGATGTGGCGGTTTGCGGGATGTATACTACAATGAGTTGTAATGTTTACTTGTGATAAATATGGTGTTATGCAAGAAAGCAAGTGTGTTCGTGTGTGTGTGTGTGTGTGTGTGTGTGTGTGTGTGTGTGTGTGTGTGTGTGTGTGTGTGTGTTTCGGGAGAGGAGAGGTGCAACACTGTTAGCCAGGGAAATATACCCTATATCCATGATATGTCGTTTTAAGCTTCTGTGCCTTTAGACACAGTCAAACTAACTCTGTCTTTGCTGACACAACTGAGACTGTACCTTTTGGCAATCGAATATATGGGTCTAGCAACAGCAATATAAAACAATATAGTGCATAATCCTTCACCGGACGTTACAATCTGCTGCGGGTAAAGTTATTCACTCCGAAGACTGATGTTCACTTTCTGTACATGACATTCCTAGATTCCAGCTCACAAACATATTCTTGCGAAGGTAATGTGATGGTTTCCGCTTTCCTGCCACTGAACAAGGGAGTTTGTGAGGCCTTAGGCCCTTGACAACATTCTCCAACTGTTTGATAGAGCGCACCCAGCTTGTTCTGTTCACATACAGAGTTGTTCATTTATCTGAAGTATACTTCGTCCACTGAGCTACGTTTACCTCACTTGTGTACCTCGCTCATCACAAGGGGCAAGCAGCTGACACCATCATGATATTTCTTGTACTCCCCAGTGTTTTAGAGGACTTAAGGACGTATATTTTCTCTATCTTTCTCTTATTTCCACACACACGCGCGCGCACGCACGCACGCACGCACACACACACACACACAAAATTAGTCCACACATCTACCCTGACTGACACACCCGTTCCTCTCCACCCCTACCATGTCTACACCGCTCAACAGCCTGTTTCTACCAATTATCTCACATATCTACCCCACCTGACACACGCGTTTCTCTCCACCCCTACCATTTCTTCGTCATACAACAACCTGTTTCTGCCAATTCCCATCTAGAGTTTCGGTAGCTGTTAAATACTCGGAGGCAAATGTTCCGAGCAGTGAACAGTACTCAATATGGCACTGCCGGCACACAAGTCAAATTCGTCCAGGAACGAGTAGGCGTTATCGATTCCACCATGGTTGTTGTAGCCGAGTCACAGGCACGGCCGGTGGCTTTTGACTTTTGTATCCACCAAGAGTTTCTCATCTCAAGGGGGAGAAACCCATTCGTAAACATCTCTGTTATTCGAATTCTTTTAGCCTCTACTTTATTTTTATTTCTTTGACCTGTGTGTCTTTCATGTGTGCGTTCCCCATGTGGTCTCCATTTATTGGCGATCAGTCCGGCATATACCAATTCCGTTGACAAAGTTGCAGAACGGGGAATAAGCTGGTTAGAGTTCATGTTTACGCCTATAACTGGAAGCGTGCAGAGTTCAAATCCCGTGTTCACGATTGTTTAGAAAATAATAAACAAGAAATAGCTTCTAGGAAATAGACGATAGAAGGATCAGGTCTCTTCCGCATGCTGCACAATGTAAACAATTCTGGAGAATGTCTACACTTGCAGATACAATGATTAGCCGAGACTGACAGTTGCCCTGTGCCCCATCTCACAACAGGGAAACGCGGTAGCTCAAAGACTGGCACGCATGCCTGACAGTTTGGTAGCCATGTGTTCAAATCCCGCTCGGTGTGAAGATTTTTCTTTCAATAACCTGGGCTTCCAGATATACCCAGTCTGGAATGAGTACGATAAAATGTTCTAGGAATTAAGGACGTCTTGTGTGATAACTACCAACCGAGTGCCGGTTGATCTAAAAATAAGAGGCTTGTAGTCGTAAAAACTCCGCCGCGGAGCAAACACGGCAGGGGGCTTCTGATCGTCAGAATGGTACCCCCTTCCCCAAGTATTTTGGACCTTTAACCTCTTGATACTCTCTGGGGGTGTCCCACCCGGGTCATGACTCCGGGCGTCTTTCCCCTGTCGTGGAGACGTTCGGTCACATTAGTTATCCCTGATGTTATGCTTGTCCCTTCGCTGTTACCTTGTCTACTCTGAAGCCCTCCCTCCCTCGGCGAGGAGAGTCCGTGCAGCCTGTGTTTGCCCCTTAGCATGTGTGGGCGTGGGGAGCTAGCTTCATCCCCCGCCACGGCCTCTATCGCCTCCATTCGTCTCTGTTGCCGTGTTCCTTCCTCATGTCCCGTTCACGGCGCCGAACTATACTAGCAAGCCGACTCTTCCTTTACGTTTCTGGACCCACGTCTTGATCGCTACCGACTAATGACTTGACATAACAAGTAGCTCAGGACAAGTTAGTTAGTTAGCTGTGGTATCAACTTCACGGCAACGATTCGTCCCCATTATGCTCCGTTCCTGTGTCAGTGAATATCACACAAAATGATCATCACTGTCCTATGTCAAAAGTGGAACAGATAGGAGTCTCTTCAAGCCAATAGCCCACACAGGTAAAATGTGCATAGTGCCGCCGCCAGAATGACAAAAGTCCTCCACGAAAAATACATAGTAGATGGAATCGGCAGTCACCAGAAAAACTTCATTTACCCGGGTTTTATTCCACATGTCTCGGTCTCTTTCCGCAGGGCGACCCACCGAAAGCGCGGCACAAAACACTAACTCCTTAGCTCCAGCGACGACTCCCATGTGTTTCCTGAAAAATGCACCCGTGAACCGAAAAGGCGAACAAGTCAATTCAGCCGGTTGTCAATGTTCCGAACATGCAGTTCACTGTACAAACAACAGCGGACAGATGAAAAAGCATTAACGCGAATGTCACAGCTCACAGTGTCGCGCTACGCACTCACTCAGTAGCAGGGCGACGGAACCATGTACTACCAGTCCAACATGAGGAAAATGCGAATGGAAATCGTAGCTTCAGCATAAACACTCCAGAGGCCTTAAAGGTTTAATGCCTATCCGCCATGTTGGGGAACTCAGGACAATTAACTATTAATATAGTGCATTGTGGCGGGAGCGTTGGTGTAACGGTTCTGGCGTTATGCTGACAGTGACATTTAAGCGGGTGGGCACAGGTTCAATACCAACTCTAGTCACGTTCTATGGGAGGGAACGACTGGCCGCCTAATCCTCCGTGCATCCGGGCGTACCCAGCATTCCTGAACTGCTCATCAATCAAGCTGTGGTCGCATTCTCCAAACGACTGCCAAGCAACCCTGAGTCGGATGGAAGGGCCCGATATCGCGGACACCACACAGTCTACCGAGACAACATGATAAGCAACCCATGGCAATTAACGCCTAGTATACTCACGCCTATGGGAACTGTTACAAGTAAAGTCAGAAGGAGATTATACAGCGCGACAAAACTATGGCACAACGTCAACGGATAAACAAATGTAACAACTGTGAAAACATGCGTGTTTCTTGTGTTAACATACAGATGTGAATTACGGACACATATACAAACACAAAAACACGTAACATGTTTATAATGTCGTGTTTGTAGAAGAAATCTGACGACTCTACAAAGTCAGAACATCAAACAAAACTCACTCATACATAAATGGCAGCATGACGATGGAGGTGATGACAGTTACACAGGCTTTCATATGGCTGGAATCACAGAATTATACCAACGTGTGTGTACGAAGTGATTCAATGAGCATGATTCAGAAGGTCGAAGCTGGATCTGTACGTAGACAGTCGCTGCGGAAGTCTGTTGTCCGTAAAGTCACCGTCATCTTCGTCCCGGGACATACGGGAGTCGAGGGAAATGAACGAGTTGATAAACTGGCTGGCTCTGCACCCCCTGTAGATGGCCAGCCCATGGATCATGCCGATATTATTAACGTCCTTAAAGATATGTCGAGAACGGAAGACTTTGACGTCAGTGAATCCACATCGTTGTCCAGGATGAGAGAATTGGGAGTAAGAATTGGCACGGCCAGACACGAGAGGTACATCGGGAAAACGAGGTGCCTTGTCAACCAACACAGAACTGACACTATTAGCCACCGAACGCTGATGCATTTGCTGGGGGTGGGGGGATCTGAGCACCCATGGGCCTGTCCGGAGTGCAATGAAGATACCCCAACTGATAACTGATGTCTCCGAGAATGACAAATTTGATCACGCCAAAATACATTAGAAAGCTATAAGGCAATAGTTTCTGGAAGAAGAGGCTGGGGTCGACCAACACAACGTTAGACACGGTGCACTAAAGGCACAATGGACATGAGAAATGCCCGTTTTTGTTTTTTAAGGCTGGCTGTGATGAAGGTGTCACTGTATAGTGTACTGGTTACTTGGTAATGACAGCCATGCCAACAGCAAACTCGTATGATGACGTGTATCTGGGGTTCACACATAGGCTACCCAATTACTTCGTGGCTAGGGTATATTTTCACACGTGAGAATACACGATAAATAATAACAATAATAAGTATTATTACTTCTTCTACCTCTTCTGCCTCCTGTTTTTCTGCTCCTTCTGCTTATACTTTTCTTCCTTCTTCTTTTTCAAGAACCTGGGTTTGCCCATAGCCGTAAGCACAATATTTACCCAATTCTTTCCATCCCAGATTATGTCTGCCCCCTCGACGGCACTCATTTCCTCTAGAATCTCTTCTACTCTGTACCTACACCTACTTCAGAAAAGCCATCTTGGTATTGGTCAAATGGCCGATATTCGCAAACTGAACGCCTATGTATAGTATTCACACTTATTACAATAACACCGCGTTTACCAGCTGGCTGCAATTTTAAAAATAATAACAAATGTTTTGTAAATGTATAACACAAATACTTCACGTCACGTAGTTTGAAAATTAATTCTGTCTTTCTTCAACCGTTAACTCAACCAACGCCTCACAGGCAAATAAAAAAGCCGCACGCACAAACTGGATATTTTTCAGTTGGTTCTACTCAATATCTAATTGTCTATCTTGTTTCTTTATGCATTGACATTTGAAGAACGTTTTCTTGTGACTATAGTTCGCGTACAGATCTGATGTATGTATGTTTATCCCCAGTGATGGAGACCACATAACTAGGGCTGTGCGGTAGATTTTTCCAGTCTTCGAAATGCCGCCCCTTACATGTTTTTTTCTTCTTTTAAAATGCTGCTCCCTTATGCCGCCTCCTTATGGTGTCGCCTGAAGCAGCGGCATCTCTGTATCATAGCACGGCACCGTCCTGTACATGACCCACCAAGTGCCCATTTGTCTGTACAAATATGAGTCCAATATTTGTGTACTTCACGGCATGTACAAGGGTCTTTACTTTACATTATATTCGCCTCACTTCTTACTGTTTTCTTCTTCTTCTTCTTCTTCTTCTTCTTCTTCTTCTTCTTCTTCTTCTTCTTCTTCTTCTTCTTCTTCTTCTTCTTCTTCTTCTTCTTCTTCTTCTTCTTCTTCTTCTTCTTCTTCTTCTTCTTCTTCTTCTTCTTCTTCTTCTTCTTCTTCTTCTTCTTCTTCTTCTTCTTCTTCTTCTTCTTCTTCTTCTTTCTTCTTCTTCTTCTTCTTCTTCTTCTTCTTCTTCTTCTTCTTCTTCTTCTTCTTCTTCTTCTTCTTTCTTCTTCTTCTTCTTCTTCGTCTTCTTCTTCTCTTGCTGCTCCCGCCACCCCCCTTATCCCTCATTGACTCTCAGTCAACTCAGGCAAGCCATCCGATCTCTTGCTATCCCCTTGCACCCCCACCCCTGTCCTCTCTGTGTAATTCACTTGTCTTCCCATATCTCGTTTCCATTTGTTATAGGTCTCTTTTTCCACTGGCGTGTGGGTCTTCTGTCTTCTCGTGTTTATAATTACCTCTCGTGTTTCTCCGTCTGTCTATTTGTATGTAGATTTCCATCCCACTATTCTGACACTGTCTTAATGCTTATCACTGTACCACCCCACCTCTGTCCGTCCGTCCGTCAGTCCGTCCGTCTCACGTTATTTATATACGCTTACCTGCCTTTCCTCAATATCTAGATTCTGTTTTCGCTGGCTCGCTTTGAACCGAAACGTGGTCCAAACTCGTGATACTACTTCTAGTGCATAGGTCTGAATTTTTGCATGTGAATTAGCTTCCACTATTACTTAGTGTCCCTCGACATGAGGCGAGTCCACTCCGACTTCAGAGGTGCTTGTAATTTACGTCTCCAAGTCAAGACTTCCGTTTCGTTTTCTTTCCTTTATTATTTACGCTGAAGTACATTTACTTAGCCGGCGTCTCTGGCGAAGGGCAGCGAACGCGTTTCCCCATATTCCCCCAAACAGCATTCTAAAACATCAGCAGTCGCTTTGGCAGCAGACCGAATTGTGTTAATATTTAACAATCGTATAAGCGTCGGTCGTTCAGAAAGCAGTGGTAAACTATTGAACAGAAACTTGCCTAGTGAAGTCACAAACATCCAACAATGCTGGGGTTGACTGAGAGGTCCTGTAAATGACATGCAACAAACTAACATGTATTTTCCATCCGTTCTCCTGTTGGGCACTCCTGTTGGGCATGACATATGTACATTGACTTCCCATTTTCTCCTGTTAATCTTGTTGTGTGTTCCTTTAACATCTGTCTTTTTCCTTTGAATCTGTCTTTATGCAAAAACATTTATCCTTCTAATATGTATGCACGTATGCTGACCTAATTTATTTCTCCATAATGTCTTTATATATGTACAGTTACGTCCTCTCTTTCTCATTCTATTATTTATGTGCTTACATTAACCTCCCGCCTACTGGTTTAAGCCTGTATGTATGTACATATACCCACCCCTCTCTCTGTCTGTCTGTCTGTCTGTCTGTCTGTCTGTCTGTCTGTCTGTCTCTCTCTCTCTCTCTCTCTCTCTCTCTCTCTCTCTCTCTCTCTCTCTCTCTCTCTCTCTTTCTCGGTCCTTCCCTTTCCAATCTGTGGGGGTTTACATTTACCTCCCGTATGCCAATTCAAGCATTTATGTATCTAGACTTACCTCTCTCTTTCTCCTTCTAGTCTTTATGTGTCTACATTTACCTCCCCTCATTCTCCTTCTAGTCTTTATGTGTCTACATTTACCTCCCCTCATTCTCCTTCTAGTCTTTATGTGTCTACATTTACCTCCCCTCTTTCTCCTTCTAGTCTTTATGTGTCTACATTTACCTCCCCTCTTTCTCCTTCTAATCTTTATGTGTCTACATTTACCTCCCCTCTTTCTCCTTCTAGTCTTTATGTGTCTACATTTACCTCCCCTCATTCTCCTTCTAGTCTTTATATGTCTACATTTACCTCCCCTCTTTCTCCTTCTAGTCTTTATGTGTCTACATTTACCTCCCCTCTTTCTCCTTCTAATCTTTATGTGTCTACATTTACCTCCCCTCATTCTCCTTCTAGTCTTTATGTGTCTACGTTTACCTCCCCTCGTTTTCCTTCTAGTCTTTATGTGTCTACATTTACCTCCAGTCTGCACGTTCAAGTCTTCGTATATCTAGATTTACCTCCTCTCTTTCTCCCTCCAGTCTTCATGCATGTACCTCCCATTTCCCTGTTTTGTCTTGACGTACTAAATATGGCCTTACCTCCAATCTTTCACGTACTTACGTGGTTAGAAGTCGCATCTGAAATGACACGCTACGCAAAGATTAATTGTTCCTAATTCCGTTGCCAACGTTACATTGCTCGCAGTTGTATTCTTCCGGTTATTAACCCAAAACATATATATCCCCGGGCAATATATTATAGATGACCTTACAAAATCAATAGCTCATACACATGAGGTCTTTCCCCGAATTCCTCCTGTCTCCAGACAACTGAGAGCATTAGCCCCGCAGGTCTGGGCGACGGTGTCAGATTCCCCTCAGATTTCCGCGAGTTGTGCCGTTAATGATGTTCCTATCAAGGGGATCAGTAGCGGGAATAGATGTGAGATTACAGACAGGAGTTTCTCCTCATAAACTGGGCTCAGAAGAAGGCTATTGTTCTGTAATGTTACTTGTCTCCTAGATTATACAGTGGAGACATCACCGTTCTCGAGTCTTCCTGGCTGTCACTAGAAGTGGTAAATATGTCCGGTAGTGGTAGTCTTTTCATAGAAAGCTTACTTGAGCGTTCATATGGCTGTTGTCTATGTTCTGTTCGGCTAGAACACTGGTTATTTACTCCTGAGTGGTTTTATCTAGTATGGTGGTTATAGGAGAGTCCAAATATATTGTTTTGCTTGAGAGTAGCCTTATTTGTGTATTTCGAGAGAATGCGAGATCGAGAGAGTGTGATGTAGAGATAGATGCACCCACATAGCAAGCTAGAGGAGAAAAGACAGACAGAGAGATAGGAAGAGAGGGGGGGGGGGAAGAGGCAGGCAGAGAAGGGGAAGGGAGAAAGGGGGAAGAGAGAGACAGAGAAAGACAGAGAAAGAGAGATAGAGCTGAGAAGAGACAGACAGAGAAAGATTGGGAAGAGAGAGAGGGAAGAGACAGACAAAGAAAGACGGAGAGATACGGGAAGAAAGAGACAGAAAGATAGAAAGAGAGAGAGAGAGGGAGGGAAAATGATAGACAGAGAGAGAGGGAGAGAGAAATTGAGGGGTGGGGGAGAGAGAAAGACAGAGAAAGAGAGCAAGCGAGAGAGTTAGATAGATAAGCAGACAGACAGACAGACAGACAGACAGACAGACAGACAGACAGACAGACAGACAGAACAAGACACGGAATGGCTGACGGACTCCTCCTCTTCTTCTGCCCACTAATCCCTACTGGAACAAAGTCAGTTCATACAACTCACGCCCGGCTGTCCTAGCTGTATCTATCTCCTGTCCCTCCATCCAGGATATCTCCATATTGTCCATGTCTGTATCTATCACCCGCCGCTCCGTCCAGGATATCTCCATATTGTCCATGTCTGTATCTATCTCCTGTCCCTCCATCCAGGATATCTCCATTTTGTCCATGTCTGTATCTATCTCAATCCGCTCCGTCCAGTATATCTCCATATTGTCCATGTCTGTATCTATCTCAATCCGCTCCGTCCAGGATATCTCCATATTGTCCATGTCTGTATCTATCCCCCGCCGCTCCGTCCAGGATATCTCCATATTGTCCATGTCTGTATCTATCTCAATCCGCTCCATCCTGGATATCTCCATATTGTCCATGTCTGTATCTATCTCAATCCGCTCCATCCTGGATATCTCCATATTTCCATGTCTGTATCTATCTCCTGCCGCTCCGTCCAGGATATCTCCATATTGTCCATGTCTGTATCTATCTCCTGCCGCTCCGTCCAGGATATCTCCATATTGTCCATGTCTGTATCTATCTCCCGCCGCTCCGTCCAGGATATCTCCATATTGTCCATGTCTGTATCTATCCCCAGCCGCTCCGTCCAGGATATCTCCATATTGTCCATGTCTGTATCTATCTCAATCCGCTCCATCCAGGATATCTCCATATTGTCCATGTCTGTATCTATCTCAATCCGCTCCGTCCAGGATATCTCCATATTGTCCATGTCTGTATCTATCCCCCGCCGCTCCGTCCAGGATATCTCCATATTGTCCATGTCTGTATCTATCTCAATCCGCTCCATCCTGGATATCTCCATATTTCCATGTCTGTATCTATCTCCTGCCGCTCCGTCCAGGATATCTCCATATTGTCCATGTCTGTATCTATCACCCGCCGCTCCGTCCAGGATATCTCCATATTGTCCATGTCTGTATCTATCTCCTGTCCCTCCATCCAGGATATCTCCATTTTGTCCATGTCTGTATCTATCCCCAGCCGCTCCGTCCAGGATATCTCCATATTGTCCATGTCTGTATCTATCTCCCGCCGCTCCGTCCAGGATATCTCCATATTGTCCATGTCTGTATCTATCCCCAGCCGCTCCGTCCAGGATATCTCCATATTGTCCATGTCTGTATCTATCCCCAGCCGCTCCGTCCAGGATATCTCCATATTGTCCATGTCTGTATCTATCTCAATCCGCTCCGTCCAGGATATCTCCATATTGTCCATGTCTGTATCTATTTCAATCCGCTCCATCCTGGATATCTCCATATTTCCATGTCTGTATCTATCCCCAGCCGCTCCGTCCAGGATATCTCCATATTGTCCATGTCTGTATCTATCCCCAGCCGCTCCGTCCAGGATATCTCCATATTGTCCATGTCTGTATCTATCTCCCGCCGCTCCGTCCAGGATATCTCCATATTGTCCATGTCTGTATCTATCCCCCGCCGCTCCGTCCAGGATATCTCCATATTGTCCATGTCTGTATCTATCCCCAGCCGCTCCGTCCAGGATATCTCCATATTGTCCATGTCTGTATCTATCCCCTGCCGCTCCGTCCAGGATATCTCCATATTGTCCATGTCTGTATCTATCCCCTGCCGCTCCGTCCAGGATATCTCCATATTGTCCATGTCTGTATCTATCCCCAGCCGCTCCGTCCAGGATATCTCCATATTGTCCATGTCTGTTTCACATTCTCCTCTGTGTTTCAGGTCACGCTCTATATCGTTTGCTCTGAGGGTTCCAGAGAAAGAAAGGCCTGTCTAGTTATACGGTTATCGGGTGTTCTCAATGTGCGTACTAGCCAGCGCCAGCATCTTCTGATTGGCTGAAATCTGTCTAGTTTGCTCCCGAAGCTCATCATATGTTATGTCGAATAACGTCACCGCACAAAGGCCATTCCGATGCGTGATCAGTCCTTCGATGCAATAGCCTGTCAAAGATATTTCTGCTCACTGTTCCTATGAGGGTTGGTTACGATATCTCCCCTCTTCACATCGAATACGGCATTGATGCGCTTGACCAGTCTTCACTGTCATGTCGTGTAATCAGGCTGGGCTCAGTACCCCCCAGCTAAGTCCGCGCTGCGTTAATTATATTAGCCTTGTTCATGCTTCTTCTAATTTATTTTGTTGTTGTTGTTGCATATCCCTTACAGGACGTTGCAGTCAACACCAGCATTTTCCAGCTGCTGTTGATGTACTAGGCAAGATTACGCTCAGTAGTTTGCCATTGCTTTCTGAGCGACGGCTCACACACCCCGTAAGTTACCGACGCGACAAGACCCGCTACCAATTCTTGCGCACATCACGTCGCTCACGAGAGTAGACGGGATTACGGAGAAAGACGCTAACTCCTAGGCCAGGGAGACTGTCAACAAAAAGTGGGAAGGTAAATGTTTCGGCCGCGAGTCGCAAATATCGCAGCCCTGCTGTAGACAGGCACCCAACCGATTACTCCTAAAATTTAAAAATATTAGATGAATAAAGAAGAAGAGGACAGATAACAGTAACAGACTTGAGAAGCGAGCTGTCACTGGATGCAGTTAATCATTAAATCAACAACTTAATTCCTAATAAATATAACCTGGTCTTTAGACGTGGCTGCTGAGAAGATGGACTGTATTGCTGCAAGCACTGCTTTTGGGGGTTGAGAAGGATCTACTGCCGCATGCAGGCCTTGTTTGGCATAGTAGTCTGAAAGTTCATTAACTTTTACTCCGACATGCCCTTGTGCGTGCGTCCATTTGAGTGATGTTCAGCCCGACTTCAGAATGCTGTCTGTCTATTCTGAGAGGGTACTGCCAGGTGCGATTTTCTGTAGCATGTTCATGGAATTGGATATTGTTATCAGGTGTGTGGCCGCCTGCTCTGCTGCCCCGGCAAGTGCTCTAGAGGTAGCGGTGATCTCCATAGACTATATATAACTCGGTGTATTTTACACGCACACGCACACACACATACACGCGCGCGTACGCACACACGCACACACACACGAGCATTTGGGCGGGAAACAGATTGATTAACATCTCTCTTATATCTTACAATTTCTCTCTCTAATTTACTCTGGTCCCTTCTGTCTGTCTGTCTGTCTGTCTGTCTGTCTGTCTGTCTGTCTGCCCGCCCGCCCGCCCGTCCGTCTGTCTGTCTGTCTGTCTGTCTGTCTGTCTGTCTGTCTGTCTGTCTCATGAAAGACAAACAAAATATTTTAACAATGTGTCTCTCAAACTATTTCTATCTCTCTTTGAAACTCAAAAGCACCCTCATAGATTGACAGAGAGAGAGAGAGAGAGAGAGAGAGAGAGAGAGAGAGTGAGAGAGAGAGAGAGAGAGAGAGAGAGAGAGAGAGAGAGAGAGAGAGAGAATATACTTGAGAGGAAAACTGTTACACAATAATATTGGAGAGAACAGAAAGGAAAAGAAGAACATGTAAGGGAGTGCACAAAATACACCCACTGATAAGATTCCTGAGATGAAAGCCTACAGGGAAGACAGCAAATGTCAAGCGAGAAATGACATTTCTGATGGATTCCTTAACCAGGCGAGAGCACCTGAGGCCAGATTTCAGTCTGGAGTAAATAGGGACAATGGAAATGTGACATTGTATCTAATAGGAAAGTGCACTTGGTGATCTGTTTACATCACTTTATGTTAGTGTATGGTTATCAAGCGTCGTTCCACGGAGCTAGCTGGAGTTGCTATAGCATAATATAGCACAATGGGAGACGCGAGGCTTACACGTGACTTGCTAATAGCATGTGATTGCAATATTTGCTGCAGGAGTGTCCAACATATGCAGAACAGGAAAAACCGTATTTTGACACCATTTGAGGACAAACTCTATGGGGATATCAAGCAGCTTAAGTTGACCCCTGCTGTCCTTGCTTTTAATCCTATTGGCGTCTGAAGTTGAAAGAATAATAATAATAATAATAATAATAATAAGCAGAAGGATCTGGTTGGATTTAAGCTATGGAAGGCACAGATATCGCAGCCAAAACTCGGTGGATGATTGATCAGTATCATACCAGCCGCCTTAACTTCTCAAGACAGTTTGGGTACCAATTTTATCCTGGGCCGACCTGGGAGTCCAGGGCAATTATTGTAACCCAAAACCTCCCCGGCGCGGACTGAACCCGTGACCACGGGGCGGGCAGGCGAGCGTCTAGCCACTTTGCTACCGAGCTCCCTAAGAAGGGATGCATGGTCTGGTCAAGTATATTCAGATGAATGTATGCTCATACATTAATACAAGGAAATAACCTTGAGACCCCATATTTCATGGAAGATCCTATTACCCTACGGAGCCCGCTATCAAGAGTGTATCTCCTATATTACCCAAACAAGGCCCGCCGACGACATTCTATCTCAGGTGTCTGCAAGTTACTCACCTGTGCAAGTGTTAATAGCCCATTAACATTGGTTTCTAACAATGACCTCGCTGTGCTGTCGTCAGAAGGATTGTGTTCCACCTTTCCGTGACAACTAAATAAAGTATGAGATATTTACTTGCCGTCACGTAGCGGGAAAGAAGTAGATAGATATAAGACAACTTGATGACGGGAAAGCAAGATACACACTGTTGACTGCAACTTAGTGGCAACACCATTTAGCTATGTCTAGCTTAGGTTAACAATCTACTTGTATTTCTGGGCCATCGTGTATGTTGTTGTCACCATTTATTCTTTCTGATCCGCAGTTAGTCTTCTGCGCTGCAAATCTATGGTTTTTTTTTCTGGGCTGCAATCTGTTTTACTGGGTCGCACATTCGAAATGCGGAAGGGGGAGGGGGAGGGAGAGAAAGAGAAAGAGAAATTAGCGAAGTTGATAGGGAGCTGCCATGATACATTCGTGAGCAATGGTCAGACGGGAGTTCGACATCTGAGCTCAACGCCTGCTAAGTGAATGAAAGATTGGCCAGTGAGATGGTATCCATTGCATGGTGACCCTACTCTGACTGCCAAGTTCAGAAAATAATGTCCTTAGCACTGTCAATTTTCCAGACATGAGCGCCTCACGTACTGATTCTGCATCTGTCAATATTAGTTATTACCACATGTTGTGTACCATGGCTGGTATTTAGTAATTTCTCTGTTGCTATCTTATTGCACGGATTTCTGCATCATAGTTACATTACTTTCTTATTGGTACTTTAGCCGTGCCCCTATTATTATTTGGGTATTCTATGTACACTCCCGCTCCTCCATTTAGACCAGCATTTTGTGCTGACCCATCTGTGTAGACCCTGATCCAGAGCTCCTGTGGGTGTTCTACATAAAGGAAGCCGTGAGTGGCCGTTCTGCGTTGTACACTGTTCTTTTATTCCTTGTCGAATATTCCTTGAACTTTTGTTTGGATTTGTAGTGATAGTCTATCTTCCTCTTTCCATGCGGTTCATTCTGGACTATTTTTCAGGGGGATATCAACTGCTAAGTTGTTTCTCTGCAGAGTCGTTTGGCCTGGTGGATAAAACCTCCCCATACCTCGGTTTTCATATCTGTTTTTAATAGGGTGGCCTGGCATGCTGAAGGAATTTTCTGCTTGTATTAACGTTTTTGTATCTCTGCGCTCTCTCAGTGCTTGTGTCCTCCCCATCTTCTCCATCTCCACTGTAGGGATTGATCTCATCCCTTCTGTGACTATACGTGCTTGATTTTGCACCCTGTCCAGCTCTTGTAGTGTGGTTTTTGATGCTGAACACCACGCAGTTGACTCGTATTCCATATGTGGTCGTATGCTCTGTTGATAAACTTTGCTAAGTATTTTCCCACTGGCTCACCATGTGGTTCCATTTAGTTTTCTCATGATGGCTATTTTCCTTCTGGCTTTTGCTATTGCTTTGTTGATGTGCGTTCTCCATGTCAGCCTGTCATCAAATGTTACTCCAAAGTATGTAGGATTTGTATCTTCTCTTAGGGGTATTCCATTTATCTAGATGATGCCTGCCTTTTGTTTTGGAGAGAGGGTAAATAGAGTGGTACTGCTGATGTTAATATTTATGATGACACGTCATCTATTTGCCCATGTAATTAATGCATGCACATCTCTTTGTAGCGATCTATTGGCCCTAGTGCACGTTCATTTGTGATCCATAGGACCAGGTCATCAGCGTACATTGCCACTTTAATTCCATGTGATAGATTAGCGACAAGATTAGTGATGAGGACTGTCCAAGTGTGGGGGACACAAGGCTCCACCCTGGTGAACACTGTGACGCAGTAGTACTTTCTTGCTCTTGACTCTACCTGTCTGTACTCTGGCTCGTTTGTTGTGTAAGTATGCTTTCACCATTTGTACATTCTTTCACTGACTTTATAGTTTGTCAGTTTTTCCAACTGACCTTCTTTCCTGACTTTGTAAAAGGTTTTCTTTAGATCTAACCATGTCGCAAGCACCAGTTTCTTCTCTTGGAATGTATCCTCAATTTCTTGAGAGAGGTAGATTGTCCCACCTTCCATAGAGTAATATAGCCTAAAGCCAGCTTGCTGTAGCATAAGAATGTTTTCACTTTCAATGTACCACTGCAGTCTGTGATTGACGAGAGGGCAAAACTGTCCTTGGTCTGTACTCTTCCCGCCACATATGTCACTCTCGGAGCGGCACATCTTTTCCCCGCAGCACCGGTTTAGAACCACCTGGTATAGCTGGTCTTGCATCGTGTCACTATTGTTTCTTGCCGCCAGGCCGATGTGACATGTGAAACAACAGTTGTCAATCTCCGTGTATCTTATTCATTTAATTCTTTTCTGTTTTCTAGTTTGTTTTGTAATATTTGCCCTGTCTCCATCTCTTAGGCTGTTCAATTCTTCACGATTTTCATAGCTTTTCATAGCGATTTTCATTCGCTTTCATAACCACATGGCTTTTTATCATCATCATCATCATCATCATCATCATCATCATCATCATCATCATCATCATCATCATCATCATCATCATCATCATTACTATCAGCATCATCATCCAGTTAGTCAATTCTAATACTGGCGTTGACGCGCGTCAGTCGTCATATTACTCATCGGGTGAGCAATTCTCTGTAGCTCTGCATGAGCCCCGGGTCATGTCCTTTGCATGCCTTTGTTCACTAGGTGTTTCCTTTCATTGGTAACATTACCCTGCTATTCTTTCGACATTGCCGTGCCATTCTTTCGACACGTTCACTTACAAAAACATTTGCAACAATCTCAGAGTTGATATGATGGCCTCGAGAAGACTAATCGTGGGGAAATGGACGGGCAAAGAACATTAGGAAAATAAGGAATGGGCTTTACATTATACTATGAATTTGAAACAAATAGGTATATTAAACTCCTGCGAGAAGAAACGTACTAAACAATAACATCAACAACGTTGCACATACCGTACAAGGAGATCCATCGTATCGCGAATTACAGGTGAAAATCCGAAATCAGAAGCACTCAATGAATATATAAAATGAATAATAAAATAAACTACACACAAACGAGTACAATACGGCACACAGGACTACCGACGTTTCGATTCTCAGAATCTTTGTCAAGGACACCACAGATCAACGAAATACAGCAAACAAAGAAACAAGGAAAAAACACACACACACGAACTGTCCCTATGCCATGTGGGGCAGAAAAGGTCTTACATTACAGGACTTACATTACACTTAATACAGATCACAAAATAACCCTAAAGTGAACAAAAGGCAGCCGTGAGAATATGTGATGATACAACAGATTGGTTTGGTGTAAAAGAGGGAGTCAGACAAGCTTGCATTGTGTCCCAATATCTGTTTTACTTAAATGCTGACAATATCACGTGGAATGGTAGAGACAATGTAGACAAGGAACAATGTAATACCTTTGTAACCGGATGAATAGAAATACTTGCACCACGATACGCTGACCGTACGCTATCACTATCCCTTAAACACACATTGGAATTGATAAACTACGAGTAATAACAATAATATAATGAAATAAAATAATGAATTTAATAAAGTTAGCAGTTTTGAATGGATTTCAAATGAACAACCCTTATATATATATATACACACACAGACACAGACACACACACACAAACAGACACACACACAGACACACAGACACACACACACACACACACACACACACACACGTTCCATTCTAAGGGAGGAAAACAGAGTACTTTGACGTCATTGAATCCACATCGCTGTCCAGGATGAAAGACTTGGGAGTAAGAATTGGCACGGCCAGACACGAGAGGTACATCGGGAAAACGAAGGGCCTCGTCATCAAACACAGAACTGGCACTATTAGCCACCGGACGCTGATGCATATGCTGGGGGGAGGATCTGAGCACCTATGGACCTGTCCGGAGTGCAATGAAGATACCCCAACTGATAACTGATAACTTACACACACACACACACACACACACACACACACACACACACACACACACACACACACGAAAAACAAAAGGAAATGTGTTTAGCATATTAAATACCATGAGAGTTTGAACGTGTCAGTAACCCAGGCAGACCATGTCTTTTATGATAGTGAGGAACCTCTTTGGAGGTGTTTTTGGGGGTGGGTGGGGGTGGGGGGGGGTGTGATCTTTAAACAGAGCTCAGCAGTGGAACGCTTCCTTTCCATTCAACATTTCCATTTCAGTCAACAGTAGCATGTTCTACGGGGATAATGCCTCCTTTTGACAACACAGTCATCACACACACGCACACACATACACACACACACACACACACACACACTCATGCACGCACGCACGCACACGCACGCACGTACAATAGAAGACTCACACGTTGTTATGTTCACAACTCGCCATGTCAAGTTTCAACATGTCCACTCACCCATGCGATCATGCACCGCTGGCTAGTGTTCATGTTTGCAGTCCTGTCCCCAGAGATGTATTTGCACTGTTCCATCTTCAATCTGTATTTCTAAAATAAGCCCAGCACAACTCCTGCTGCGCCGATTATATTTAGATCCTTAAGCCGCCAGCAAACGGCTTAGACATCCTGTAGTCCCTGCGTGCTCGAGACGAAGTTCCTCTTTCAGGCGGGGGGTTTCACGCAGCCTCGGGCCATTATTAGACAAAAATATAACAGCAACACAGGCCTGGCCGATTGTTACAACTTCCGCCTGACAGCCACGTTGTCCGGCTGTGACCTATGTATTGTCACGAACCACAACAGTTGTCACTAACGTCCCTGGTGGCGTGACGTCCCTCCCTGCGTGTGTACTTACAGTGTACGTAGAAACAAATACAGGATTAGGCCAGGCAACAGAAGGTTGTTTGTGTTATTTGCAGAATGTTAGGACAAGCCGTGAGATCATTAACTCGTTATGGAGGCGACTTTTCCCATATATTTCTATAAGCTGCAATCACTTAACATATCTTAGTCATATACCATGTTTACAGTTTTAAGCAACTTCAATATCCACACCGTTCAAGTAATTATATAAGTAAGACATCGTATTATATACAGATGTGTCGATAAACACACCAATGCACAATCAAAGAGATAAACAAACAATAAATGTGCATGCATGCATGTGTACGTACGAAGACAAGTCATTAAGCAACAGGAATTTTATTATAAACTGCATGGGAGAGTATGGACAACAGAAAATCGTATTTCAGGACACAAACTGGCTCTTCAGCAATACCCCATGAAAAGGTGGTCGTGTGGCTCGAACAGTTTGCTCATGCACGATAGCGATTACAAAATGGCTGCTAAGCTATCGACTTGCACCATGGAAGAGCAACGGGGCGTTATTCTTGTTGTTGTTGTTGTTGTTGTTGTTGTTGTTGTTGTTGTTGTTGTTGTTGTTGTTGTTGTTGTTGTTGTTGTTGGGTATGAAATCTACACAAGAATGATGGTTCAGTATGGAGGACAGAGTCAGGGGAGAGTGCATGTATGAGTACAGAGATTTCAAGAACTGCATACAGCATATTTGTCAGAACTGCATACAGAATATCAATCAGAACTGCATACAGCGTATCAGTCAGAACTGATTACAACATATCAACCGCTGGAAGATACAACTCTAACAACTATTTTAGTAACACTGACACCTGTTTTAATAACTCTGTCCACTGTTTTAGTAACTTTGATAACTGTTTTTAAAATGGATTGACGACATAAAAGACATTGTACAATCACGTGGAATGACACTATCAAGTGCCGCCCACCGGACGCTGGAACGCAAATTATACCTCCCCACGTCGCTTGACGGCAGAAGTGAAAGATGATGATGATGATGATGATGATGATGATGATGATGATGATGATGATAACTGTTTTAGTAACTGTGACCGCTGGCTTAATAACTCTGACAACTGTTTTAGTAACTCTGACCCTCCTCTGACGTGTCTCAATTGGTAGAGGAGCTTGTCTGTCCCAATGACCCCAGGAGCTTTGCCAATGGAAGCACAACTACATGTCGGACAGGTCTTTGGATAGGGACCAGACCAAGAGAGACACAACCTGCTGCTCTGTAGACTGAGGATAGGCAGTCAAAGACGGAATCAGGCGCACTGTGCCATTATTTCTTGGTCCGGACACATACTCTAAGGCTCTGTGCTGTGGGATATGACTGAACGTCTCTTGTAAGTCAACAACCCGCGGATGTGACAGCCGGGCCGATATTTACCCATTGCAAAATGGAGGTGAGATGCTTGGTCCAGATACATGTTCGAAGGCGCACATCCGAGGGATAAGAGGGATCTCCGGGTGAGAGGGCCTGGCCGTTACTCGTTCTCTGCTGCATGGAGGTAAGGTGCTGGGCCGGCAGCACATGTAGCCTACCTCGTGAGTGTTACTAAAGGTAGAAAAGCGTCCCAATCGCACGCAGTGGTTACCATGCAAGTCTGTACTAGATCTCACTGAGTGAGCGTAGTAAAAGGTGAAAAACGTCTCACTAACACGAAATGGAACACTTGGCTATCGAACCCATTACGTGAAAGTCCGAAGTAAGAAGCTGCAGAGTGGATGCCGTCTGCAGACTAAGGCAGAAAAACGTCTCATTAACACGAAATGGAACGCTTGACTAGCGAATCCATTACGTAGTAGTCCGAAGCGAAAGCTTGCTGGGTTGAATATCTTCTGCAGACTGACAGTTCCTGGTTTGTGCGGGGAACGGCCTTTGGCGAACAAAATGCCCAAAAACATGGAAGTGAGGCATTAAAGCAGCTATGTGCAGGACGTGGCGATTCCTTGGGTGAACCCAGCACCAGAGCGCTATGTATCGGCTCTGCAATTATGGAAGCCTCCTTGGATGGCGGAAAATGCCCATGGACTGCCACTGTCTTCCCTTGAGGACGGACCGTAAAGTCTGCGACCGTTCTAACTTGATCATCTAGGATGTGGACGGCACCACAACAGTGAGAGTCCCACGGGAATGCTAACCTGGTAAAAAAAAAAATGCACGCTAAAGTCGGATGTGTTGGACACCTGTTTTAGTAACTCTGACCACTGTTTCTGTAACTCTGACAACTGTTTTAAGTAATCAATAGCATAAACTACTATGCCTCCAGAGCTTCTGGAAACGAGTCCTTAATGTCGAATGCGAGTTTCCTGTTTGCAAACACAATTAAGCGGGATCGAGTCGCTGGACACAACAGGAAGCCAATGCACTAGATGCATATTAAATAGCTGATTTTAAATATGACACATCGTGATACATTTTGGAAGCTTTAATAATCCATCAAGGCCCCACAATATCAGCCAAAACAGAAATGACTGGGGACGAATAGAAAACTAACACACTTATGTTAATATTCCCCCAAAAGCTCACAAAAGCACGCGATCCATTGATATGGTCTTCGTGTCAAGAATGAGAAGAGTGTTCGAATCCAAAATCACGTGCCTGCACTGAGACACGTTTATCGACGACTTCCCGCTCTTTCAATGTTTGAAAATAGAATTTCACCGCGACCACAGCAGGCGGAAATTAGGCCAGATATGTGGTCAATTCTCGGTTCGCACGCGAACATTCAGCGCCAATTCTGTCAGCATCAGTCATAATGTTCAGCTCCTTCATGGTTTTACTACTGCCACAATTGAGTACTTTAGGCTAAAGTGACGAATGTCAGCCTTGAATGTCAGAATGTCAGCCTTGTCCATGGCGTGTCCGCCCTCCACAGTAGCCTTACATGCGAGCTTGTCAGCCCCTCATTTCCTTGTACTCCCGCAGGCCCTGGCACGAAGATGAAACTAATCTTTGCCAGCCGAGACTGCTCCAGAGACAGCAACCACTCTCTTCGGATACACCCTGTCAGGGTCTTAAACCTGGCTCGTTAACCTAACACATGTGAGACAGTACAAATACAACGTGATTTGACTTGAGACTCAACGACACGAAGTTTCGATGGATTTATTTACAGATCACGATCTAGAGATGATCATCACAATACATAAGTTATAACAGTACACTTACAAGCAACCCACAGCTTACAATCAGTCTCACAAGATGTACAAGCACTCGACTTTCGGGCCACAGAACTACACAAGCCTTTCTCCCATCATACGTCCAGTCGAGTCCGAGTCCCAGAGCTGTCTGGCTATTTCTCGCAACGCGTCTGCCCACCTGAAGTGGCTTCACGAGGCCTGCATGCGTCCTGCTTTGTCCTTGCCTGACCGCTGGCTGTCTCGTCAGCCGGCAACCTCGCAGGCAGGTAACTAATACTCGCCTGGCGGGCGTAACTATGTTACAGCATCCCCGCTAGGGACTATTCGCCTGGCGGGCGTAACGATGTCCCTGCATCTCTGCTGGCACTACCTTAGACTCTAACATGCTCCCCCGCGGCTTCTTCATGAAAGATGTCATCTTTCATGTACACTCTATATACAATACTGGGTTAATATTTTTAACCTGTCAGAGTCAACCTTTCTGTTATATACATTGGTGTAGAAATACAAAAAACACACATCTTGGCATAGAAACACATAAGAAATGGACATTGTATCTAAAAACATGTGGTGTTCAACCTTTAACACTAGTCAAGCTTCATCCTCTCGATGGCTGATTACCTTAATTGCATTATTGACCCAGTCAGATCGGTAGTAACAGCTTCCCAAGCAACTACCTCGCAGCCTTTCAAAAAAAAGTGATAATATGCTTTTTGAGACAAAAAACATCTGGCAAGACCGTAATACGGCTTTATATAAGTCGCATTCAACGCTCACTCTCTGACCTCATTTGGCCAGGAGTTCTTGTGTCAGTCTGCAATGTCGGTAACACTCTACCATGCCCAGTAGATGGCTTCTTGGCGTGTTAACAATCTGGCAACAACATGGTTATTTATATACAACACATCATCATATACATTTCAATTAACGCCCTTGGTGTAATAATGTAATAACAATTAAATGAAAGGGACATAACTTCAAAAATTAAGAAATATAATATCTTACAATAATTCTTCTATTTCTCAGCGTCATAGCTTGATGTTTCTCCATACTAGCGAAAAAATGTCGGTAGTATGAATAAATTAATCAAGATATGATTCTAAGATTACACTAAATGAAAAATCTTAATACACAATTTGTGTATTCGAAATTATTGAATCGTAAATAGTTTAGAAGTGTTATAACATTTTAAGCTTTTGTTTGTCGTCTGCTACTTTTAAACTAAATTTCTAAATCATCCGGAAGTACACACGAAACAGCTGATGTTGAAAATTTGTAGAACACACTTGTTCCGGTCTGATGTTGTAAAACGGAATGTGCAAAGTTCTGATCGTTCATGTGTTGGTTGTTTCACTGGAAACACTTCTGGATTTCGATTGACTGAAGTGGTGTAGATGTCAATGTTCAGGTCACACTTTCACACACGGAGTTAAAATATCACTGGATATGTTCCAAATGCAGATACCACGGATAAATTGGATAGTTCGCTTGCGGTAAGTTCAGGGCGAATGTGGCACTGTTCTTGTTTCGTAATATATACAATTAATAAAGTTCTCTTTCTACCACACACTACACAATTATTCACGACAATCACTACATTAATAATAAAATAAGAAAACTATATATATTGGGAATAAACCCTATCACATCATATAGACATACACAGCTTTCGTGAAAAAAAAAAAAAACTTCACTGATGCATGGCTGTGTTGGTCTGAGTGTATTTTACACACTGCACTCAGACATTGGCGCTTACTGGGTTGGTCGGACAACGGGACAAAAGATCGGCAATCGTGTTGGTTCTGCCCGCGATGTGTCGAACTTCAAAGCTGTAATCTTGAAGTTTAAGAGACCAGGGAGCTATCATTTGGTTGGAAGGTACACCTGAATTGATAAATCTCAACGGACTACTGTCAGACTCGACAACAAAATGACGTCCCAGAAGGAATCTGGAAAATTTAGTTATACCCTCAACTAGAGCAAGGGCTTCCAACTGCGGTGTCGACCAAGAGCGTTCTTTAGGTTTTAATTTTCTCGAGAAGTAATATACAGGATGTAGGATGTTATCATGTTCCTGTAACAGAACTGCTCCAATCGCTACGGAGCTCGCGTCTGTACGTAATCTGAAAGAAATAAGAAAATTTGGCAATTTGAGAATGGGATTCTTTAAACTATTCTCAGAGAAATAAGATAATACTTTATGGAATGCAAATTTTAGGCATTCATTGCTTACAATTTTCTCGGGTTGATCTTTTGTTAGTAAGTTAGTAAATACTTCGGTCAGTTCAGCAAAATCTGGTATGAACTGCCTATAATAATTTATAAGTCCCAACAAACTTCTGACTTGCTTTTTCGTAGTCGGAAGTGAAAGTTTTAGTATTTTGGACACAATGTTATCGTCTGTCGTGACAAAGCCATTAGATATTTTGTACCCCAAAAAGGATATTTCCTGATAGGCTATGTCTACTTTTGCAGGCTTCACCGTCAGTCCGTGCTGTCTAATGCGTTCAAATGTCTGTTCTAATGTCTTTATGTGGTCTGTCATCGTCTTTGTGTGAACACAAATGTCGTCTATGTAACAGATAATATTCGGTATGTCTACTAGTAGAAGTCGTGTCATACGTACGAATGTTGCTGGGGCATTGACAAGCCCAAATGGAAGTTTGCACCATTCGTACAGTCCCCAAGGTGTGGCAAAAGCTGTCAGATGTGTGCTCTGTTCGTCTACTGCTATTTGCCAGTAACCTTTTGTCATGTCTACCTTCGTAAAGAACCTAGCGTCTGTCAGTTCTGTCAATAGATTTTCCGAGTTTGCCATTGGCTCTACATCTAAAAGAGTTATCTTATTTAATTTCCTGTAGTCGACACAGAGTCTTACTGTGTTGTCCTTTTTGCGTACTATGACCATTGGAGATGAGAAATTTGATTGGGATCGTCTAATGATGTTTTTCTCTAAGCTAATGATCTCTTGATGTAAGTGTTCTTTGTAATGCAATGGAATGGTGTATGGTCTGCATTTTATGGGTGTATTTGACGTGAGTGTGATGTGATGTTGTACTAACTCTGTTTGTCCTGGGTTGTTGGAGAAAATGGTGTTGTACTGTTGTATGAGCTGTTTGCAACTGTCTGTTTCTGCTTGAGTTAACTTTGGGTTGATCTTAATTTCCTTCAAGCAGTTCGTCGTGTCTAATGCAGGTGTTGGAATTTCGTCACTAGCCTCGTCATCTTCATGGTCTATTATCACTGTACATGCTGTTGTATCGTCTTGTTCGTTGTCTCTGTTGTAATATGGTCTTAGCATATTGATGTGGAATATTTTGTGTTTGTCTTTTATTTGGATCTCATAGTCTACAGGTGAAATCTGTCTCGTCACTTTAAATGGTCCTTGCCAAGAATCAGTCAATAAGTGTCTGTCACTAGGTAGGAGAAGAAGAACGTCCTGTCCAGGTGTCAACGTTATTGTCCTGTTTCCTTTGTCAGCATATTGTCTATATGTAGCACCAGATAATTTTAGTGCATCCTTTGCAATTATACAAGATTTGATGATTCTTTCACGCAATGATGTAACATATACGTATGATGATATGGGTTTGAGTAAAGGAGTGGATTCAGTTAACATTTGATGATAGATGCTTAATGGGCCACGTGGTTTGGCACCATAGATAAGTTCAAAAGGAGAGAAACCTGTACTAGCATGTGGCACCTCGCGATAAGCAAAGAGAATAGCAGGTAAATATACGTCCCAGTTATTGGGGTGCTCTTGCGTGACTTTAGCAAGCATATGCTTTAAATCACCGTTAAATTTTTCTATAATTCCACTCGAGTGAGGATGGTACGGGGAATTGAAACATTGCTTCACTCCTAGCATTTTGGTGAAAGCTTGAGTAGATACGGCGATAAACTGAGTTCCCCTATCTGATTGGATAGTGTCTGGAAATCCTATCCGTGAAAATATATGGAAGAAAACTTCCATTATGTCATTGGCAGTTATGTTCTTTAGCGGAATCGCTTCAGGCCAGCGGCTACATTGATCAATAACAGTTAATATATATTTATTCCCTCTGGTTGTTATCTGATTAAGAGGGCCCACTATGTCGACAGATATTTTCTCAAAAGGTCGACTGGCTAAGTCAGTAACTTGTAACTTTGCCTGTGGGTTTTTTCCTTTCTTTACAGGTTTTTGGCAGATGTCACAACTCCTGCAATATTGCTTAATATCGTTGCAGAATTTGGGCCAATAAAACTGTGATAATAATCTAGATCTGGTCTTAGCGTATGCCATATGCCCTGCAAGAGGTATATCAAGGGCAAGATGTAAGGCTTGCTTACGATACTCAATTGGCAAAACAGTTTGCTCTGTTGTGGTGTCACCTCTGGTATAATACCTGGTGAGGATACAATTTTTCAAAGCAAAATGCCATCTTGCATTTTTGGTTAACTTTGGCTTTTTGCCGATCAGATTAAAATATTTTGATAATGAAAGATCAGCCTTTTGGGCTGTTAGAAAAGTCTCCTTCGTGGTTTTAGGAGGTAGTAATACTGGGCTAAGCATTTCTATAGCCTCAGTTTGATTAATTTCATCTTGCATTCTAGCAGTAGATCTAGTTACTGCGTTCACACATTCAATGATAACAGATGGTGATGAAACAGTGTTATCAATGATATCATGAGATCTTAGTGCTACATTAGCTACCATACATTCATTAGGTGGTACAACAGTATCAATGATGACATTTGATGGTGATGTTGTGATCTCATTAATGCAAAGAGATGTTATGTCATGAGGCATATCATTTACTTCTGGTAAATTTCCAATTATAATATCACACACCGGGTTTGTTAATGCTGCGCATTTTACTTTCCCAGTGAGGAAAGGTGTTTGAATATATGCCCATGCTAGTGGGTACTTCTCAATATTGCCAGAGAATGTTCTGCATGTTACGTGCCTGCCTGTATAGTCTGTAGGCATTATGAACGTTCTCTTCAGTCCAATCAGTGAACTTCCCGTGTCCCGAAGGACTGTAGCAGGCTTGCCATTCACATATCCTTGATGGATGTTTATTCTGCCTTTGGAATCTACTACCAAATTAGCTTCTTCATTGGCAATAGGGATGGAGTGGCCGCATGTTAAAATACCATCTTCATAAAAGGTATTACAAACAGTACATTTATTTGCGTTAAACATATCAAAAGCCTGTGCTGAGTTCACAGGGTGTTTCTCTGATTGTTCTTCATCTGATGATGAACTATCAACTAAGGCGGCATTGGCTTTCTTGGTCATTTGCCTACCTTTACAATCATGGCGATAATGTCCATACGCCTTACAGAGAAAACATTTACGCAAATTTCTAAAGGATTTACGCTCCTTATCTTGTCTGTTTACGATGTTTTGTAAATATGTAAGATATGCGGGGTTCTTGTCGCACATCTCACCTTGATGATGTGAAATTTTACAATATTTACAATGGTTGTACTTCTCAGATGTAGGCTTATAAGATTTTTGCCTACTATAGGGTTTGTCATAGTTAGCCGATGCTACAAAATTGGTTTCAGTAGCTTCACTAGCAAAACAATGTTTGTTGGCTGTGTAATAAGCCGAACCACGTCTCTCAATCTCATCCACACTTGTGCATTCATTCTCTTGCAAAAATTTTGAAAATGCTGATGGAATGGATGAAATGACTTTATCTCTGATGATAAGATCTTCTAACTTTTGATAGTTCTTATCAATTTTAGCTGCTGAAGTCCATTTGGAAAATATATCTCGGACTAAGCAGAGGTAGTCAGAGAACGTTTGAGTCGGTTTGGGGCTCAACTTGCTGAATTGTTCTCTGTAACCTGCCTCATCTAACATAAAATGTGCCATAATCTTTGATTTTAGATAATGGTAATCTTTCCTGAGGTCTTTGGGGATAGTCTCTATGACTTTCAGAGGCTCCCCTGATAAACTTCTCATATAAATTATATTCCATTCAGACAATGGGACCTGGTAATGGTCCATTAAAGTCTCAAAATTTTGGGTGAAGGCTGCAATGCAGTCACCCGAGGTATAATTTCTTACGATACCTTGATACTTCTTGTACTGGTTTTCTTTCTCCAGTCTCTCAGATTTCTTGGACTCCTTGTTTATGGCCGTCTCAGTATCAAGTTGTTTGATTTTTAATTGCACTTTCAGCTCTTCCCGTTTACTTTGAGCTGCTATCTCTGCTTGCTTTAAAGCTGCGTCAGTCTCTGCCTGCTTTAATGCTGTTTCTGCCTCTACTTGCTTGGCAGCTCTTTCAGCCGCTCTTTCTTCACGCTCGTGGTATTCAAAGTATTTCTTCACACTCCACTTTATTAACTCATCACCTGTTAACTTTAACTTCAACCCCATATCGATGAAATCATTTAATGACGACATGATGGAAAATGCAAATGAAATATCAGACACACAATTTGTTACAAGTTGTTAGTAACGTGAACAATTTACAATTGTGTTCTATTTGCAATATGTGCCTAAATTTGCATCCGAAAGTATATAGAAAGAAAAATATACTCAAGTGTCCTGGATGCGGTGAAGAACGGTTGAAATTTGGGCTAGGAACTGTAGGGTCGTTACTTCAAAACACAAATGACCTCTACGGGCAAGGGTTTCAGATGGCACAGAAAACCTGCTTTGTTTTTGGAGGAAATAAATTAGCGTCTATTTGATGTGGTGTGTATGTTTGTCACTAAGATTTGATTAGGTTTGTATGGCGTTGAGTGTAATTGTAGGTCGTAATGTTGTCAGTCAACAATTTTTTTTCCAAAATTACAAGTCACTTTCTTTCCGAAACTTTCTGCTTTCCACAATTCACTTTACAAAGACAATCTAACTATATCTCAACACTCTACAACATTGATGACACATCACTTACATCAAGATGACATTCAGTAAGGACATAGACATCAAGTTTACAAGATGGCGACAAGGTCACAATGGCGGCAACTTCACAATGTCGACAAGTCAAAACGGTGACAATTTCCACAATCACAATTGTTTTACACTTTTACAAGATCAAACAATATGTATGCACTGTACGTTCACATTTAGTCTCCATGTTTAGATAATGTAATAATATATATCAAAATGAGCCTTCACAATCACATTTAAATGTACACTAAAGTTGGACAAATAATTTCTAAGTTCACAAATCTAAGTTTTTAATGTTAATTCCTTAAACCACGTTCATTTTAAAGCCGGACGAATACCACCACGTCCACACATGTCAGGGTCTTAAACCTGGCTCGTTAACCTAACACATGTGAGACAGTACAAATACAACGTGATTTGACTTGAGACTCAACGACACGAAGTTTCGATGGATTTATTTACAGATCACGATCTAGAGATGATCATCACAATACATAAGTTATAACAGTACACTTACAAGCAACCCACAGCTTACAATCAGTCTCACAAGATGTACAAGCACTCGACTTTCGGGCCACAGAACTACACAAGCCTTTCTCCCATCATACGTCCAGTCGAGTCCGAGTCCCAGAGCTGTCTGGCTATTTCTCGCAACGCGCCTGCCCACCTGAAGTGGCTTCACGAGGCCTGCGTGCGTCCTGCTTTGTCCTTGCCTGACCGCTGGCTGTCTCGTCAGCCGGCAACCTCGCAGGCAGGTAACTAATACTCGCCTGGCGGGCGTAACGATGTTACAGCATCCCCGCTAGGGACTATTCGCCTGGCGGGCGTAACGATGTCCCTGCATCTCTGCTGGCACTACCTTAGACTCTGACACACCCCATCTCTATCCTCTTGAGCATGCTCACTGAGTCGCTAAGGAAACATGCCCTAGTGAATGTCTGTGTCTCGAGCCATGTTATTGTTTTACTTACTGCCATGACTTCCAAAGTCAGGATACTTGTGGTCTCAACAAAAGCACCGGAGACCTCCTTCACAATTCTCCCTCCGGCCTGAGCCGTAAAGGCCCATGAGCTTCTCACATGTTGGACGACCGACCCATCTGTGTAGATGACAGCATCACCGTCTTATGAATTCTCGAAAATCAACGCTTTTACTTTCGCCTCCACAGCAGCCGAATTTTCTTGTCTGCATTTTTGTCTAGTTGGAGCAAACAGAAAAGGACGAACATAAATCTTTTGGCACTTGTACCCACTCCTCGCCAGGTTCTAAGTCCTCAAGTGCACATACCTGTTGAAGGATGTCTTCGGCTTGACCCATCCATGACCTCTTTTTTACCTGCTGCCCTTCACCTTCCTAATTTCACTATGCAGTGGACGTTGTGTGTTTGCGTTAACTCTGAGGTTCGTTAGTTCCTTCTTTAATTCTACGCATGTTTGATTTAGTCCTAGTTAGTTTGATTTGGTCCTCTAAAAAGTACTGGAGAGTTTTGGTCATAGACCATAACTTTATGAAGGGAAAATCCCAACTGCACCTCCCCGTGGTAGAGGATGGAAACACACCACGGTGTGGCTAACACAGCTCTGGGGACCGAGTATCCCCCGGAATAAGTGGGCAACTCTGCAGCTGAGCAGAGCAAGGCACTCACTTGTCCTTACAGTCGGAAATGGCTGTTAAAGGTAGAGGTAAAAGACCACCATGCGAATGTGGAAGTCAAGGGGAAACCACCACATTATCTTCCCAAGACTTCATGGCAAAATACATATTAGAGTTAGTGAACAACGTTAATGGATGTCTTAGGACATCCTTGTCCGGTAGGGACAGTCATGAGCCACAGGTGACACCAGACCGTCATCCAGCTACTGATGGCAAAATCATAAATAAAATAAATAAATTTAGAGTAGGAACATGGAATGTTAGGACATTAAATGAGCTAGGAAAGTTGAACAATGTTCTAAGAGAAATGGATAGCACGAATATGAATATACTAGGCGTTAGTGAGATGAGATGGAAGGGATCGGGCAAAATTATAGCTGACAACCACACACTAATTTATTCTGGAGAGGATACATATGAAAAAGGTGTAGGAATAATACTTGACGAAGAAACAGCCAAGTCACTTAATGGATACTGGTGTATTTCAGATTGAGTTATTTTGGTCAAAATCAAAGGCAAGCCAATAGATATAAATATTATACAAGTATATGCACCAATTGATTGCAGACAATGAACAGGACCTGCAAAATTTAGTAGATGCGGTTGTTACACACAGTGAACAACTAGGGTTAGAATTAAATTGTAAAAAGACACAGATTATGGTCGTCACTAGGAAGAACGAAATACCACAGTGTGATATACAAGTAAATGGGAATATTCTTCAACAAGTGAATAGGTACAATATCTCGGAACAGTAATAACATCTGATGGGAGATGCCTTGAAGAGATTAGAACAAGGATCGCCATGGCAAAAGTAGCCTTTAGCAAGATGAAAAACATACTGACCAATAAAAAGATGTCAATTGAAACGAGAAAAAGAGTGTTGAGATGCTACATAGAACCTGTACTTTTATATGGATGTGAAGCTTGGACAATGAGCAGCCAGGCTGAAAAACATCTGATGGCTGTAGAAATGTGGTTTCTGAGGAAAATGCAAAGAATACCATGGACAGCCAGAAAGACCAATGAACAAGTCCTTCAAGAAACAAATGAAGATCGTAAACTGATTAGAGACATTAGACGTAGACAGTCACAATTTTTTGGCTATGTTATGAGAATAAATGATCTGGAGAACTTGATGACAACTGGTAAGATCGAGGGGAACAGACCAAGGGGAAGACCTAGAAGCAAGTACCTGGATGGCTTGGCCTTGTGGCATGGTCGAGACAGAAACACGGAGCTGATCCACGAATCTGGTGATCGAATGAGATGGCAGAACATGACCGCCCACGCTTACCGGCATGGCACATGATGGATGGATGGATATGCACCAACAACAAGCAGTAGTGATGAAGAAATACACCACTTTTACGATGAAATAGAAATGGCGATGGCTCAAATTGGATCACAGGAAATAAAAATAATACTTAGAGATTTTAATGCAAAAGTAGGAAAGGGGAAAATGGAGGATGTAGTGGGAAATTATGGTTTAGGTACAAGAAATGACAGAGGGGAAAGCTAATAGAATGGGCAAATATCAATGATATGATAATTGGAAACACGCGGTTTAAACACCATAAAAGACGACTATACTCATGGAAAAGTCCTGATAAAAAAATACGCAACCAAATTGACTACATACTAATTAATAAAAGATTTAGAAATGCTCTAATTAATGTAAAAACAATGCCTGGCGCCGACTGTAATAGTGATCATGTACCACTATGTGGACAAATAAAAGTAAGATTAAAGAGAGGAAAACAAATGGTTAGGAACATGAGACTTAATAAAGAGGTTCTGAAAGTAGATAAAGAAAGTCAAGAACAATACATAGTGACTGTGAAAAATAGGTACAATGCAATAGCTAAAATACAGAGTATAAATGATCAATGGGAAATGTTAAGGGACTCCATTCATCAAACTAGCAAAGAAATATTACCGGAGAGAAGTCAAATAGCTCAGAAAAAATGGATGAATGAAGAAATCTTAATGCTGATGGACAAAAGAAAACAGAGTAAAAATGACAAACAAGAATACGCTAAGATAAATAAAGAAATAAAAGATCATTCATCAAACTAGCAAAGAAATATTACCGGAGAGAAGTCAAATAGCTAAGAAACAAATGGATGAATGAAGAAATCTTAATGCAGATGGACAAAAGAAAACAGAGTAAAAATGACAAACAAGAATACGCTAAGGTAAATAAAGAAATAAAAGATAAATGTGGGAAGGCAAAAGAAAGTTGGTTAAATGAGCAGTGCAAAAAAATTTAATTAAATGCCATTAAAGATACAAAAAATATGCACAGACAAATCAATGAGCTCACGGGAAGAAAAATAAGAATAAATACAGGGTGTTTGAAATCAAAAACAGGAAAGATATTATTGGAGGAAGATGATATAATGAAGAGGTGGAATGAGTATATAAAAGAATTATATGATGGGGAAAGGGAAGAATTAACAGAAGAACGTAACTTAGAAGGTCCAGCTATTCTAAAAGAAGAAGTCGCTGACGCTATGAAATATATGAAGAAAGGAAAAACAGCGGGACCAGATGAAATCACAATAGAAGTATTGGGAGAATTTGGAGTAGATATATTAACCAAAATGTTAAATGATATTTACAGCAGTGGATATCTACCCAGTGATATGCTGAAATCTGTATTTATAGCTATACCAAAAAGACCAGGAGCAATTGAATGTGAAGATTTCCGTACAATTAACCTCATAAACCATGTCACTAAGCTTCTACTCAGAATTATAATGAGAAGAACAAGAAAGAAAATAAAAATGGAAATTAGTGAAGAACAGTACGTTTTTATGGAAGGAAAGGGTACAAACAATGCAATATATATATTACGAACACTAATAGAAAGATCAATAGAGAAACAAAGAGACATATATTTATGCTTCATAGATTATACTAAGGCATTTGATAAAGTAAAACATGATGAGCTGATTAAAATGTTGGAAGATATCAACATTGATGGGAAAGATGTAAGAATAATAAAGAATATATACTGGAACCAAGTAGCAGCAATTAAAATGGGAAATAAAGAGGGTAGTTACGAACAGATAAAGCTAGGAGTACGACAGGGGTGTGTCTTGTCACCCGATCTCTTCTCCCTGTATAGCGAAGTAATAATGAGAGAGATCAAAGAGAAGCCAGGAATACTAATCGGAGGATATAATATAAATAATATACGCTATGCAGATGACAGAGTATTGGTAGCGGATAATGCAACAGACCTACAACAATTGTTGGACAGTGTAGTAACAGAGAGTGCACAGAAAGGACTGTCCTTGAATAACAAGAAAACAGTAACAATGGTAATATCAAAGAAAATGGGGACGCCAAAATGTGACATAGAAATAGAAGGGGAAATTCTCAACCAAGTGGATAATTTTAAATACCTAGGGGCACTTATAACATCAGATGGAAGATGTACAAAAGAGATTAAGAGCAGAATAGGGCAGGCAAAGACAGCATTTCAGAAAATGAAGAGTATCTTATGCAATAAGTCGCTATCAATGAATGTAAGAAAGAGAGTACTAAAATGCTATATAGAACCAGTTTTGCTGTATGGCAGCGAATCTTGGAATATAAATGAACAAATTAGGAAGGACTTAGAAGCAACAGAGATGTGGTTTTTAAGACGAATGTTGCGAATTCCTTGGACTGCCAGAGTAACTAACAACGATTGCCTGAAAGAGGCTAATGAAACTAGAACACTATATACAACAATAAGAAAGAGACAAACATCTTTCTTTGGTCATGTGATGAGAAGAGAGGCATTGGAGAACATCGTGACAACTGGAAAGATCGAGGGGAAGAGAGGCAGAGGCAGACCAAGAGAAATGATGCTGGACGGACTGAGACGGTGGCATGGAGGAATATCATCAGCAGAGTTGATCCAGAACACCAAAGACCGAGATCTGTGGAGAGCCATGAACGCCTACGCCAGCCGGCACGGCACTTGATGATGATGAGAAGACACGAATATCAAAGAACAACGGCTAAAAATGTTAGCACGTGTTGGAAACTGAAATTGTTAAGCCTTATTAAAAATTACAACCATTTAGATTAAACAATGACAGAAGATACAGTTCCTAGAATAAGCGGCAAGGGCTGACCAAGACCAAATGGATCTAATAAATGAAGACACACTTGGCATGAACATGTAAGAGGCAATGAAACTAACACAACATGAACAGCCTATCCCAGAAGCCACAATGGAAAAGCCGCTCTGCTAAGTGGTGATGTGTTGGACTGCTCTCTTTGGTGGCTGTTCGTGTCTGAGGGTGTGGCCAAGATATGAAACTGTCCAGTCTTTGTTCTGTTGTATATTCTGTTATATATTGTGGAATTATCTATTCAGGTGATTCTTATCAACAGTATTATTCTAGCAATATACTTACTAGTTAATTATTTTCTTAGTAATTTCTGGCGTTGTTATTATGTTTATCCTATTATGTACAGATCATCTACAAACTGATTGTGCTAATTCGGTCTCCGTTTATTTTAACTCCAAATTTGACTTTTTCAATTGATTGTGTCATCATCAGTTCTGGAGCAGCAAACATCCCTGACGCACTGGTGCTCTAACATGTCCTGATTATGTGTTTCAATATTTCATCGATATAACTGCGTCTTGTTTCATGGTCAAATAGTAGATCAGTCAAAGGATTGAATTGCCTATTCCTATTTGTTTTAGGATTTGAGATAGTGTGATCCAGGATATCTAGTCAAAGGCCTTTTTTTATAATCACGAAGCAGACGAACAGAGTTAATGGCAGTGAAATCTAATAACGTTAATGTACCAATTACATTTAATTTTCCCCTTCCTCTTGGGAATCTAATGTGGATTTAGTACTTCCTCTGTGCTCTTTTCTTGTCATCGCGGCTTCATCTACAGCATTATTGATGAGGCGTGTGACGTCTTGTTTATAAGCACGGAACTGTTCACATTCCAGAGAGTGAAGATTTGTTGCTCCTCGTATAAGGATGGAGACAGTATGATAGTTGTACATATTCCATTTTGACACATGCAACATAACATGCTGCAGATCATCGCATGTATACTGTATTTGTTCTCTCGGTATTTCATCATTTCCTAGTACTGTTGGGTTGGGAATTGTACCCAGCGTTGTATCAATTTCTGCTCATGTGTTTTGTGTGTTCTCTTCCTCCCAATCTATAGATACTATTGTGCTGTAAATTAATTAGTCATTCAGTATGTAGCATTAATCAGTTTGATGGCCTTCATTGTGAAAGATTATTGGCGACTGACTTCTGTGTTTTTATGGTATATAGCATCATTAGTTAAAATTTCTTCTTTATATTCCATTTATTCACAATGAGCTTTCCCTAATTGTTTACGTAATTGTTTACACTCTGCGTCATTTTCATTCATTATCTTTAAATTGTTATCTAATCTGCTGTGTTCGCATTCTTTAATTTTCGGTTGTCACCCATTTTATTTAAGACATGTTTTTTACAATTTTAGTTGCATGTCCTTCACGGGACGTAGCAGTCAACCCCAGCATTTTGGCTGTTCGTGATTCCTGGGCACATTTTACTTTCAGTAGTTTGCCATTGCTTTCTGAACGACATACACCTACACCTTTTTGAAAAAAAAATCAGCATCGCTGTGTTTGGAACCCGGGTATACGGGCTCACAAACCGCGTTCACGAGCCCTTAGCCACGGCTACCCGTTATGTCACCGAAAATGTTCAAAGTTTTCTTTTTTTTATTCTACCAACTGTTCATTCTGGCACTACCCTAGGAATTACTTTTTTTCTGACCATTGGATCTCAGTGTCCACTATGTTAACATTGGTTTGCAGTCTTATGATTTCTGTTCTTCAGGTATTCTCTATACTAATAGAATAAGCATAAAAACAATCGTAATAACTTATGATATAAAAACTAAAACTAAAGTTGCGTATCTCTTACGGGACGTTGCAGTCAACACCAGAATTTTTCAGTTGCTGTTGATGTACTTGGCAAGTGTTACGATCAGTAGTTTGCCATTGCATTCTGAACGTCCGGCTCCCATACCAGCACGTGATAACACAACGCGACACGATCTGCTACACAAATCGGTCGCAGCTGAGCTTCGAGCGTCTAGTACCCGGCTCACGAACCGCGTTTGCAAGCCTTTAGCCACGGAGATGACAACTTATGATATGCATGCGTGTAATACAATACAACCATTCTAAATATGTATTTTTGTCTTGCATTCTGCATGTGCTAAATAATACGTATGAAATTTTGATCATATCGCAGTGTAGGTTGGCTTCGCTTCTGTAAAGAACGTGATATAACATGAACCCATTGCTCTATTTACAACGTTGTAAAATTTATTTACGATGTTTCAAACTCTACATGAAATGCTGTTAAATCTATTTACGATCTTGTAAACTCTTCACGCACATCTGCAAATTGTAGTTATAATGTTACAAAATCTATACACTGTTATGTGAAACCTAGTAAAATGTTGTAAAATTTAGTTATAATGTTATAATCTCTAGTTCATCATCACCACAATCATCATCATCAAGTGCACTGCCATATGGCGTAAGCGTTCGTGTGCCTTCACAGTTCTCGGTGCCCTGAGTTCTGTATTACTTTAATTGATGTAACTCCTTCACGCCAGTAGTAAGGGATGTTGTATTTGAATATGATTTGATGTGCAGCACCTTCGATATGTTACTATATAAAGAGTCTAGCACTTCAAGCGCCACATCACAAAAGCGGACCTCATTTTTTTTAATGGTTCGCGGGTTTTTGGTACTTAAATAATTCCGGTTTGGGGAATAAAAAAAAGTTAAACTTTAAAAAATAAAAGGTAAATTACATACGAGATAATTTTTAACAAATAACCGTGTGTGTGTGTGTGTGTGTGTGTGTGTGTGTGTGTGTGTGTGTGTTTGTGTGCGTGTGTGTGTGTGTGTGTGTGTGTGTGTGTGTGTGAATACGGGGCAGGCCGACGTGCGGGTGGGGGAGCAGGGGAATAAGACCTTAGTCCCACTATTAGCATTTCCCATAATGGTCCACCAGACCCACAGTGAGGAGTTGTGACGTGTGATGATCATCTCGGCCCCTGACCCGACCAAGTGCAGTACTGAGACGCCAATACTACACTCTGATCTTATTAGACAAAAGACCGAAACGGTTTGAGCAGATTGGACATAATTCTTGTTAGATCCTCATGAAATAAATTTAGATGCTATCGTGGTTTAACATATTATCCAGGCAGTAGAATATCATAAAGAAATAAGCTAATTAACATAGAAAATTGTCTTATTCCTAGAAGTTTTAACATAAATTAGTAATATACAATTTAAAAAAAAAAACGTCAATTAATTTATCATACTTAGTGACTTTTGTAAAAATAATTGTTAAATTACAAGAGAATAATATTAATGCGAATTATTTCCCTTATCCAACCATGTTCAAAATTAGGTCAAGGGATATAACTCATGAATAACAAATCGAATGGTTTATTGCGATTTCCTCCATTTTTTGTTTGTTTGTTAAATATATTTTTTTTTAAATTTACCTTTATTTTGATTTTCAGTTGAAAATAAAAGATAGCCGTTATTAGTGATCTGTAGATTGTCGTAGTAGTCTAAACACTATCATCAGACGGGTACAAATAAAAACCTTAAAAAGTAAAGATAGTGGATAGTATTGTGTGAAGTGGACGGGGTGTCTGTGGACATGCGTATGAGCGGGTGTGATAGGGCTATAGCACTGTTCGAAGACGATTTTTGTTGGTAAAGACGTGGGCGGGTCGAGTCGCGGCGTAGGTGGAGTGTATGGTGGAGATGGGGTGACAAAGTGGCAAGCGAGGAGGCCGCCGTGTTTGAAGGTTGGAGCCGAGGTGGGAAAATGGCTAACAAGGAGATCGCCGTGGCTGAAGTGTGGAGCCGAGGTGGCTGAATGTATCACTAAGTGGTCGGCGTGATTGAGAGTATAACCAAGTGTTCACCGTGGCCGAATGTATGACTAAGTGGTCTCCGTGGCTGAATGTATGACTAAGTGGTCACCGTGGCTGAATGTATGACTAAGTGGTCGCCGGGGCCGAATGTATGACCAAGTGTTACATTGGCCGAATGTATAGTTAACTGGTCGACGGGGCCGATTTATGATCAAATTGTCGCCGTGGCCGGAAGAATGACGATGAACATCCAGTCAAATGCTATAGTATGGAGGATTGGCGGTCTGCCATCAACAATTTCGACGCATAATTACGGACGAGATTGACAGATGACCTTGATTTTTCCTTTGTATTTCTAATGAAAATTGGTCTACTGTGTATTATATCGGCGGATATTACTGTCTGTAGTGGATGGGACTTGACCACTATCATTATACAATTGCGATGTGTTAGAGACACAAGACTCGTCCTCGGGTTGTGTGAATAAACAGACGGTCACATGATCACATGTTTAAGGGGTAGATCCCGGACATGTGTTTAATGGTTAAAACCGGACCACGTGGGGCCCTACTTCCGGTCACATGCTTAATGATACATCCGGAACACGTGGGTAATAGTTACATACGGTCAAAGATGGCGGTGCTTCCGGACACGGGCATAAGGATAAACCCTTAACGCGTGCTCATTAGCTAAAGCAGGTCAAAGATGGCGGTGCATCCGGTCACATGCATAACGATACATCCGGGACACATGGGTAATGGTTACAGCCGGTCAAAGATGGCTCTTCATCTGATCGCATGTGTAAGGGTACATCCAAGACACGTGGTTAAGAGGAATACTACAGAAAAATGATCGTCTCTAAGTTGTCGAACCATGGTACTTAATCCATGATGATCACCATGTATGGTAGTGAGTCCACGCCCCGACATCAACAGGTAATTTTGAATGTAGTATTCACAACTATTACAAATGCATCACTGTGACCGACTAAATCGTTCTCGTAGACATAGAGGAGATATGTGATCACCACTACTGGTCGGGGAAGGCGTACCTTTTACAGAAAAGCGAACGGGTCATACAGCGAAGATTGGTTATCGCATGTTATCAGATGTACACACAAACACAATAAACTGTGCCAACTCGACCATAGGCGTCTCAGGTAACATGATATGTCACGAGCTGTCCTGACCACCGAAGTTATCACGTCTCAGATCAGGCATTTACAATATCATTAATTCTTCTGTCTGGTCATAGGGCTCTTTGCGTCTTTCCCCAGAACGGTAGTTGATGTCTATTCCAATGTCGTCGTTCTCGAAGGCATTCATCAACATGGCTGAAAACATGAAGCTGAACAGTGTTGGTGCCAGGACACATCCTTGCTTCACTCCATTGGTGACAGGAAAGGGTTCAGACAGTTCACCATTTTCCTGTACTCTTGCCTGCATACCATCATGAAATAGCCGCACTATTTGGACAAACTTTCGTGGACAGCCATATTTTACCATGATCTTCCACAGTCCTTCTCTGCTGACTGTATCAAAAGCCTTGGTAAGGTCAATGAAAGTGGAGAACATTTCGCAGTTCTGTTCCTGACATTTCTCTTGCAGCTGCCTTGCAGCGAAAATCATGTCAACAGTTCCACGTTCTTTTCTGAAGCCACATTGACTCTCAGGAAGAAGACCTCGGTGGTTGTCACAGGATTGGCGGTTTCCTTTACGTTTGTAAAGGTGGACTATTGACGCGTCCTTGAAATCTTGTGGCATGGTCTCGTTCACCCATATGTTTGTAAAGACTTGGTGAAGCTGCTCTTTTAGGACCGGCCCACCTGCCTTGTATATCTCTGCTGGGATGAAGTCAAGACCAGGTGCCTTGCCGCTGGAGAGTTGCTGGATGGCTTTGTTTACTTCCACTATGGTTGGTAGGTCATCAAGTGTATCATTGGTGGGAACTTGAGGAAGGCAGTTGATGGTTTCATCATCGAAGAAGAAAGTTGCATTTAAGATGTTGCTGAAATGCTCTGCCCAGCTTTGAAGGATTTCTTTCTTATCGGTGACCAATTCTCCCCCATCTGCACTGAGGAGGGGAGCTATGCCTGGTGATGTAGGACCATAGACCACTTTCAGTGAGTCGTAGAAGTTTTTCATATCATGTCTGTCAGCAAAGCCTTGAATTTCATCAGCTTTGCTGCTCAGCCAGGTGTTCCGCATGTGCCGAAGTTTCTTCTGCACTACTCTCTGAATGTTCTTGAAGGCATCTTTTTTATGTTGACTTCGGGTCATTCAAATGTGCCTTGAGGAGAAGATGTTTCTCGGCCAGCAATTGGTTGATGTCTTCGGAATTTTCATCAAACCATTCTTTATGCTTTCGTGGGGCTGGATCCAAGATTTCCATAGCAGTGTTGTAAATTATGTCCTTTGGGGCTCTCCACTCTGTTTCTGTATCCTGTTTAGCAGCAACATTGGGCTTGAGCGGTCTTCCAGCATATTTTCAAATGACTGTCGCATGCTGTCAGCTAATAGGAGCCACAGGCGCGAGCTGGGTGTCAGGCTTGGACCAGTGGGGGATGGGTCCTAAAAAGGACATGAGAGTCATCCTTACCAAAGGTGCTACCAATGCCTGACACCCCGTACCCCCCCCCCCCCCTCCCCCCTTTATTGTGCAAACGAACAGATAGATAGATAATCACGGCTGTGAGAGAATGATGCTGCAAGGAGTGACCAGAGGATCTGGCCGACACTCAGGACTCCGAAGAAAGGCAGTATTGGGACTCTTTGCTGTCTGTTGAAGATGAGGACAGAGCACGCATGGGGATGTCACGAGTGCTAAAATGTCGGTTCTTGACTCAACTCAACTCAGCTCAAACTCTGACAGTCTAATTATTCACAACAATCATTATATAAATCAAATACTCCAGTACCTCCGAGCTCTTCCTAATTTGTTCATTTATATTCGAAGACAGAGTAAATGTCATACTTCAGAACAGGTTCGTTATAATACTTCAGTACTTTCATAATGTCATGTCAGGCGAGTGATACCAATTCGGCGGATAAGCTATGAAGCTGTTAAGGCCACTTGAGTTTTTTGACTCCGGCTATGGATTGTTAATGCGTTTCCGCATGTTGGACTAGTATAGTATATGGTACCATCGCCCAGCTACTGCAGTTAAGTGTGTAAAGCAACACCTGAGCTGTGGATTTAATATGGAATGCTTTTACATCTGTCCACGTTTGTTTGTATTGTGAGCTACATGTTAAAAAATGACGGTAGGCCGGTTGCTGAACTAGATGTTTATGTCTTATTCAGTAATGTGTGTGCAACTACTGGTTTTCTGGTGACTGCTGCTGCCATCGACGATGAACTGTAATTTTAGTGGCGGGCTGTTGTGGTGGCATTCTGGCAGTGGCCTTATGCATGTATGCCTGTGTGTGTTGTTGGTTTGTCGCGACTGCTGTCTATTCAACATATCGCATGGGACAGTGAGGAGCAGTACGTGTAATATTCACTGGCACATGAACTAAGCATTGTCGTGTGACCCCTTGCCGTGAAGTTGGAACCACATCTCTAGGCTAACGATGTATTACATGAGATACTTTTCATTTGTTAAATGTAGCTTTTATTTGTCTTATTCTGCTCCGAATCCCAGTCAGGATCTTCCACCTGATGTTATTGCCGCTGCTAGATATTTGCATTTATTGACTTTGTTTTGCATTGGCATACTACCTTCTTAACAGATGCCTAGAAAATCGTGCCTCGTCACTGTCATTCAAATTGATAAGTAAGTCACTACCAGCCTATCAAGAGACGCACGATAACAGTATGACAAAGAAGCACGACAGGTTGAGAAAGAACCACACAGATAGAGATGTACGTTTCCATCGAAGTCTTTATTAAAGAGACAACAAGAACAATACGATTACAATATATAATAAACTAACAACACACGTGGGCGTTGGTCCTGTCTAGACATGACACCAGGAAACCCCTTTCATCCATAGTATCAAGAAACGTATGCAGTTATACTGTTGCATTCTCCCATGTCAACTCTAACTATAATGTCGTAGTTCCCGTACAATTTAATGCAAACTCATTTTACAATGTTGTAGTTTCCATACACATTAATGCAAACTCTTGTTACAATGTTGCATTCTCTTGTAAACTCTACTTACAGTGCTTTTTTTTTTTTTTTTCCCGCGTTTCCATCCTGTTTCAGGATATTGCGGTCAACACCAGCATCTTTCAGCTGTATGTTGATTCCTAGGCTAGATTACGCTCATCAGCACGCCACGACTTTCTGAGCGACCGGCTCCATACTCTCATAAGTCACTTTTGCGATTCGAACCACTGCTAATTCTCGTCGCGTCACGTGACGAGAGTATTCGGGGTTAGCGGAGAAAGCTGCTAACCTCTCGGCCATGGAGCCGGCTACTTACAGTGCTGCAATCTGTAAATGAAATTATGTAAACTTTAAGTACAATGCATAATCTTTATAAAAAAAAAAAACATTTAAAAACTCTGTCTATAATGTTGTAATCTCTATATGCAAGTCTGGACACCCTATTCACCATGAGTCGTAAAATCTAGTTACAATGTTGTAATCTCTTCATGCAAATTTTACTTACAAAGTTGTGATCTCTATACACAGCGCAGCAAACTCTAGTTACGATGATGGCTACAATGTCATGAGTTATAGATATAATGAGGCAAATTGTAGTTATAATATTGCAAACTCTAGTCTCTATTACACAACGCCGGAATTCTCAATTATGCACGTCAAGAAATCAATACAATCAGCAAGGTTTGACCACGCGGGGAGAAATGTATACATAACAAATAATCACTTGGACAGACATATCGTTCTGTAATTGTCTGCGCTGCTATTTTTGACATTTAAGGTAATTTGCTGCAATTTGATATTTACAGACTGAGTTTACTTGGCAAAAAAACGTACATATAAACACAGGCAATGTGGACACCATGTGTTAAATTGGCAATGCCGTGTATGCGACAGATTGTAGTGTGGGATGTAATGGTCTGGATTGCCTCGAGTTACCATGACCCTATTGACAATATCATGAATGTAGTAAATAGTAGCGGGGGAAGTAATGGTTTAAGTTACATCATGTTTAATGTTACCCCATTGAAAATACCATGAATGTAGCAGATTGTAGCGGGGGAAGTAGTGGTTAAAGTTGCATCATGTTTTATGTTACCCTATTGACAACATCATGAAAGTAGCAAAGTTTAGCCTGGTAGGTAATGTTGCATCATGTTTTATGTTACCCTGTTGACAACATCATGAATGTAGCAAATTGTAACCGGTCTCCCTGGCCAAGCTGTTAACGACATTGTTCGTAATACCGTGCATCCACGTGGGGGAAACAGCAGCTGCGAGATTCGGCAGCGGATCGCGCGGCACTGGTAACTTACCGTTGTATGTGAGCCGGTCGTTCAGAAAGCAATGGCAAACTACTGAACGTAAAACTTGCCTAGTATATCAACAGCAGCTGAAAAATTCTGGTGTTGACTGCAACGTCCTGTAAGGGATTTGCACACAAAAGAAGCAAATTGTAGCTGTGGAAGTAATGGTTTGGGTTGCATTATCTTTTATATTACCCTATTGACAGCACTGTGAATGTAGCAAATTGTAGCCCGGTAATTAATGGTTTGGGTTGCATCATGTTTTATATTACCCTATTGACAATATGATGAAAATGGTTTGCGGTAATGGTTTGCGGTTATTTGTAAATGATCACTCCCGGTGCTGGCATTTACTTCCATAAGTGCTCCAGTCTTTTCCTGTTGATGGCAACAGGAGAATCTCCAAACTGTGCACGAACTCTAAATGACCTGCGAGAATTCGCAAGTGTATTCACCAGAACCACATACACTCTAAGTCTTTATTTTTATTTTTATAGCATTATTGATACAATTAGCAGGCAAGTGAGGAATTATGTGGTTACTCGCATCAGAAAAAGACAATCCACATTCTTTGGACATGTCATTAGAAGAGAAAGGCTGGAGTATGTCATCACAACGCTAAGTTAGTTGCTTATACTTTACAGAACGTCGCATTTAACCCCATCATTTTTGGCTGTTTGTGATTTCTTGGCAAGTTTACGTTCAGTAGTTTGCCATTTTTTTTCTGAACTACCGGCACACATACTATTGTATAAAAACCAGCACAAGGCGGTCTGCTGCCAAATTGCCCGCAGCTGTGTTTCGAACGTGGAATGCTGGATTACGAATTGCGTCCGTAACCACTTCGCCACAGCGGAGTTTGAGAATGTGGGGGAGACCAAGCGAGAAGATGCTGGCCAGTCTGACGTCACGGCATGAAGGAGCGTCGGTTTTAGACATGACTGGCGATATAAGAGACGTGGGAAATCAGCATGGCCGAATGGATAAGAGTACTCGTTCTTGATCATCAGGCGTGTTGATGCCGAGGTAGCGGGTTCAACCTGTGTACCGGTCAGTTGCACTAAAATGTTGACTTCTCGTCCTTGACGTAAATTACAAATGCCTCTGAAGTGAGTTGGTTACCCTGATGGCGAGGGACACTGGAAACAGGGAAAGCTAATCCACACGCAAAGATCAGCCCTGTGCACTAGAAGTAGTTGCACATGTATGGACTACGCTTGAGTTCAAAGAGAGCGATAGCCAACAAAAAAATATAACAACAAATAAACAAAATTAAAAATAGTAGGTGGAGACCTGTGGACAGACATGATCATCAACGTCACCCTCATGGACTATAAGAAGATCTAGCATTCGTTGTCTCGGATGGCTGTGTGAGGTGCACCAAAATGGGATCTTCCCAGCCAACGTAAGTTAGCGAGGCAGGCGTTTCAAGAATGTAACCGCATCGTGCAGCCAGGGTCGTGGTTTGAGCGGGCAAAAGAGCAAAATTTGTGCGACCGTTCGACAAAGTCTCGATAAGCGCCCACTCTCTCTCTCTCTCTCTCTCGATGAGTAGTGGGTCTGCAGTCAGTAAACTGGTATAGCTTTTCAGTCAGTCCTGCCGGCGAAGCTTGAAAGCTCGTCGGTAGGCGTCCAGTTATTTTTCATGTATCACCTTGTACCGGGAGGGCGCGCTTTAGCGATGCTACTCTTGGCTTGCGTGTGCGTGAATAGTCCTCCTGTCCGTTATATATCTGGTTGATCCTATCAGTAGTCATACGCTCATACGCTTGTCGCTACGCTTGTCTTAAAACTGAAACTTAAAGGAATTGACGGAAGGGCCGTTTGCACGAGGCTCTCGAGAGCCAATATATACAGGGATAACTGACAGTGGCAGCCTAACGTCCACTGCATCTGTGTCCGTCTCCAGTCGTCTTGCCATGATCGTCACTGGAATCAGATGGACGCAGACGAGAGAGTGAGGTCGATGGAGTTGCGCGACGACTACCTCGCTATAATCCAAACTAAAGCGCAAGTCATTCGTTCTTCATCAAAAAAGATGCAATGAATGAATTATCCTCATCATTCGTGATGGACGAACATCCACATAAGAAGATGAAGCAGCTTTCTAAGCTTGGCACATTGCATGAGCCCTGGCTCATTGAATTTGCTGCTGCCGAGGTGACTTTAAACGTCTTAAACTCTGACATCAATTATCCCGTAAGTTACCAACGCGGCGAGAACCGCTTCCAATTCTCGCGCGCTGCGTTACCCTACGTGGATAAACGGGATTACGGAGAAAGTCATTTAACTCCTCTGCCAGGGAGAAAGGCATCCTCTCAGAAGAGAAGTAAATTTAAGTCCTTAGAAATCACCTTTGACAGGTGCATGTCTTTTAAGGATCATGTGGATGGTTTCGTAGTGAAGGCTAGAAAGAGACTTAATGCATTGAGGGTGGTGGCAGCAAACGGACTAGAGCATATGATGCTTTACATGCTCTCCCAGCAGTTAATAATTTTAGTCTTTGAGTATGGGTTGCGGCTGCTGACAGTATCAACGAGCCAGCTTGAAAGGTTGGAGCGCATACAGAATGCGACTATACGGGTGGTCCTGGGGTGTACAAAGTCCACCCCAATTATATTTTCACCCGCATATCCTTTACAGGACATTGCAGTCAACATCAGCATTTTTCAGCTGCTATTGATGTCTTGGCAAGTTTTACGTTCAGTAGTTTGCCATTGATTTCTGAACGACCGGCTCATATACCTCCGCAAGTAACCAGCGCCGCGCGATCCGCTGCCGAATCTCGCGAAGATGTGTGATGTGTGTCGAACTTAAGTATACGGAATTCCTTCGCCAGGGAGACCGGCCCTCCAGTTATATGCATAAGGCACTACCAACAATTGCCGACAGACACAGAGTCCTTCAAGCCAAATGATGCCTTATTGTCGCTGCAGACAGAAATCACCCGTGCATGAAGCCATGAATGTGGTCATAGTCATAGATTGAGAAGAGGCAGGTCATGGTTGGCACGGGCATACATATCTATCAGCCAGGTGTGTGAAATAGATAACAAAGTGGGTAGTGTTAGTGGAAGACATCTCCGACTGGCACAATGTAATAGTGACACTGGGTCGTGAGTGCAGAGAATGGACAGCGGGCTGCACTGAGTTTGAAGTGCAACAACTGATCTATAGTAACACACATAACGGTGACATAGTCATCTAAACCGATGGATCAGTAGTGAAAAACAGACGGAGTGGCTGGGGTTTCATTTTGAAGGCTAATGAGCGATGGTTGAAAAAGGATAGGCTGGCATAAGAGACTGCGTCTGTAAAGACGGCAAGCTGCCAGTTAGGCATCTTCATGCCCCGTTATTTGTCAAGCTTTCCGCTCATATTCTGCGTCCGACCGTTTTCTGTTGAAACACTGCTGTTCATATTTTATTGACAGCCATCTTGATGCCTTAACCTCTTTTCTTTATCACACGCTGCTGCCTTCACCCCCATGCGTGTGACTCCTCTGCTACCATAAACCTAGTGCTAACGATTTCCAGCAAATCATATAGGACTTCTAATGGCAGTGCATTAAACTTAAAGCTTCAGCGAGTTCAAATATGTAACCTCTTTAGCTTCCATGCTGGTGATACTCTGTCTTGACTTTTGTCTTGGAAGGCGATCTAGTATCCATTAGTGCCATGTCCCAGGGGCATTGACTTTGCTTTAGAGGCAGCGATGTTGAATGGATGTAGCTTCTTTCTTCTTGTTGTGAATCAATAGATCAGACTGAAAATGTGAGGAATCAGCTACAGAGCTTTGCGAGTGATTTTGTCGTTTATTTTGTACGTGGAACATCAATCGTTTTCTTTGTACTTGGAGTTTCCGTGAACTCAATCGTTTCTTTCGTTTACTGTCTTCTTACCTTTTTCTCTCTGTCAATCACTCTGTCTGTCTGTATGTATGTACGTCTATCTGTCTGTGTTCGTCTACTTCTCAACAGCCTACTTAGCCAATCTCTCTTTCTGTCTGTTCATCTATCTGTTTAACTTTGTGTCTGCCACTGCGTTTCTGTCTATTCATCCTAATATGAGGGTCATTCAACTCAAATAGAAAACAAAACTCACGAAGTACTGTAACATAACAACGACATAACCAAATACAGCTTCACCTGTAAGGATGTTTGTGCACACGTTAACGACATAACCAAATACAGCTTTACCTGTAAGGATGTTTGTGCACACGTTACTGTTTTACATGGTAGGATATTTCAAAAGGAGCTGCCACAGTTGGTAGCACGCTGGCCTGCCGCCCGCTGGCCATGTGTTCGAATCTTCTTCGAGGTGGGGATATTTCTCATGACCTGAAATACCAGGTTGGAAAGGCCTAAAATGGGTACCAGGGCATCTTTTGGGAAGTGAAGGTGGTCGTTGCGATACTGACCACATCACCCAAGGAGTGTCCATTGTGATACTGACCACATCACCCTAGGAGTGTCCATTGGTCTCAACAAGATACTGACCACATCACCCTAGGAGTGTCCATTGGTCTCAACAAGATACTGACCACATCACTCAAGGAGTGTCCATTGTGATACTGACCACATCACCCAAGGAGTGTCCATTGTGATACTGACCGCATCACCATAGGAGTGTCCATTGGTCTCAACAAGATACTGACTACATCACCCTAGGAGTGTCCATTGTGATACTGACCACATCACCCTAGGAGTGTCCATTGTGATACTGACCACATCACCATAGGAGTGTCCATTGTGATACTGACCACATCACCCTAGGAGTGTCCATTGTGATACTGACCACATCACCCTAGGAGTGTCCATTGTGATACTGACCACATCACCCTAGGAGTGTCCATTGGTCTCAACAAGATACTGACCACATCACCCAAGGAGTGCCCATTGTGATACTGACCACATCACACTAGGAGTGTCCATTGTGATACTGACCACATCACCCTAGGAGTGTCCATTGTGATACTGACCGCATCACCATAGGAGTGTCTATTGTGATACTGACCACATCACCCTAGGAGTGTCCATTATGATACTGACCACATCACCCTAGGAGTGTCCATTGGTCTCAACAAGATACTGACCACATCACCCTAGGAGTGTCCATTGTGATACTGACCACATCACCCTAGGAGTGTCCATTGGTCTCAACAAGATACTGACCACATCACCCTAGGAGTGTCCATTGTGATACTGACCACATCACCCTAGGAGTGTCCATTAGTCTCAACAAGATACTGACCACATCACCCATGGAGTGTCCATTGTGATACTGACCACATCACCCTAGGAGTGTCCATTGGTCTCAACAAGATACTGACTACATCACCCTAGGAGTGTCCATTGTGATACTGACCACATCACCCTAGGAGTGTCCATTGGTCTCAACAAGATACTGACTACATCACCCTAGGAGTGTCCATTGTGATACTGACTACATCACCCTAGGAGTGTCCATTGGTCTCAACAAGATACTGACCACATCACCCTAGGAGTGTCCATTGGTCTCAACAAGATACTGACTACATCACCCTAGGAGTGTCCATTGTGATACTGACTACATCACCCTAGGAGTGTCCACTGGTCTCAACAAGATGTAGCTAGCACGGTCTGCACAAACACCACTTAGGGGGTGTACCTGTTTTAACATAACAGGGGGCTGCTGTAGCACAGAAACCTTGTAAACATGTCCAGTGTGGGACTTTGCGATCAAGCCTAGATTGATTTTCTAGGCGATTTTACATGCAGTTGTTTGCCATTGCTTGCTGAACGAGAAGACAATGTTTAAGCCCAATTAACCGGTGTTGGGTATGAACCCACTACCCCAACATCAAGCCACAGTCTAAGGGTTGGGTTTCCTCAATCTCAGACCGCCTGAAACAACTCGGTGTAACCATTCACGGATGGCAGCAACATGTCTTCTGTCGCTACCCAATTACCCTATGTGTAGGTCGTCGGGATGCCATAATAAATGTGGGTGTATTCAAGATGTCCACAGCTCCCCATCGGTAATACTATTGTTGCGGTATTGTGTGTCTGTCTATTCAGTAATGTTATTTATGCAGCATCAATTTACTGCTTGCCCATAACTTTAGTGTAGTCTACATGGTGGCTAACATTGCCAAACTTGGCACGTGTTCTTCAACGTTCACGAATGCGTTCATAATTTGTATAATTCCTGATATGTATATATATATATGGTATTTTTACTGTTGTGTTGTTTTTCAATTTCTATGCAATTGTTCTCAAGTCATGCTTCTTTTGCCTCATTACATAATGTTCTGACTTGTCTGAGAATTTCTTCATATTTGACAGGGTTATTTTTTTTTTGGAGTCTTTTGTTTCCATTAGTTGTAAAATGTCTTCACTCATCCATTTCTTACGACCCACCTTCTTTAAATCTGGAATAGTTGTTTCTGCAACCAAACTGATCGAATTCTTTATAATTTCCCATTGAACATCCACATCTTGAAATATAATCTCTAGATCAGACAGCATATCAAATCTGTTCTGTACTTCTATGTTGAATTTATTTTGTATTTCCTTGCCATTTTTCAATGTACACAGATCATATTTAGTGTTTCCTGTTACATATTTGACTTTCTTAATGTGCATGTAATCAACCTGTGATCACTGTAACAATCAGCTATGGGAACTGTTTTTTTTTTTTTTTCTTGCGATTGTTAACGCATTTTGAAACATTCTGCTAATCAGAATGTAATCTATTTGTAGCCTTTGCAAGACAAAAAACATACTGACCAATAAAAAGATGTCAATTGCAACGAGAAAAAGAGTGCTGAGGTGATACATAGAACCTGTACAGTTGTATTGATATGAAGCTTGGACAATGAGCAAACAGGCTGAAAACATCTGATGGCTCTGAAAATTTGGTTTCTGAGGAGAATGCAAAGAATGCCATGGACGGACAGGAAAACCGATGACCAAGTCCTATAAGAAACAAATTAAAATCGTACACTGATTAGAGAAATTAGACGCAGACGGTCAACATCTTTTGGACATGTTATGAGAAGAAATAAATTGTAGAACTTGGTGACAACTGGTGAGACATGAACACTACGCTGATTCACGACTCTGGTGATCGAGTGAGATGGTGAACCATGACCGCCCACGCTGTTCGGCATGGCAAATGATGTATATATATATATATATATATATATATATATATATATATATATATATATATATATATATATATATATATATATATATATATATATAAAATTCAGGTCTTAGTCAGATATGACTGAGCTACCGTATGACAGTGGACGGTACTACCTGTTTTTTGTTAGCGCCAAATGTTGAGCGGCGCTCACCAAACCCGATACCCCACATTGTGCCAAGTGAGGGTACAAGCCTTATCCTGGTGCGAGTAAATGCAACCTATAGACTACATGTAATGACATGGCAGACCAGGCCTTAAGCCTTGATCGCCAACTAGTCTAGGATCGAAGCTCCGACAGGTGGACGGTTAGAGCATTGCTTTGCTGATACGGTAGCTTCTGCAGCTTGTCATCTTCCAGACGTATTGGTGTTACCTGTCCTCTGGGGTATACTAGGCAGGCCTGGAGAGGGTCATTCTGCTTGGGCAACACATGGTCTCTAAAAGGGTCGACTAATGTATCCAGCAGACACATACAGTGCCCGGAGAGTCACGGTCAGGTCGGGGAATTTCCGTGAGAACGAATACTCTGTCCAGATTGCTGTAGCAGGGAGTGAGAACTGGCAAAGTCCAGAAAGAACGTCGCAGAAAGCGAACAAAGAGGGGCCCAGACCGAGGCCGATGAAGATTTCATTTGTCCGGGCAGGGCGGAATAAGAACGGTAAAGCTGACGACTTGCCGCTTGCTACAATCTTCGACGGTGCAGGGGACTGGGAATTGACCGTGGACCTGAAGGGCCGTGTCAAATAACCTGAGGTAATCCGAAGCTTTGGGCTGCGACCAGACATCGTACTCAACTCCTTGTCAGCCAAGCAGCTAACGCTGATTGAGCTGACTGTCCCATACGAAAGCAATATTGAGGAGCAGCACACATTCAAGGTGGCAAAGTATGATGGCATGGTCGCAAGCCTGAGGCGGCAGGGTTACACAGTCAGGTTCTTCGCCGTGGAGATCGGCGCGAGGGGGATGGTCTCCCACTCCGTGTTTGACATGCTGAAGCGAATGGGAATGAAGGGTCAGGCAAGAAATAAGGCCCAGAAACGACTGTGTGAGGCTGCTGAAAGGGCCTCGTGCTGGCTATGGAGCTGTAGGAATAGAGAGTGGAATGAGTCTCGAAACTAGTGTGGTTAGAAGCTGGCAACTGCAGAACCAAACAATCTCTAAACCAAGACCATCGAACTGTCAACTGTCTCGTGTCGGCTCTGTAGCCTTTCCTCCGAGCGGGAAAAGCGAGTCCGAGCGCAGTCTAACTGTATAAATGTTGGCCGACGTCTTACCCCCATAGCGATGGTCGAAAGCTGCACTCAAGTCGACTGCAAAAACCAACGGCGTGGTTCTGGCAGAAGAAAGAGGACAAAGTCTCGATAAGCGCCCACTCTCTCTCGATGAGTAGTGGGCCTGCAGATAGTAAGCTGGTATAGCTTTCCGGTTAGTCCTGCCGGCGTAGCTTGAAAGCTCGTCGGCAGGCGTCCAGTGGTTTTGCATGTATCACCTTGTACCGGGAGGGCGCGCGTTAGCGAGGCTACTCTTGGCTTGCGTGTGCGTGAATAGTCCGTCTGTCCGATAGATATCTGGTCGGTCCTGCCAGTAGCCATATGCGAATGTAAGAGGAGAGCCGTCTCCCCGACTGAGTGCACGCCGTGAACGGGGTACGAGGAACGGTGACAAAAATGAAGGGGACGAGGCCGTGGCTGGGGAGGTGGCTGAATTCCCACGACCACATGTACTTTAGGGGCGAGTACAGGCTGCACGGAATTTCCCCACTGAAAGGGGAGAGGCTAGAGAGCGGACAAGGTATACGAGGAAAAAGGGAAAATCGTAACATCTAATAAATAAAATCAGGGATAACTAAAATGTGACCGAACGTCTCCACGGCAGGGGAAAGACGCCCGGGAGTCATGACCCGGGTGGGCCCACCTTCTCGAGAGTGTCAAGGGTTGTAAGGGCCGAAACACTTGAAGACAGGGGTACCCTTCTGACGAACAGAATCCCCCTGCCGTGATTGCTCCACGTCGGAGTTCTTATTACTTACATGTCTAAGACAAAAGCAACTTACATGTTTTAGTACAGTGGTTCTCAACCTCTTTTGGCCCATACACCCCTTCACCATATTTTTCAGAATGTCATTATCCCCCCCCCCTTTTTTTTTTGTATTTCATCTTATAAATCCCCCCCCCCCCACCCCCGCCTCTACACAGTATACGTAAAACTGAAAGCTAAATTTAATAATACATACTAGAACAAGTCTAGACGTCTACATACAACGTGATTTGCGGGTCTACTTACGTTATAAAACGAAATTCAGAATGGCGTGAAGTACAGAACCGTAAAATATGGAGATAAAACCAATATCAAGTAATTGGTTCTTGTGTTAACGTGATCTTCAAATAATCTTAATTACTCTTCCCCCCCCCCCTGGAAACCCTAAAAATTCCCCCTGGGGCGTGGGGATGTGGATTTCCCCACTGGTTGAGAACCATTGTTTTAGTATGGTAGTCAACCCATTTCAATTGTTGCTCTCTCCGTTATAACGCTATTAATCATAGCTTTAGTAATTCGTTTTTAATTTGTAAACTGCATTTTGCTTGTCCCCACATTTACAAGTCCCACAGAATGCTGTAAGTTCTGCCAACAACACTGCGGCTCCAGCATACCTACAGTTCTTCAGCATTCTTAGGCTTCGACTCAGTCCAGGCATGTCCTTCGGGTGATCAGAAAGGGGCGTAGTATATACATATGTATAGATGTATGTAGGAAGCCGCAATCTGGCAGCGGCTTCTACATTTGCCTGGCGGCTCGGTGGCCATATGATCGACACCCCTTTGCGACGGGGATTTAAATAACAAAAGCCAGATCTGATCTCCAAGCTGGACTCTATACGCCTCTACACGACTCTATACGCATTTGAATACATATTAAGACTGTCATTAAATATATCAGAATTCAAGAATAAATAATTAGCTTGTTATTCAACCCAGTTTTCCTATTATAATGGACAGATAGCGATTGCCTTGCAACAAGTCATGTGCACGCCAGCTTTCTTCCTGTCCTTATTAACGTGTTGGCTGATCGATTTCTGACTGCATGTTTTGACAACTAGCAGCTCGTTCTAACAGAATGTGATAACAATAATGAGACAAAGAATATGCCCGTAGCTAGAAAACCTGAACTATCAGTTACCTGTATGTGACAACGTGCACCTTAATACAGAAACGTTCATTGTTGACATGGGGTTTTTACGGACATACAGGTAGGTGGTTGGGATGATGAATATGATGATACATGAAGGGATGGACAGATAGAGAGACAAAAAGAACGGCAGAAGGGTGGCGTGAAAGATAGGCAGTCATGAGCAATACGTTTGATGGATGTAAATTACCATAAACAAATACAACAAATCAGGTAGGTAAGTAGGACGGTGTGTTAATGGGCAACTGGATAGCAGACAAACAGACAGATGGACGGACGGAGGAAACCGCAGACGAGTGTATGTCAGAATGAATAAATATATTGTCATAATAACAGACAGACAGGTAGAGCTACCTACAGACCGATTCAGACATGAAGAAAAACTGGCGAACAGATATAAGATAGTTAGTTAGTAGCGGTTCCAACTTCGCGGCCTTATATTCATTTCTACATTTTCTTCTTCCCCCTTCATTTCCCATTGGGGCGTATTCCTTCAGACAAATCACGCTAAGTCGTCCTATTTTGTTATCTCCTGCAGCTTCCTCCATTTCTTCCCAATATTATTAGTCTTAACTGATTGATACAAGTATCGCATTTAACTACCCGCGGTTCTAACTTCCCCATTGTGCTCCATTCCTGTACCAGTGAATATCACACAAAATGCTCATCTCTGCCCAATGTGAAAAGTGGAACAGACAGGAGTCTCGTCAAGCCAACAGCCCGCACATGCATATTGTACATAATGCCGCCGCCAGAATGCCAATACAAAAGTCCTCCATTGCCATAATGCTATTTCCCTTTGTTCCCAGCTCGCTATTCATCAAACAGTCTGGCAGTGTAACAGGAGCAAATTCAATGAACATTAAATAACTTGAAGAAGGCTGACATTTCTTTTCATTCGACCTTTAATTGCGTAGATTTGTCACGTCATAGAAAAAGGTACCATTCCCATGTTGATGGGAGGGCCGGTGCCATGTTAATAAGCATACATATAATATTAATAATCATTGGCGTGTCCAAATATATATACACAGTTAATTAGCAGAATGTCAAGATAATTCGCCAACCGTGTATCGTTATCTGATTTTCATCCTTGCCGATCATCCTAACAATAACTACTTACGAGAAACCATGTCTGTTGACAACTTGCTAGCACTGGGTCATTCTCTTGAATTTTGGTCTAAATCTCTATGGCTGACCTTCCGTTCTAACTCTAGAGTGTGCCTTATGTTTACTTCTTCCATTTATCTCTTCTGAAAGCATTTACGATAAGAATTAATCACTGTACAATTTTATGCCGCCTTGTTTGTATCAGCCCCAGACCTAACTAGCCGGTTCATGACGTATTACACAGTGACGTTTTTCACATAGTGACGTCACTTGGCAACCCTTGCCGTCTGCTGCTTCGAGATTAACTCGTCGGGTTCTTTTCATTTTAAATTATGTGTCTCATTCTGAAGTGCTACATGGCATCCACAAAAAAATACATTTCATCGCCGACGGAATCGGCAGTCACTAGAAAGACGTCATTGACCCGGGTTTTATCCCACATGGCTTGGTCTCTTTCCGCAGGGCGACCCGCCGAAAGAGCAGCACAAACCACGAACTCCATAGTTTCAGCGACAACTCCCAGGAGTCTCCTGAAAAATGCACTCGTGAACCGAATAGGCAAACCAGTCAATTCAGCAACATCTGAGCGCCATTGTTCTGAACATGCAGTTCACTATATAAACATCAGCGTACACGTGTATAAGCGTCCCACACGAATTTCACAGCGCACACGCACTCACTCAGTAATAGGACGACGGAACCATATACTACCAGTCCAAATGCAAACCGTAGCCACAAGCATAAACACCCCAGAGGCATTAACTGTGCGATTGCCCATTTACTACGGAAAGACAGGCAGGAAAAGGGACAGTTCACATTTCTTCATTCTATACTTAAACAAAAAATCATCCAGTGGTGTTCGACATGCGCTCACACTACGTTGTTATTATCCCGTTGACAATCTCCTTCCCATCTTTGCCACTATTTATTTCTTTAAATCTTACAAGAACTGGAAACCGCAATCATTTGTCATTCCTGCAGTCCCGATGTTATTTTCCTCATCATGACCCCGTCTCTCAAATATCAGCGCAGTTACACATCAGCAGAGATGTCACAACGGCTGTTGTTTCCATTTGTACAAGACAGAAATGTCGGTTGTTTGTTTTCCTTGAAGCATAGACATACCATGAGAAATCAATTAACAGGTATTGATGGGCTCTCATGGAAATAAGGGCAGAATTAGAGATTTAGAGCACACACCAAAGAATATAAAAACTGAAACCTTTTGACACCACGATCGCAACATGCCGCTCGAAATGACGGCAACGCCTCGCTGGATGAAATATTGTCCTTCGACGTACGGCCAACTAGTTACGCCTTTAATACTCATATCTCCATGGCTGCATGATCACTTATGTGCAATGTCTCGTGCTGTCAATACTGGAACTTCCAGAGATGTCTCGTCATCATGTAGTGCTCGGCGATGTATTTAGACTGCCGATACTGACCTGCAGCTGGCCTTGAAACTTGTTTGTGTAAAGTGTGGGATGTGGATTTTAATTTATAAGAATATTTTGTTAAACGTGTCTAGGGGGATTTAATTGATTCTCTGGTCACTTGTTAGAATGCAGGATGATTAGGGATATTTACCACAAACCCCAGGAAAACACAGTTCAATCCTTGAAACCATGGCATCTGTGTGTAGGTTTCCCTTCCCACTTCATCACCTTGTAAATTTACTATAGTGCTAGAAGGATATTGATTACTCACAACATATAAACAACCTCTGTTGAACACCACATTTACTTGATGTACTCAAAAATTTTGGACAAACAGTTCAAGTATTAAATCAAAATCTGCAGTTACATATATATGTGCAATGAACACTATGCATTTTCAGACAGGCATGGGAATATTTTGCATTATTACAATATAGTACCCAGTGACCCCAGAAAAAACAAGGTTATTACAAACAACACAACAACCACAATTTGGGTATACTTTCATTTTACCTCATAATTAAGGCAAATAATGATCAAAGTACATAGAACCCCAACATATAAACATTTGTTTCTGCCACCTTTCACAATTTACTCATTTTAAAAATAATGAGTTGGTGTCAAAATACTATACATATATACCATTGAAAAAAACTACTGACCTGTTACCTTCAGAAAAAAACCAACATATAACCAGCATTTTGTACTACTAAACTAATTAATAGAGTCTATCTCCTGGTGTGCGGTTAAGGGTTCATATTTGCTGTAGATTAGATCCTTTTCCCATTATCTGGGTACCGAATTAATGCACTCAGTTATGTTCCTAATATTTATCCACTGGTAATTGGCTGGTGACTATTTTATACTCCATAATCCAGGAATTGAAAAATCACACACCATATATCCCCTCCGTTGGGGCTAGAATCACGAATATTCTGTTGCCTTAGGCTCGGTGCCTTTTTTGTGAAATTTGGTGCCTCCAGTTGGTCATACTTCAGGATTTCCACTTAAGCTTTTGCAGAAGGTAATTCCCTTTATCATCAGGTCTGATGAAAAGTTGACGTCCATTCATCTTCTCGGCTTATAATATCCGACTACCAAATTGGCTTACACAAAGGTTTCACCCACCTAGTCGCGAGTCTATAGCCCATGGCATTTGGGCTGACATTGGACCGGCAAGGAATTAGTCGTTGTTATCTAGTCCAGTGTAGAACTTTAATTGACTGAGAGGCATCTCATGGTAGTATCTGTGACTAGGGCCACAATTGATCTATATCTACATACATCCACAGATGAATAAATCCAGCACAGTAACAGGTTTGCAAACAATTGGATGATTCCTCTTGTTGCTAATGTAGAGGCATTTAGTTGCTTTCATATGGTCTTTTATCTGATATGGTTTTCAGGGTTTGGAACCTTGAGGTAATCTGGTTTCGTAGTTATGTTTCAGAGGATATTAAGTTTGTACCTTGGTTGTATTGGCTTATGTGGTTCGGTGTCTTCTCCCATTTGTTTGAGTTGGTGTTCATAGCTAGAACTTGGTGTTAAATGGCTGAATTCCATGTTTTACTGTTGCAGCTGTGAGACATTCTTTCGAAGACTTATCCATTGTTGGATATTAACTTGGTAATCCAACCAACAGTTGAAGGGCTTTCACTGTTGCTAGTTTTAGTAACTTGTAGTAGGATTGTCCCATAGTTTCACTGATTTTTCTGAGTGATAAGGCTTCAGGTGGTACTTCTCAGGAGTAAAGCAGACGCTACACGTTGTTAGTTACTCTGTTGATCTTCATCTTTGTAGATTATTAGATCTTGAAGTCCATCCTGGATATTCCTACTAAAATAGGACTTAATCACTCACCCAGTCAGTTGTCTTCGAATTTATCTGTTGCTCGCTATGGAGCTATTGAGCGCAGCAGTAACCATGGTTGTGGTGGCCCAGACTTTGCTTTAGGACAGGTTGTTCTTTATTGTTGACTGGCTGATAACCCAGTTTCCAGTTGATAAGGTGGCAACTCAGTCCCACAAAGTCCACCACTCGCAATAGAAAAGGGATGACAAGAATACAACACGAGCATTAACCTATTGTGTTATGATAAAAGGTTTACAACACAATTACAAACAAAAATACAAAACAACAAGGGGAGAAGGGGAAAGGAGTGGGTGTCCACGTTCCACTGTCCCTCATTGCTGAGGAGAGCCATTCTGACTCTTAATAGTGAGTAAGGTATTTTCTCACTTTATTTTATGTTCTGTTGTTACTGGGACTATTAGATGAGTGAAGTCATTCTGTCCATCCAACTTGTTGATATTTATCTCTCATTCTAGAAGAGAATAGCCTATACAGAATCTCTGTGGTTTCTAATGCCGCGTCTTCCTTTCGGCACTATAATCATCCTTAGGCCAAGGCTATTCAACATTGGCTTTTTAAGTACTGACATACACATGGATTCTTCTATCAACATCCTCATGTCCCCAAGGGTAACATTAAAATGTATATTCTCACAGGAAAAAGTAACAATCAGAACAGAGAAAATTCTCATACCAGAAAAGAAAACATACATGTACATTTCTCTGATATTAAGTACATGATAATCATACATAATAATTAATCATAATGATGATGCAGGGAGCCTAGGTTTTTGAATTTTCTTCAGGGGTTAATTCCTAAACTAAACCATACATTATCCCCCCCCCCCCCCTGCGTACAGCACATGGGGATAGTAACCGCTGTTGATATATTTTGCCAATGACTGCTATTATTCGGAGTCTATTTCTTAGAATAACTTATGCCGCATGGTCCAGTCTTCTGAATATTTCAAGCAATTTATTCACATCAATCTTCGCTTCTGTTCCTACTACAGTGAGGTGAGGCAGATTGAATCCTATCCGAACATTCCTTTATATCACGCGTTTACTTTAATTGTTTTTGAATTTATATTCTCAAACATGGCATGTCCCTAGCAATATTTTATGAAATGATTACATGTCCCTCCTTATATGGAGTGGTTACTAATCTGTTAACAAAAGGATGGTACTAAAATTTAGCACTATAGTTCCAAGTTACAGATTATGATGTGGCAAGCATTTTATCCCCTGACTAAGAGTCAGGAATATGCGTAATCATTTGTATGTCCCCGCATGGATAAAACAAGTTCAGAGATACCCTTAACAGTGAATTTACACTACATAGGGTATTTGAAAGTGGCAGACACCAGTTCTCTACTATGAAGTATGTAATCAAAAGTCTGTTCCCACCTTGAGAAAATGCCTAGAATGTGTTTTTGACCTGAGTTTGATACTCTACGGTACACATAATATTTCTAGGTTATAAGCACTACTAGTTAGATATAAGTTCATAATGCCTATAAAAGATTTTAACATAGGGATTTGAAATTGTAAGACATGGGAAAAATTACAGCATGGCGCCCACATGTGTTTCATTGGTAAACATCATCCAGCCTGGTTTAAGAGAATTGTTGACTTATTATTCTAACTAATTCTTAATTAAACATACTGGTCTATGTAATACATAAATACATCTTAATGATGTAGATATAACATACCAATATCTTCAGAGAGTGATGGTTTTAAAAGGCAAAAATACCTTTCCCCACACGGGGAAAGGGGAATGCACGTCTGTTTCCTTTCTTTGTCTGAACTAAAATGGCTACTTTAGTCTTTGTTTTCAATCAGTCGACGACTGTTGGCCAGGTGCGTCAGCTAAAATAAAGCCAAATAAATTAAGCTGCCACGGTCAGTCTATCGCTGTTTTATTTTCTATTCCTACCTAAGCAAGATACTTAAACAGTAATTGTAAGGGGTTGTTTATTTTTAAGGGAGTCAATGCTAGGAAAGGGTGAGGACGTTTTATTATATCACATAAAGGTAAAACATATAGGAACCTGCCACACGTCTAGAGGTGTATTTGGTATATCGTGTTAAAACCAGATTTTTATAAGCCGACGTAACCAAGTATTACGTGAAATTTGAAGTGTTTTGACAATGCTATTTAGAGTTTAAGTTCATTATGATCTAGGTGGTAGAGGTGGGGCGGGGGGGGGGGCGGGGTTGTTAGTAAGTCACGTCTTCGGCAGGTTAACTTACACGGAAAATACACTGGACGTGACGTTTGAAAACACAAACTTATAGAAAATATAGATAAGTGGATGAGCGCTAGAAGTCACACTTGTGAGCACAAAATTGTTGTGTCGTCAACACCGAACGTTGATGCTAATACCACCTAGAAGATCACGATCTGAACACTGAATAACACGTGCTCAGAAACGGTATCATCTACAGGAAACTAAAATAGCTTGGCTATAGCCAACGTGTCGGTCTCCCTGGCCCAGGTATTAAACGACTTTCTTCGTAATCCCGTTTATCCACGTGGGGTAACGCAGCGCGCGAGAATTGGTAGCAGTTCTCGGCAAGTTGGTGACTTACGGGATAAGCGAGCCGGCCGCTCAGAAAGCAATGGCAAACTACTGAGCGTAATCTTGCCAAGAAATCAACAACAGCGGTAAAATGCTGGTGTTGACAGCGATGTCCTGTAAAGGATATGCGGAAAATAAAATAGTAAGCATCATTTTGGTTGGAAAAGAACAGCGGTAAATGGCTCTGTACACTAACCCCACCCCAATAGATGCAAATCCTGTACACATCTCAAATGAATCAAACGTAGCAGTCAATGCTTCATCTTTCAGGGGACCCACCTACCAACATGGAACCACCCAACTATCGATACACTCTTTGTCTACTCCTGTATTCTACTGAAGGTGAAGGTGAAGGTCCGGTATAACTGATCCGGGGACGCGTAGGGCAATACAGGGACGTGTAGGATAATCAAGCGACTCTGTAGAACTGTTTGTTGTATCTGTTGCCTGGCGGGTGACACTGTAATTTATTATATCTGCAAGAACAACTCAACTGTGTGATTAACGTCACAAAATAGTGCCATCTGATTTGATCACATGCTCTGATTCTAATTTATTTCACCCGTTGATTGAAACTAAACGTCTATTTTCGTTCAAACGATATGGATTTAATCAGCTGCCCTAGTTAAATGCGACGCTTGTGTCAGTCAATTAAGACTAATAATATTGGGAAGACATGGAGGAAGCTGCAGGTGATAAAAAAATAGGACGACATGGCGTGATTTGTCTGAAGGAATATGCCCCAATGGGAAATGAAGGCGGAAGAAGAAGAAGAAGAAGAAGAAGAAGAAGAAGAAGAAGCAGAAGAAGAAGAAAAAGAAGAAGAAGAAGAAGAAGAAGAAGAAGAAGAAGAAGAAGAAGAAGAAGGAGCAGGAGAAGAAGAAGAAGAAGAAGAAGAAGAAGAAGAAGAAGAAGAAGAAGAAGAAGAAGAAGAAGAAGAATAGAAAACTGCTGTTAATGTGTCTTCTTTCTTCCTGTTGTCCCTATCACGTGTATGTGCAGGCTGTCTGGACAAGGCCATTATGTACAGTCAATTAGGAAAGGGATCATTGTCCACTCCTTGACCGGTACTGGGCTTGTTGTGGAAGCCTCACATGTTTATCGAACAACCGGTCAACACTCGGTCAGTATTGAGGTCAATATCTAGCTGGCCGCCTTTACTTTCCAGAACATTCCCTATTACCAGTTGTTAGATTAGATCGGCCTGGCAGCCCAGAAAAGTATGTAGCACCCATGTGATTTTGCCACCAATTCAATCCTTATTGGCAACTGTGATTTTTAAGGCAATTCTACTTGCAGTACTTTATCATTGCTGTTTAATCGGCTGACACTCATACCATTATGAAAATAAACACGAAGGGATATGTTCTCAAATCATACGATATAGACTTCAAACGCGATATGTCAGGATTGTGAACCAGACCGACAATAATTGAGGTGGAATGGATACATTAGTCGTATGTGAGAAATAGTATAGGCAAGAGAAGCACAGAAGGACAGAGATAGATGAAATCTGTGACAGCTGGGCAAGAAATAATCATATAAACAATATCAGCTTCATTACAATATCACATGTTTAAACGGCCAGAGGGTGGATTCATTGCACCGGGTTTTTTCCCATATGGCTCGGTCTCTGTCAGCAGGCAGGCCTGCCGAAAGCATCGCGCAAAGTACAAACTCCGAGAAAATTACACAGAACGAAGTAGCCCGGAATCGAACCCACATCTTTCAAAGCGCAAGGCAGGCAACTTAACATCTTGGCCACCGAGTCTCCTACAATAGCAAATGTCATAATTGCCAGTACTTGCTACAGACAAGGCACCTGAAAAAGAAAAGTGTAAAAACGTCTGCACTCTGATCCGTCCATTTCATCCATCTCCCAGATTTTCCGCTCGCTTGTGTCTGCACATCCTGATGTTTTTCTTCTCCGTCTAGACATCGTTTTGTGCTTCTGGACAATGCGTTTTGTACAAACGATTTCAGCAGAGACATGTTTGGTTGCCCTAGCATTGATTAAACTGCATTTCCTTTCAGTGAATGAAGAATTGCCCCCTGATTGCCCGACAATTTCACCAGAAGACTTTCGCCCGGATGCTCGAGTATAATCGCATTTTAAAATTCAGAGTAATTCAACTGTAAGCAGGGCACCGCATTGGAATGCAGTGCAGCTTGTCTAGCCGTTCCAGAAATCGCATTTTTCTTTTTGGATAATGGAATTATTTCGCCATCAACACAGGCTTACACTAATGTGTTTTCTACCAGTTCCCTGAACGGCAGATACACACATATTTTAGGCTATCATTATTAGATACAAAGTTCACAAAGGAAAGCAAACTGACATATGTTTTACACATCAAAGTGATCAATACAACTGAGAACACGGACTATATAGAACATTTTCTTTTGGAATATACCTGTCTAGCCTATCACATTGTATGTGTGGGTTATTGAATGGGCGTGTGTGTGTCTAAGTGTCTGTATGTGTGTGTCGAAGGATAAAGTGAGACATTATGAGAGACGGAATAAAGAGAATAAACATGAGGTAGTCTAATAACCACAGGGATCACCCATCAACCCTTCACTATGTACAGTGGTTCTGAACCAATAATGTACACATGATCACGTGATGAGCTGGTTACAAACGTGGGCAGGTACCCCTTCCCACTACGATCGGCCTACTTGACATATGTTAGTAAAGTAAATGCCACTTTCCCACACCATGCCGTAAATTGGACATATGTTAGTAAAGTAAATGCCACTTTCCCACGCCATGCGATGTACTGGATATATGTTAGTAAAGTAAATGCCACTTTCCCACGCCATGCGATGTACTGCATATATGTTAGTAAAGTAAATGCCACTTTCCCACGCCATGCGGTATACTGGATATATGTTAGCAAAGTAAATGACACCTTTCTATGAAATGCGTAATACTGGATATATGTTAGTAAATTTAATGACATTTTCCCCACGCCATGCGGATTACTGGATATATGTTAGTAAAGTAAATGACACTTTTCTACGCCATGAGGCTATAGAGTATATAGTTGTAAAGTACCCTTTTCGGACATGAAAACTTTAAATGTTGTTTGGTGAATGTATTCTACAAAAAAGCAAAGAACAAATGTATCATTTTTCTATGTAGTCACCATTGCGTTCAATGCATGTCATCCAGCGCCGATAAATTCTCTTGGTCGTGTGTGTAACCACTCATGCGCCACCTGCTGTACCTTTTTATCGGTCCGAAAAAGTCTTTCTTCCCATTGACTCGTTGAGTTGAAATTACTTGGGGTATGCACTTTAGTAACATTTTCTAAATTGCTTTATAATTATATAACCTGCATAGTTGGATTCCTCTTGAAAAAAGAAACAAAAAACAAATCCAACGGTACCTTATTCAAGTCTGTAGGTCATTACTTAGCCGAGATATCACTGTTTGTGAGTCAGTTTATCATTTAATATAACTTATATAGAAAAAAAAAAAAACAGATTTTGAACTTTTCACTTTTTATGAACCTACCTACACACTCACACCTTTTGGTTACACTCATGCCAAGGGAGATTAACGCAGAAGCTGTTTAACTCAATGGCATATAACTCTGCCAGTTTATATATATATATATATATATATATATATATATATATATATATATATATATATATATATATATATATATATATATATATATATATATACACACACACACACACACACACGCACACAGACATAAACATTTCCACGTCAAGCGGTGATGACGTCAAATCGCGCATGCTACCGCGCGATGTTGTTACACGAGGTCGCGAGACAAAGATCCATTTTAACCAGTGAATTCGCCTTACAGAGTTATAAAAAAATAATCGACCCCGGCCACGTAGAGTTATGACAATTTACACATAAATACAAGAAATGATGTTGAATGCAAACATGCATTCATGATAATTTCGTCCCTCTGAATAATCCATAAAAATATTAAATGATTATCGCTTGATTATGACACGGAAATCCGCTATTTTCCCACGATTACAGCATCATAGCATGCGATCTTAATGATTTCAGTTTGGGATGTCCCCGCCAACTTAAATAGTCGAAAATTTCACAGTACGCGTAAAATTGGATGCTCAGTTGATCAATTCGCAGCGTCTATATAAAACGGAAGTTACTAGTCAACTTACGTCTTAAAAAGACAGTCTCTTTATCTACGTAAGAAGAGATATTTCAGAAGTCGAGATGTATAGATTTGTAGACAATGGAGGGGACTACAATACTCGGTAATCGTTTGTTTTTTTTTCGCTGTGATCTTGAAATTATCGGGGAATTTCTTCTTCTTCTTCTTCCTCTTCTTCTGCGTTCATCCGGAGTTTTTTTTTTATTGGACGTGATTGTGTTGTGCCTGTTTACAGCAGAGCTGCGTTTTTGCGCCGTTAGGCCAACACATCCGACTTCTGCGGGCATTTGTTGACCAGGTTAACCTTCCCGGGGATCGGGGAATTTAACATCACGCGTACGCTTACCGTCCCCAAATCGGAGACACAAAAACAAATAACCGAACGTTATCGCAAACAAAATTCCAATAAAATACGGCAAAAAAAAAAAAAAAAAAAATTGCAGTACCGAACTTGAGGCTAGGTCTGGCGAGTACGGGGGATGTGGAACACATTGAAAGTGGAGGTCACTGATACAGAAAACAAAAGGGGATAACAGAACGCTGTTCCTCTTTGGGGCATGTCAAAAGTACGGCGGCCATCATTGAACTATCCTTATGACGTCACCATGTTCGTCTGCACCGTGATGTCAAGTGCTTATAACTCTTGACATCCTTAACAATATTATTGACAGGTTACAAGACAATGGCATGGTTACTGTAATTTCGATCACACTTTTAAGGTTTTCATTTGAAGACCCTTCGTATATAGTTTAAAACAAGTGAAAGAAAGTGCTCTGCAAAATGTGTTAAGTGTATTATGTTGACCCGGGGTTTTATAGAGAAATTGACACTGGAGTAGTGAGGTCAGTATCACACTGGCCGTCTTTACTTCCTGTGATATGTTGTGGTCCTCGCTGTAAGCTCAGTAGCCCTGGGAGCCCACTTCATATTCTATAAAACTCTGCCTCAATGGGGATTCGAGCACATGGCCACTGGACCGATTGGCAAAGGTTATACCCATATACAGAGCCATGGGAAGACCAGTCAATGATGGAGTTATGGTATCAAGAGACATGAGTACCAATTTACAAACAACATTAGAAAGAGCGAATCTTTACATATCCCCCACCCCAAAACTTCACTCAGTTCACCGAGAGAAATGGAGGAAGAGAAGAAGAAAAAGAAGCTAGCTAGCCATTGCGCAAGCGTGTCCCCCGAAAGAGTATATACTATATGTTTAACTATCAGCCCTTTCAGTTCCTCCAAAAACTATTTTCTATGTTTTAATAGCTGGAAATCTGTGCTCTATATTTCACTGACTTTAAAAACAAAAACAAAAACACACACACAATAAAAACGCTACACACTAGAACACGATAGCTTATATGAGCTTGGCAGAAATGCACAGAACAAATCTTCAGACTCAGAATCTCAGAATAAGACATTGTGGACTTAGAGTACACGTCTACAGAATGGGTCTCACTGACTCTGCCTGTTTCAGGTGTCGAGCACTCAAGCAACCCCATAGCATGACCAACAAGACTTGACTAACTACAAATATGTTCTATATATCTCTGTATGAGGCTATAAATCTGACAGTAGATTTCTGAGACTGTCCTAGACCACAAAGAAGAACAATAAGACATTCTACAAGGTTTGAACATCTCAGAAAAGTGATCCATAAACAGCATGGTCTCTTGGAAAACAGTCACAGTCATTTGGACAGAGCGGTGACTGGAGGTATGGTTTCTGAAAGAAAAGGCAACGATTGACCAGCAAGAGGATGGACACGGGACATCGCAGACACCCTGGGCATAAAGATGTATGAGGCAAGGGAAATGGCAATGGATCGAGATAGATTTCAGCCGGCCGTGATGAGAGCGGGGTTCTGCAAAGGTCCTGGTACACAATGGCATATAGATAAAGTAATGAATTATTATAAAATATAAACAAGGAGTATGTTTAGTAAGGTAGAAAAAGGAATGTTTCGTGTGGAATGGCTCACCTTTCTTCAGAGGTCACAGATTGTTAGAATTGTATTGTCACAGCCATGCGGGAGTGCGAGAGAATGAACAGGCTGATACGCTGATTGCAAGGGAAATGGCAATGGATCGAGATAGATTTCAGCCGGCCGTGATGAGAGCGGCGTTCTGCAAAGGTCCTGGTACACAATGGCACATAGATAAAGTAATGAATTATTATAAAATATAAACAAGGAGTATGTTTAGTAAGGTAGAAAAAGGAATGTTTCGTGTGGAATGGCTCACCTCGCTTCAGAGGTCACAGATTGTTAGAATTGTATTGCCACAGCCATGCGGGAGTGCGAGAGAATGAACAGGCTGATGCGCTGGCAGGGAATGCACCTATTGGTGGTAGGTTACCTATGGACAAGGGAAGGGGGTGGGACCAACTGGAGAAGGCGGAGGAACAGATTGAGAACCCGTTTGTGGAAAGAATGAGAGTTCGGGTGATCAGCAAGGGTTCTGGGAGAATCTCACAATTGAGAGGGAAGACCAGGAGAACTTTTAATCAGATAGCGATGGTAACGATTAGTAGTATGACTCTTCGCTGAAGGAGCGAATTTGGGGATGTCGTCAGTGCAGTGATGTCGGTTCTTAACTCAACTTAACTATTATAAAATATAATTATCCTCCGCAGAACTGCATGAGAAGCAAGGCAAGAAACATAAATAAAACCAGCCACATAACACAAAGAGAGCGGATATAGGATAGGCAGTGGCTAGCACACTTGTCTACCCAACCGGTGGTGGTATGTTCGAATCCTCCTCATGTGAGGCATCCTTTAACATCTGACCTGTACTCCCAGGACCACCCAGCCTACATTGGGCACCAGGACATGTTCTGGGACGCAAGGGTTGCCAAGCTGACACTGGCCACATCACCCATCGCCTGCCCATTTTGATCCATACAAATATGGATCTATCACTCTGGACCTAGTATACCTCACAGTGGGGGAAAGGCTTATTCACTGCTTTTACATCCTCTCTTTAAATATATTGGGGAGGGGGATGAAAGCAGTTCAAGTTGACGCACAGCAAACGACATAAAAGTATGAGAATCAATGAAACCGGGTCTAAGAAGACAGTTAACGAGATCTGGTCTTTCCACGCCTTTGTCTTGTCACTTCAATTACCGGCTGTACAGCTTGGCACGTCAATGAGCAATATCTCATCCGGCATGGGACGAGCATGCCACGACTCCCAGACGTCATTCTACGTAACCCATATCAGTGAGTCTTCACTAATGAACTTCTGGATTTCAGGAGCCGAAATATGGATTTCAATCATTACTCGGTTCTATCCTGATGTCTGCACCATGGGTCTCAGCGCAGTCTATTATTGTTGTTCGTGAGAAACCGCTGGAAGTATGCCAGTCTCCGTTATATGGCTTATATCTTCTGGTAATTGTGTGTGTAAATCTGATTTTCTCCTATTGTGCGCACGCGTAAGAGTGTGTGTGTTCATTCTTTGACAATATATCTACTGTCTATATTTCTCTGACTACAAATATGTGTCCACTATTTCTCTGACTACAAATCTGTGCTCTATATTTCTCCGAGACCCGATTGTTAAGCGCAGACTTATATACAAGAGGTGAATGGAGGAGTTTGGCTTGCGTTTTCCTGTAACCGTTTTCCTGTAAATCCAGAGAAAAACTTTCATAGACACTCTCGTTCTGGAACAAAAGTCCAAAATGTTATACATATAAGAGAACTTGTATAGTTGAGTTGAGTTGAGTTAAGAACCGACATCACTGCACTCAGGACATTCTCATACGTGCTCAGTCGCCTCGTTCAACAGCTAGCGAAGAGTCATACTACTAATCGTTCCCACCGCAATCTGTATAGACAACTGCAAAAATACAAAGTATATTTAAGACATTATATAGATAACTGACAAAATAAACAGCATAATTAAATATATCTGAGAAAATAAACAAGTTATTGAACATATTGTATATAGAAAATAAGCATTATATTGAATACTAGCTGACACGGCCCGGCTTCGCCCAGACTCTGGTGGGGAGCATCTCATTTAATTCATATAAGTAGTCATATAAGCTCCCGTTCCCGACTGTCTGTCTGTCTATCTATCTGTCTGTCTGTCTGTCTGACCCGGCCCAGCCCATGGTGGAGAGCATCTCATTTAAATCATATAAGTAGTCATATAAGATCCCGTTCCCGACTATCTGTATGTCTGTCTGTCTTGGGTAAATGGAGGAGGGAGGAGGAAGAGGGAGGTGGAGGAGGGAAGAGGAGGGAGGAGGAGGGAGGAGGAGACAGGAGGAATAGGAGGGAGGAGGAGGGATTAGGAAGAGGAGGGAGGAGTAGGGTGGAGGAGGAGGGGGAGGAGGAGGGAGGAGGAAGAGGGAGAAGGAGGGAGGAGGAGATCGCAGGAGGAGGAGAGGGAGGAGGAGGAGGGAGAGGGAGGAGGAGGAGAGAGTAGGCGGAGGGAGGAGGCGGAGGGAGCAGGAAGAGGGAGGAAGAGGGAGGAGGAGGAGGGAGGAGAAGGAGGAGGGAGGAGTAGAGAGTGGGAGGAGGGAGGAGGCGGAGGGAGGAAGAGGGAGAAGGAGGAGGGAGGAGAAGGAGGGAAGAGGATGAGAGGGAGGAGGAGGAAGAGGGAGGAGGAGGAATGTGAAGGGAGGAGGAGGGAGGAGGTAGAGGGAGGAGGAGGAGGAGGGAGGAGGATAGAGGAGGAGGAGGGATGAGGAGGAAGAGGGAGGAGGAGGAATGTGAAGGGAGGAGGAGGGAGGAGGTAGAGAGAGGAGGAGGAGGGAGGAGGAGAATGGAGGAGGAGGGATAAGGAGGAGAGGGAGGAGGAGGGGGAGGAGGGGGAGGAGGAGGGAGGAAGAAGGAGGAGGGAGGAAGACGGATGAGGGGGAGGAGGGAGGGGGAGGAGGAGAAGGGAGGAGAAGGGAGGAGGAGGAGGGAGCAGGAGGAAGGAGGAGGGAGGAGGAGGAAGAGGGAGGAGGAGGGAGGAGGAAGAGAGAGGAGGGAGGAGGAAGAGAGAGGAGGAGGGAGGAGGGAGGAGGAGGAAGAGGGAGGAGGAGGGAGGAGGAAGAGAGAGGAGGGAGGAGGAAGAGAGAGGAGGGAGGAGGAGGGAGGAAGAGATAGGCGGAGAGAGGAGGAGGAGGGAGGAGGAGGAGTAGGGATGAATAGGAGGGAGGAGAAGGGAGGAGGAGGGATTAAGAGAAAGAGGGGGGAAAGGGGAGAAGGAGGAGGGAGGAGGGAGGAGGAAGAGGGATGAGGAGGGAGGAGGAGGGAGGAGGGAGGATGAGGAGGAGGGAGGAGGAGGAGGGAGGATGGTGAAGGAGGAGGAGGAGGAGGGAGGAGGGTGAAGGAGGAGGAGGAGGGAGAAGGAGGAGGAGGGAGGAGGGAGGAGGAGAACGTAGGTGGGGGAGGATGAGAAGGGAGGAGGGAGAGGGAGGAGGAGGGAGGAGGAGGAGAGAGGAGGAGGGAGGAGGTGGAGGGAGAAGGAGGAGGGAGGAAGAGGTAGAAGGAGGAGGGAGAAGGAGGGAGGAGGAGACAGGAGGAATAGGAGGGAGGAGGAGGGATTAGGAAGAGGAGGGAGGAGTAGGGTGGAGGAGGAGGGGGAGGAGGAAGAGGGAGAAGGAGGGAGGAGGAGAGAGGAGGAGGAGGGAGGAGGAGGAGGAGAAGGGAGTAGGAGGAGGGAGAGGGAGGAGGAGGGAGGAGGAGGAGAGAGTAGGCGGAGGGAGGAGGCGGAGGGAGCAGGAAGAGGGAGGAAGAGGGAGGAGGAGGAGGGAGGAGGAAGGAGGAGTAGAGAGTGGGAGGAGGGAGGAGGCGGAGGGAGGAAGAGGGAGGAGGAAGAGGGAGAAGGGAGGAGGTAGTAGGATGATTGATTGCCATCCCACCAGGTTAATATGTTATCGCGGACCTCAGAGAGAAGTGTCTATGTAGAAGACCATTTCCTGGACGTACGTATTTTGGGAGGGGGAGGAGGGAGGAGGGAGGAGGAGGAAGAAGGAAAAAAAACTACGACAGTTGGCATCTCTGGAATGAAAGGAAGGCGTGTAGAAAATTTCATCTCAATCGGATGGGCCGTTCGCGAGCGCATAAAGGACATACGGACAGAGATACATAAATACATACAGAGATACACACATCCTAATTTATATATAAGATATGTTATAGATAATTGAAAAAATAAGCAGTACAATTTATACATTTGATACACAACTAAGAAAGTAAGCAGTATATTTAACGCATGTTATAATTAACCGCGGACAGAACGTGTCATTAGATTGTCACCATGTAGGAGATGTTGCACCCCACCGACATGACTCTCCAACCGTGGCCAGGTCTCAAGCTTCCATCATGATCCTGTCCACGGTGTCTGCAATGTCCCGTGTCCATCTTCGTGGTGATTGACCCCTGCCCGTTCTTTCAGGAACCATACCTTCCATCAGCGCCCCCCCCCCATACTGTGACGTTTAACATGTTCAAAGTATTTCAGTTCCCGAGACATGACATGTATATGTGTGTGTGTGTGTGTGTGTGTGTGTGTGTGTGTGTGTGTGTGTGTGTGTGTGTGTTTGTGTGTTGTTGCTGCTGTTGTTGTTGTTGTTTGTCCATCAAGAATGATGATGACCATTCATTTCATCCAGTGGGGTTGAAAGTATGGAGCCATGAGTTTTAAGATGGCTAATAAGGCCTATTTTGGCTCAAAATGTTGTTTGACAATGTGGACAAGGAATGCTTGACGTTCCATGAGGACGATCTTCTGCAGTGGTTTTTCTGTCCAGCATTTTCTTCACAGGTCTTGCAGTCCTGGTTACTTCACAAGTGACTGCATCCTTGCGAAGTGATGTGTGCCACGAATTTCGGTCTTTGGCAGTAGTCTCCCAGGTGTCAAGATGAATTCCAAAAGATTTCAGTGACATTTTCAGTGTCTTTAAAGTGTTTCCTCTGGCCACCTTCGGAGCGTTTATCACAACGCAGCTCGCCGTAAAATTATTATTTAGGAAGATTTTGATCTGGCATGCGAGTCAAGTGACCAGCCCAGCGAATCTGATTCTTCATTAGTAGAGTGTGGATACTGGACATGGACGCTCTTTCTAGAACTCCAGTGTCTAGGATCTTGTCTTGCCATTTAATCTCCAATGGCTTTCAAAGGCTGATTGCGTGGAGGTGGTTTAATTTCCTAGCGTGTCGCTGATAAACAGTCCAGGTTTTACAAGCATATATCAGTGTGGATAATACAACTGCTTTGTAGATTATCAGCTTTGTTTGCAGGCTTATTTCATTTCTGTCCCATACGTTCTTGTACAGTCTGCGAAAGGCAGCGATGGTCTTGGAGATTCTTGCATTCACTTTTTCATCAACTGTGGCAGCTGGTGATACAGTGTTGCCAAGATAGGTGAATTTGTCCACAACACTTCATCTATGACCATTCACCTTGATATTCGGCAAGGTGTGATTATTCCTTGGAGCTGGGTGGTACATTACTACAGTCTTCTCCATGTTGATATTGAGCCTAAAGTTGGCGCAGGTATATGAGAAAGCTGAAAATTGTGTTGCATGTCTGCCTCTGAGTTGGCGTATAGAGCGCAATCATCCGCAAAAAGCAGCTCTCCGGCGGTGTCGCTGCTAGTTTTGGTTTTAGCCTTCAGTCTTCTGAGACTGAACAACTTTCCATCCATGCGGTAGTTCTTGTCTATTCCAATGTCATTGTTCCTGAAGGCATTTGTCAGCATAGCTGAAAACATGAGGTTGAACAGTGTTGGTGCCAGGACACATCCTTGCTTCACGCCATTGGTGACAGGAAAGGACCCAGACAGTTCACCATGTTACTGTACTCTTGCCTGCATACCATCTTGAAATAGCCGCACTATTTGGACACACTTTCGTGGACAGCCATATTTCATCATAATCTTTCACAATCCTTCTCTGCTGATTGTATCAAAAGCTTTGGTAAAGTCAATGAAAGTGGAGAATATTCCAGAGTTCTGTTCCTGGCTTTTCTCTAGCAGCTGCCTTACAGGGAAAATCATGTCAACAGTTCCTCGTTCTTTACTGAAGCCCCATTGATTCTCAGGAAGAAGACCTTGATCGAGATGGGCTGTGAGGCGATTGAGAAGAATTCTCGCGATTGCAATTGAAAGCAAGGAGATGCCTTTGTGGTTGTCACAGGATTGGCGGTTTCCTTTACGTTAGTAAAGGCGGACAACTGACTCATCCTTGAAATCTTGTAGCATGGTCTCGTTCACCCATATGTTTGTAAAGACTTGATGAAGCTGCTCTATTAGGAGCGGCCCACTTGCCTTGTATATCTCTGCTTGGATGGAGTCAGGACCAGGCGCTTTATCGCTGCAAAGTTGCTGGATGGCTTTGTTTACTTCCACTATGGTTGGTAGGTCATCAAGTGTATCATTAGTGGGAACTTGAGGAAGGCAGTTGATGGTTTTATCATAGAAGAATGAAGTTGCATTTAAGATGTTGCTGAAATGCTCTGCCCAGCGTTGAAGGATATCTTTCTTATCGGTGACCAATGTTCCCATCTGCACTGAGGGGGGGGGGGGGAAAGCTATGCCTGGTGATGTAGGACCATAGCCCGTTTCAGTGAGTCGTAGAAGTTTTTCATATCATGTCTGTCAGCAAAGCCTTGAATTTCCGCGAGTCCCGCATGTGCCGACGTTTCTGCTGCACTACTCTCCGAATGTTATTGAAGGCGTTTTTTTTTATGTTGGCTTCGGGTCACTCAAATCTGCTTTGAGGAGAAGATGTTTCTCGGCCAGCAATTGGTTGGTGTCTTCGGAATGTTCATCAAACCAGTCTTTGTGTTGTTGTTTTTTTTTTTTTTTTGGAAAGGGGGGGGGGGGGGTGTGTGCTGGTCCCAGAATTTCCATAGTAGTGTTGTAAGTTATATCCTTTAGGGCTCTCCACTCTGTTTCCGCATCCTTTTTAGCTGCAGCATTGAGCTTAAGGCGGTCTTCCAGCATATTTTCAAACGACAGCTGCATTTGTTTCTGTTTAGGCGAGTGACATTTAGTTGTTTTTTGTTTGTTTTTGCATTTTTACCCCTTGAGGACGCCGTGGTGGTTTGATGTGTATGTTTATTTTCGAGATAATGAGACGATGGTCTGTCCCACATTCGGCACAAAACATGGATTTTGTCACTCGAACGTCTTGTCTGTCACTCCTCCTGACGATGTCATAGTCAATTATGTGCCTGTGTTTCGAGCGAGGGTGCATCCACGATGTACAATTTCTCGTGGGAAGACGGAAAATTGTGTTGGTGATCATGAGATCGTGTTCGGCACAGGTCTGAAGGAGGAGGAGTCCATTGATGTTACAATTTCCGACTCCGTACTTTCCAATGATGCTACTCCATTGCCTACTCTGGTATTGAAGTCCCCAAGGAGTATAAGTTTGTCTCCTTTGGGAACAGATGTTAATACGTTGTTCAGGTCCTCATAGTACTTGTTTTTGACGTCATCTTCATTGGTCGTGGTTGGTGCGTAGACACTCACGATGGTTGCATGCTTCTCTCCTTTCAGCAGGGTAACTTAATGATCATAAGCGTGTAATTTATAGCTTTCGGAAATTCAGCTAGTTTGCCAACCAGGGCCGATTTAATGGCAAGTCTCACACCGGATTGGCGACATTCCAGAAGAATGTGTAGCCGGCACCTACTTCACAGATGTGGCCTTCTTCTGAAAGTGGTGTTTTGCTCAAGGCTGCAAGGTCGATGTTGTACGTGCCCAGCTCTCTCCCAATCAGTGCTGTTCGTCTCTCTGAGCGCAACGCGCCGTCTCTATCAATTTGGGTGCGTACATTCCATGTTCCGATTAATCTTTTAGCTTTACCTGTTTTAACTTTTTTGTATGTCGACGGCATTATAGGGTACCCACCAACCGCGGATAGCTGGTTAGGTAATGATCTAGCAGACAATGTTTAGGGCACCTTTCTAGCCCCTTCCTCATGCTATGGAAGTTAGCAATGCTTTCCTATAGAGGGCTGCCCAGTCGCTCAGGGGGTTGCCGAATCCCACTGCTGCATCAGTCAGTAGAAGAAGACCATATGGTCTGAGACGCTTGTATGCAGGTCTGCAACTATGGCTGCCAGCGTATCCACGCCTGCCGCTTCGCCGCTCGCCCATCGCCACAGGACGTGAAGGTGATATGTGAAATTGGATGAAGAATGACATGTGCGATGAATTGGATTAAAGTGAGGAAGATTTGCGCAATTCTCGACCCCACTCTCTCACCTGAGTCCATCTGAGTCCAGGGACATGACAAGTCAAGACGACTGGAGACGAATACAGGTGCAATGGATAACCAGGGCGCTATGTGTGCCTTGCCGTGCTCATTACGATCCACAACGCTTTGCAGGTAAACGCCGTCTTGCCCGTTGAATCAACAATGATTTCTTCCGCGCAGTCTGCCGAGCCCCGTCTTCATGTGCTGGGTAGGCATACCCTAGTTCACCGATTGGTTTGACACCAGGTCTGCTACCCACGCCTGGCTTAGCCAGCCTGTCACAGCTGTTGCCCGATATATAACGGAGGAAAATAAACAAATAAACAAGTAAATTTGACTGACAAGAAAGGCAAGTTAGAAAGTGCACCATGCCTTAAACACAACGTTGAATCTGGCAACAGGCTCTGTGAGTTCCGTCGTGTTAGTAAATGTCATGTGCCTTCAGCTCTTCCTTATTTCGTTGCCACAATAGAATAAGTTAAATAAATAACAGGAAAATAATGGGTTAAGGAATCAAATGTCTGTTTGAGAAAGCAATGTATTACCAAATATAGTTCGATGAGTTAATTTAACAATTACACCCTAATCCCTCTCCCCATCTTCTCTCCTGACACTTTCAATTTCACATCTCTCCTCCATATTTCTCGTTGCTGTCTTTGCGGTTTATTTCCTCCCTACTGTCAAATCCCTTCTTCTTCTCCACATGTTACTCTTTTCTATTCTCCGTTATTGGGAATGTTTTTATTTTCCTATTTTCCCCCACTCGAACCCATTTTCGTTTTCTTTCCTCGTTCGCTGCTCCACGTCTTCTTCGATTGAACCCATTTTCTATCTTGCATTTATTTCAAACTTCTCTGTTTTGTATATTCTTCTTCCTTTATATCACATCTCATATTCCCCGCTTGCGTATCTGTTTTATTTGTCTCTCCACATATCTAACTCCATGTCTTTCTTTTCTCATTCACGGTGACCCTATATTCCCACTCCTCTTCCACAATTGCCGTCTCCACCAAAGGTCCTTATCTATGCCTCCGTGTTTTCTCCTTTTTCATCGTTGGATATCTCTTCAATTCTCCTGTTGGAATAATTCTTAATCTTCCTCTTTCTCAAGCGCATTTCCATGTCTGCTTCCTCCCACAATAATTTAATTCGCTATTTTTCCCATCCTCTCTCCGTGTGCGTGTGTGTTTTAATTTTCCGCTAGGGATATTTGTCATTTTTCTGAGCAACACAAGGGCGAGCTGTTTCATTAAACAACAAAAACCTGCCTCTAGAATCTGCTCAATGACGGCACTGGATGGCAAAGATACTGTTCGACAATTTACAAAAATGGCCTGCAGCGATCTTGTGTGATCTGGGGGAGAAACAAAAATGTTTTCAGGCTGACATAAATCAGAGTATAATTGGACAGGTAATAAACCAGTTATTGCCACACACTTTATTACTAGAGCGCCGCAGTGGTGCCGTGGCCAGTGCGCTCGCCCACAGGCCCAGTGGGTATGTGTTCCAATCAGCACCGAGATGGAGATTTTTGAAACAATTTGACCTCGGCAACCACGTGGACCAGAGGTTCCTAAACCACGGCCCGCGGGCCACTTGTGGCCCGCCAGCTGTCAGAAAGTTGCATGAGAGGCCTCGTTATCTTATATAATTTATTTTTATAATTTCAAAAATGCACTCGCAGCGCCCCTTTAGCATGCGATAATTTACTCTGCTCGTTGTTGTTATGCTCAGATATGATTGAATGCACTTGTTCAGTTCGCAACGAAATGTTATGAAGTTCCTATACCCCAGCCTTATCGACCAATCGGAGTACGCAAGGCGCCATGATGTTGTCTGTTACAACTGCTTAGCAGAGTCGGCAGTATTGTGTTGAAATTATATTTATTAAAATAAAAATTTACCGTTAAAGCCTATAAACATGAGTGTGGAAAATCTAAAATCAAACAATGGTAAAAAAGCGAAAATGTGAAGACGTTGATTGTCGTGAATTCAACGAAGATTGGACGGGAAATTTTTGTTTATGCCTAGCCGTTGTGGTAAACCAGTTTGCTTAACTGTGGGTTTTGTGTTTCTGTTACCCCAAAACAAATTAATCTGGAACGATACTTCACGACCGCACGTTCAGACATAAATGCTCAATATCCGATCAATTCGGAGTTAAGAAAAGATTTCATAGCTAAAAAAGAAAGTTCTCTGACCAGGCAGCAGTCATTTTTCACCAAAGCTAACGAACAGAGCAAGAGTGCTGTTGTTGTGTCGTACAAAGCTGCTTGCTTAACCTTCAGCTGATCAAATGATTTTATTCTGGCGACTGTTGCCTGTCGAACAATTAGAACGCTTGCGTTCAGTCGCCCAGAGATACATTTGTCCTTTTGGTTCGACTTACAGATGCGAGCAGTCATTTTCCGCAATGATCGTTATAGAAAAAAAACAAGCAACGTTCCAGACTCACCGATAGTAACTTAGCTGCGCTTGAGACTTTGGGCACGACAGATTTGTGCCCAGACATTGATAAACTGGCATATGAACTTAAGTAACTGGTTATGAAGAATATTTACAATTGTAAATTAATTACATTAATAGCGATTTCGAAACTGATTAAAAAGTTAATGTTTAATGAACTTCTGATTTTAAACCACATAAATAACCGCAGTGTAGTACTGACACTGACTGCATTTAAAGTTTTAGAATTTTGATGACGAAAGTTAAGAAAGGTAAAATGATATTGCACGACTTTTATAATTTCATAACGTTGTGGCCCGCTTAACTACCGAAAATAGTAGATATGGCCCTCTGCTTGAAAAGTGTGGGAATCACTGACGTGGATTGTGTCTAAAATAGACACAAGGACATGTTCTGGGAAGTACAGGGGCCAGCGTGGTATTGACCACGTCCTCCATTGAGTGCCGATTGGTCTATACAAATATAGGTGAGCACCATATACCCAAAGGTGATACTCTTAAACTGTATTACTACACAATAATGATTATGGGATGTGACAGTGGTATATTTTCATATCTACTTACCTACTTATCTACCTACTCCATCCATCAATTTATCCACATGTTTTTTTTTCTTTCTTCGCCCGTTTAGCCATCATTCAACTGTCCAACCAACCATCTATTCATTTACTTATCTACCAGCCACTGAACGACCGAACGAACCAACCTACATACCTACCTACCTACCCACGTAATATCATACCTGTCCCGGCGTTGATGACTCTGTGCAACCTCGTCCTCCGCCCTGATCTCTTGCTTGAGGACTGGATACCTACAGTTCCAAAACTCGGGCTAAACCATAGGTCCTCGTTGCACATCATACACGTGAAACATCCATCGGCAACTGGACATCTTAAATAAAACGGACCCATAGGCCGCTGGATTGGCACCATTTCAAAATGTCAGCACTGTAAAACGTACGCCATATATATGTTGATGTGTATGTGGATTCTGCTTTATGTAACGGGAGTCGTGGTAGGGCAGTGGTCAGTTCGCTGACCTGAGGATTAGTCATCATGTGTTAGAATTTCCATCGAGTGGAGTGTTTGAAAATAGGCTGGACTTCCAGTTTGAGCCAATCTATAATTCGTACCAGGAAATATAATAGATTGATTACATTCTCATCAACAGAAGTTTTCGAAATGCCTTAAAATTCGCAAAAACTATAAGGGGCGTTGGTTTGAAATCCGTTCGTGCCGCACAGCGCGTAATTGGTACGTTGAACATGATCATGTCATAGTCATGTTATAAGTTTATAAGTACTGACCAATGAATAAAAGAGCACGTGCTTATCGTCCCATGATGCACAGGTTCTGTTTCTGACCGTTGAGAAAATGGCCGGGTTTATCCAAAATCGGTCCAAAGAAGCTCAAAGAGCGGTGATTCAGTTTCTTTCATTTGAAGGATGTCGACCAGTGAACATTCATCGAAGAATGCTGGCAGCGTACGGTAACAAATGTGTGTCAAAGACAACAGTGACAGACTGGGCACGAATGTTTCGGAAAGAACGTCAGTTCACGACAGATCTTCTACGGTTGGGTCAAGCGCATATTGTTGCAACACAAAAAACCATTGCCAAAATTGATGCAGCAGTACAGATGAACCGTTGTCGAAGCATAGTTCGCTAGCGAAAGAATGTGATGTATCAATTAGGACAATTCAAAAGGTCGTCCGCAAGAAACTATAATATCGTAAGGAGTGTTCACAGTGGGTACCACGGAAGTTGACCGACCATCAAAAAGAGGAACGCATGGGATGGTGTTTGAACTACTTGCTGTGTTACAGAGTGGAGACTGATGTATTTCTCTTCCGCATAATGACAGGCGGTGAATCATGGTGTCACCACCTTGAGCCGAGCAGCGAAAGAGAGATCATGCAATGGAAGCATGCTCGATCACCACAAGCCAAAAAATTCAAGTTACAGGTTTCCGCTGGTAAGGTTATGCTTTTTTTTTTTTTTTACAATGAAGGGCTATTGTTGGCCGTCTTTAAAGAACCTGGTGTCAACATCAACTCTACCCACTACTTGCAAACATTAGACAGGCTGCAAAAAGAAATCAAGAATAAACGACTCGGCATGCTTTCTCGCTGTGTGATTGTGTTGCACGATAATGCTCGTACGCATATCGCAAAGATTGTGCAGAAAGCATTAGCAAGGAAGAAGTGGGAAATTCAGCAACATCCAGCCTATAGTCCTGATTTGTCACCATGTGATTTTCATTTGTTCGGACCTCTAAAAAGAGATGTCAAGAGGCAACAATTTCACACAGATGCAGACGTAATGATAGACGCGGTAAACACTTGGTTCAGTGAGCAACCACAACCCCGGGAAGGTTAACCCGGTCAACAAATGCCCGCAGAAGTCGGATGTGTCGGCCTAATGGCGCAAGAACGCAGCTCTGCTGTAAACAGGCACAACGCAATCACGTCCAGAAAAAAACTCTGGATGAACGAAGAAGAAGAAGAAGAGCAACCACAATTTTTTTTTTTTTTTTTGCGGACGGCATTCGCCGCCTACCTAAGCAATGGGATGCTTGCCTGAATGACTACGGCGACTTTTTCTGACTAACCCATGGTGCATAATTCATTCAAAATGAATGCTTTGTTTAATTCTACCACACCTGTTAATGTTTCTTTCATGCTTTTGTAATAAAGCCATTGGAACGGGTCTCAAATGAACGTCCCTAACATATCAAACGTAGACTGCTACAGCGACCCTAGATTAATCTTAAGCAATATACATTAAGATTAGACATAGACAGTCAAATTTTTTGGGCATGTTTTGAGAAGAAATGAATTGGAGAATTTGGTAACAACTGGCAAGATCGAAGGAAACAGACCAGGGGCAATACCGAGAAATAAATACCTGGATGGCTTGGCCACATGGCATGGTCGAGACAAGAACACTGAGCTTAGCCACGACTCTGGTGTTCGAGTGAAATGGCGGGTCATGACCTCCACCGCTTTCCCACATGGCACATGCTGGATGGAATATACATATAAAATTCACGAAAGTCAAATATACACAAAGAAACACAAAATTTGTTCTACTGGCACTGAAAAGTGAGGAGATAAAAGATAAATTCAACGTAGAGGTAAAGAATAGATTTGATGCATTGCCCGGTATGGAAATATTATTTCAAGACGTCAGTGACCAATGGGAAATATTAAAGAAATCAGTCAACCAAGCTTCAGAAAACAACCATCCCAAAAAATTAAGCTTACTGGACGCAAGAAACGGATGACGGAAAGCATCTTAAAACTCATGGAAATAAGAAGAAATAACAAAATTAACAAAGAAAATATTAAGAGATTCACAGGAAAATTAGGAAACTATGCAAAGAGGCAAAAGAAACACGGCTTGAGGAAAATGGCAAAGCAATTGAAAACCAACGCACCATCCGGAATACCAAATTAATGCACAAAAGAAGTAGTGACATCACTAACAAAAGAACACACACATCAACGCGGTTGCCTGATAACCCAAGATGGCAAAATCATAATAGAGAAAGATAAGATTTCACATGCGTTGTCAGATTTTGTTAAAAACTTTATGAGGATACAAGAGAAGAACAATATGATCATCGGAATAACAACGAAGGACCATCAATTTTGAAGACGGAAGATCAGCATGCTCTTAACCATATGAAACCTAGCAAGACCCCGGGTACAGATAACATCACACCAGAAATGATCAATGCCTTAGAAGAATACGGAATAGACGAAGTCACCAGACTGCTGAACGCAATATATTGTATGATACTGGAGATATACCTCCTGAATTATGTAATTCTATATTTATTGCAATCCCGAAGAAATCAGAAGCATTGGAATGTGATCAACATCGAACAATTAGTATAATGAGAAACATCACGAAGATTTTGCTGAGGAATATCATGCAATGAGTTAGGAAGAAAATAGGAGAAGAACCATGTGGGGTTGTAGAAGGCAAGGGTACAGTAAATGCTGTGTATATACTGAGAACAGTAATTGAACGTTCGATAGAAGTAAACAAAAATCTATATCTTTTTTTTTATTGACTACACAAAGGCTTTCGATAAAGTGACACATGTCAACATGATAAGGATGCTTGAAGATCTACAAATTGATGAAAAATATCCTAGACTTGTAAAATACATATATTGGAATCAACAAGCTGCCAACAGAATTGATAATGCAGTAGGTCAATTTCAGCCTATTTAAAGTGGTGTGAGAGAGAGATGTGTAATGTCTCCAGATCGTGTTTCCCTGTACAGTGAAAATATTTTCAGAAAAATAGAAGATATGGAATGAATCAATATTGGTGGACGATGCATCAATAACATTAGATATGCAGATGATACAGTCTTGATTGCAGACAATGAACAGGACCTACAAAATTTAGTAGATGCGGCTGTTGCACACAGTGAACAACTAGGGTTAGAATTAAATTGTAAGAAGACACAGATTATGGTCGTCACTGGGAAGAAGGAAATACCACAATGTGATATACGAGTAAATGAGCATATTCTTAAACAAGAGAATCGGTACAGTTATCTCGGAACAGTCATAACATCTGATGGGAGATGCCTTGAAGAGATTAGAACAAGAAATGCCATTGCGAAGGTAGCCTTTTGCAAGATGAAAAACATACTGACCAATAAAAATATATCAATTGAAACGAGAAAAAAGAGGGTTGCAGTGCTACAAAGAACCTGTACTTTTATATGGATATGAAGCGTGGACAATGAGTAGACAAGCTGAAAAACATCTGATATCTGTGGAAATGTGGTTTCTGAGAAAAATGCAAAGAAAACCATGGACAAACAGAAAAACCAATGAACAAGTCCTTCAAGAAACAAATGAAGATCGTAAACTGATTAGTGACATTAGACGTAGACAGTCAAACTTTTTTGGGCATGTTATGAGAAGAAATGACTTGGAGAACTTCGTGACAACTGGCAAGATCAAAGAGAGGAGACCGAGGGGAAAAGCGAGAAGTAAATACCTGGATGGCTTGGCCACATGGCATGGTCGAGACAGGAATACGGAGCTGATCCACGGCTCTGGTGATCGAGTGAGATGGCAAAACAAGGCCGCCCACGCTTATCGGCATGGCACATGATGGATGGATGGCACAAATATTTCCTTGTGCACTTGTAACTCCTAACTCATCATGTACCACGTGTCTTCTCATAAATTTCTTGCGTCATATTATCTTTATTTTTGGAATGGTTGTTTCTGCAGCTTGGTTGGCTGATTTATTTAATATTTCCTATTGGTCGTTGACATCTTGAAGTAATATTTCCATATTGGACAATGCATCAAATTTGTTCTTTACCTCTTTGTTGAATTTATCTTTTATCTCCTCACTCTTCAGTGCCCGTAGATCAAATTTTGTGTTTCTTGCGGGAATTTGATAAACATTTGAGTTGAGCCAAGAAACGACATCACATGACTAAGGGCATTCCTATAAGTGCTTTGAATTCATCTCCAGCGGCAGATGATAATAATTTTTTTTTTTTTTAAACTAAACAGAGAGAAAGCTGTGGAAACGTGGCCAGAGGTATCACAATTATAATGACCTTAAAGAGTGAACTAAAAGCATTTGTCAAACATGGTACAGAGTAATTAGTTATATTATCAGTGGTATTTATTTTGGAAACATCTGATGTCACTTAATCAAACTTTGATTTATCTTTCTTTTAGAGTGGAAAAATCCACGGACCAGGTAATAAAGCCAGTGAACATTGAAGCCCTGTCTAAATGGGTGGGCTCTATTCCCGATGATGTGCTCAAAGATATGGATACTATAGGTGAGGCCTCAAGTACTGAAATATATTAATATTCTCTTTTTGTTTATTGTATGTCCTTTTCAGGAAGGTTTGATTAACCATGGGTTCATTTTCTGGGTTGATTTTTACGTCCAGTAGTTTGCCTCCTTTCCCCCGTTAGTCTACGGGACACCCTTGGGCAAGGTGGAGTACCCGTTTAGCCCCCCGATCAGGGTTACGTGAAGCCATGGAAGCAGGTGGTGGATGGAGTGTGAGAGCAGCCGACAGATTGTTGTTGGTTATGGTCTTGCACTCTGCGGCGATAGGCAGATGATCTCATCAGTAGAGACAATGGCTATGGCCACCGACTAGTACAGTCACTGCCCAGAAGGAAAGCAACGGCAAACTACCTTCTGCAAAACTTGCCAAGAAACCATAACAACCATGAAAGAAAACATAATAAGAAAGAGATCTGGTGGCGAGACCCCCAGGCCAGGCAGATCAGATAACACTGGGGAAGAGTGTGACGCAGGGACCAGTACTAGTAATCGTGATGACGGAGTTAATCCTGACTGTGTTACCAAGGAAATTCCCTGTGTCAGACTAAGAAACAGAGTGAGAATGGCAACGTGGAATGTGAGAAGTTTGTATGAGGGAAAGCTTAAAGTAGTGTGTGATGAGATTGAGAGGTTAAACATTCACATTTTAGGAATTAGTGAACATCGCTGGAGCGGCAAGGGACATTTCACAACTGAAAATGGAAGTATTTTCATTTATTCTGGTAGAGATGTCGGAGGCCGGAGTGGAGTGGCATTTTGTTTAGATAAGACAACTGCAAAAGCTTTAATGGGATATAATCCAGTTAGTGATAGAATCCTCACTATTAGACTTAAAGGCCGTCCAAAAAACACAACTCTCATACAGATATATGCACCTACTTCAACAGCAGAGGAGGACGAAATTGAAGATTTTTACAACACACTACAAGACACATTAAATAAGATTGGTCATAATGATATAGCAATAATAATGGGAGATTTTAATGCTAAAGTAGGTGCAGGAAGAGCTGAAAATGAGAGACACATTTTAGGAAAATTTGGATTAGGAAATAGAAATGATGCAGGTGACAAATTAATTGAATTTTGCACAGAAAATGAGTTAACGATAGCCAACACACTTTTTAAACAACATCCAAGAAGACTCTTCACATGGAAGTCTCCAGACAGTTTTACCAAAAATCAGATAGATTATATTTTAATACAAAGAAGATGGAGATCAAGCATAACATCTGCAAAAACCCTACGAAGTGCAGACTGTGATACAGATCATCAGTTATTAGAAGCAGATCTGAAATTAAAACTCAAAAAGCTTACCCGAGGACCAAGGCCACTTCGTTTTGATCTCACACAAATACCGGACGCATACAACATAGAAGTTAGGAATCGCTTTGGGGTCTTGATGTCTGTACAAGAAGAAATGACACCTGATGAACTGGCAGTACAAGCTAGAGATATCTTGATAACTGCAGCCAAAGATTTCATTCCGACCAAGAAAACGCAACGTAAGCCATGGATTACATCAGACACGTTAGAATTAATAAAACAACGAAGGGAGCTGAAACAGAAAGGAGATGAATCCGATAGCAGGATGAAGTATAAATCTTTAACTCGAGAAATAAGAAAGAACACAAGAAAGGACAAAAATCAATATATACAAGATAGGTGTACCAGAATAGAGCAATATCATAAGGCTGGAAGAGATTATGAAATGTTCAAGGAAATGAAGTTATTGACAAGAAATGTTCAACCTCAATTGAATGTTATCTGTGACAAGATGGGAAATACCTTAACAGAATCTAGACAAATTCTAGAAAGATGGCAGGAGTACTGCAGTGGAATGTATGATATGAGTGACAGTGAGGATATGAATGAGATACATGAGCCAATGACAGCAGAGACAGAACCTGAACCCTCATTAGATGAAATTGCTTGGGCTATAAGGAACCTGAAGAATGGTAAATCACCTGGATGTGATGAGATACCAGCTGAACTAATTAAAGCAGGAGGAGAAGAAAGCATACACATATATCATGCATTATGTACAAAGATTTGGAAATATGGTATATGGCCAAAAGATTGGAAGAGAACTATCTTCATTCCAATACCAAAAAAGGGCAACCTGAAATTATGCACCAACTATAGAACTGTTGCCCTGATAAGTCATGCAAGTAAAATTCTACTAAAAGTCATAATGCGACGACTTAGTAAGAAAATGGAAGAAGAGATTAACGTAGTTCAAGCTGGATTTAGACAAGGAAGAGGAACAAGAGATCACATATTCAACATGCGTTTAATAATAGAGAAGTGCAGAGAATTTAATGTAAACCTATTCTCATGTTTTGTGGATTATTCAAAGGCATTTGACTGTGTACAGCATCAGAAACTTTGGGAAATCATGAGGAATATGGGCTTTCCTTCACATGTAGTACATCTCATAAAAATGCTATATCTAGACCAACAAGCAGCAGTTAGAATAGATGGCGAGACATCAGATTGGTTTGACATCAAGCAAGGAGTCCGTCAGGGCTGCGTGCTGTCACCCTATTTGTTTAACCTGTATGCCGAAAATATAATGAGAAATGTAAGAGATGATATAAACAGGGAGCCATATGATGCCCTAAATATCGGCGGTCATGACATACCAGAGATTAGATATGCTGATGATACAGTATTACTATCCACAACACAGAATGGCATAGAAAATCTAATAGCCTCAACACAATTGAATAGTGAAAATCACAACTTATATCTTAACATAGCAAAAACTAAGATAATGCATACAGATAAAACTACTATGGAGAAAGAAATATACATTAATGGGAGAAAATTGGAGGTGGTGGAAAATTTTGAATATCTTGGGTCATTGATTACGAATAATGGTGACACAATGAAAGAAATAAAACGGCGACTATCCATTGCTCTTCAAAGACTAAAACAGATGAATAAATTATGGTGTGGGACAGACAGAACTACAAAAATTAGATTTTTAAGAGCATGCATCTTTCCCATTGCAACATACGCCTGTGAGACATGGACACTTACTAAACAAGCTGAACAGCGCATACATGCCTTTGAATATAAATGTTATAGACGAGTTCTAAGAATATCTTGGGTAAAGAAAAGAACAAATGCATCCATACTTCAAGAGTTGAATATTGAGGAGGGATGGCTATTAAAGACGATAAAACAAAGAAAATTGAAGTATTTTGGTCACTTGAAACGTCACGACAGTTTGGAGAGAACAATAATGGAAGGGTATATGCCTGGGAAGAGAGGAAGAGGAAGGCCAAAGAGAAGATGGGTGCAGGATGTGGCGGATGATCTCCAGATGGGTGTATTAGACGCGGGACATCTTGCTTGTGATCGAGAAGTTTTCCGGGGGGTTGTTATGGGAGCGAGGTTCTGTAAAGGACATGCTACTGAATGAATGAATGAGTTTGCCAATTATTTCTGAACGAGAAGACAACGCTGGAGTCCAACTGACCGGTGTATGGAACGAGTCGACTATCATCACCCCATCAGCGCACAGATAATCCCCTCCAGTAAGGTAGAATGTACTGACATGTACGGATAGATCGTCATACTGCCCTATGAATCAGAAACACATAGAACAATTAATACAGTTATCATAAACTACAAATGTTTATCAACAGAAGGACTAAACAGGTATGACATAATCACCGGCGTGGAGCCCATGGTGCGTACTAAACAAATACCAGTAAATCAAGGTGTGAGGGAATAATGCCGGCGCTGGAGCGCGCGCACGCGCACACACACACACACACACACACACACACACACGATACACACTGGGGAAACCCGTCAATAGTATAAGCAGAAATTCCCTGCACTGGAACGTTGTATGTTAAACAGAATTATAAGGTGTAAAACACTCGGAGATGAGGCAGAAATGATTCACATGGGAGGTGCGTGGATGAAGCCGCAAGTGACAGCAGAGGACAGGAGGACTTGGTGTGAGTTGGTTGAGGGCTTGTACTCCATTGAGAGATAAAAGACAGCAGCAGAAGACATGGCAGCAGCATTAGCAGCAACAGCAATTACCGCAGAACAAGCTGAAGTAGAACAAATGTGACTTGGAGTAAGGAATTAATGTTCTGGAAATGTTGATGCATAGCAAAGAGAGGATGCGAATTTGTGACAGACAAGATGACGTATAAATAATAATTGATAGACAAACTAAGCATGAGGTGAATATTATTAAACGATATGGAAATTAAACCAAAACAGTTATATTTATGACTCAATTGTTCTGAAAAGTGATAATTTATTCCATTATATCGTTACCATTTATTTTCCGTCTTTCCTGTTAACACTTGTCATGGTCTGGTATTGTGTACGGGGAATTATTGACTGTTTCAAATGTGAGGATGCGAATGAGCATGCGATCAGACTTGTTATCGCCTTCGCATCTTAGATAGGTAGCAAGAGATCTAGAGCATTTCCAGTCTTTTAGTTGTGCAGTTTCTCGTCTACGTTTTCATAAATCTCTTGATATTGCCATCTTTTCTCGCACGTTTTTTCGAGTTTTACATGTTGCCAGTCTGATGTCTAGGTTATGACGTGAATCAAGAATAGTTGCTGAACACCCGTAGTCGAATGTTTGGTCTATACCATATTACATTTATTGATGACAGTTGCACGGAACCAAGATAAACAACCAGAGTTTAACAAATAGTGTTTACATGTTACAGCCAGAGTCTTACGGGAAAACAAATAATGTGAGCATTGTAATCTATCTTTCATGCCGTAAGAGGCGAATAATAGGGGTTGGTCTTGGGGTATGGCTAACCGATGCTTTAAACAATTTTAGCTGCAGCAAAGTCCAATGAACCTCGCCGGCTTGATCTCAACTGGTTGAGAGTATGTGCTCCAATAGGGGGTAACGGACGGGAAAAGGAAAGAAGAGGACACCATTGTTCACTTACTGTAGACAGCTGCACAGAATAAAGATAAACACACGGTCATACAATGCTGGTTGTACGCCTGTCTGTCTGTCCACCAACACTGACTTTGCCAGGAATGACAAACACTGATATCAACATCCAACCAGAGAAACCTCGTCAAATATCATGCTGGAAAAACACTGCAAGGGTTTCCATAAGAGACAGAATGCGGAACAACAACATCGGCAATCTTCTAATCCTAACATAATGCATAAATTTCAAGTGGTTCGGACATCTTATGAGAATTAAACCAGATGAACTTAGGAAAAGAGCAAACAACAGGTCTGTATATAGATGAACAGGGATTCCAGGGACCAGTGGGTTGCGAACATCAAGCACACTCAAAACAAATAGCGATACCACGTAACCAATGCAACACAAGGGTCTTAGAAAGCAAACTTAAGCTCTCCATACCATGAGGCCAAACGGCGAGTGCAGATTAGGTAAGGCGGTAACATCTACCTGGGGCTAGATAACGGCCGACAGTACACCATGCTGACAGCTGCAAGAAACAAATAGTAAATACCCGGAGTCACCACATAAATGTCGGTTGTACAACCTGTTAGACTTACTGCTGCCAGCTACAAGAAACAAATAGTCAATACCCGGAGTCACCACATAAATGTCGGTTGTACAACCTGTTAGACTTACTGCTGCCAGCTACAAGAAACAAATAGTCAATACCCGGAGTCACCACATAAATGTCGGTTGTACAACCTGTTAGACTTACTGCTGCCAGCTACAAGAAACAAATAGTCAATACCCGGAGTCACCACATAAATGTCGGTTGTACAACCTGTTAAACTTACTGCTGCCAGCTACAAGAAACAAATAGTCAATACCCGGAGTCACCACATAAATGTCGGTTGTACAACCTGTTAAACTTACTGCTGCCAGCTACAAGAAACAAACAATAAACAGCTGGAATCACAAAATATCGATTGCCCACCACCCTACACTTACTGCTGCCAGCTGCAAGAAACAAAGAGTAAACAGCTATAGGACACTCCACGGCAGACACTGACGTTGGAAAGACAAATATCCGGTTTCAACGTGCACAAACATACGACGAAATGAAATGAGAGTAAATTATTGATGTCTCATCGTCTGATTGCCCTGAAAATATCAACCTCAAATCTTCAATTACATTATAGGATTAGTTCCATCCGACCAGCAGACATATCAAAGTTTGTCTCTGCCGGGAAATTAGATCCACCATTACTGCTTTGGTAGGCAAGTGTACTGTTGACCACTACATTATCATCGCTCGCAGGGAGCGGCAAAGGTGGACTTCATGAGACTCGGACACATAGTCAGTTTTGTCACAAATAAATAGTTATACCGCAGGCATTCGAACAATATCAATGTGGCCAAGGAGCAACACTCTCAGTGTGCCTGGAGGTTGTCAGTCAATTCACGAATGACTGCCCCGATAACTGGTGTTTTTTTTTTTTTTTTTTGCGTATCCTTTTACAGGACTTAGCTGTCAACAGCAGCATCTTTCAGCTGTCTGTTGATCTCTTGGCAAGATTACGCTCAGTAGTTTGCCATTGCTTTCTGAGCGGCCGGCTCAGTATCCGCAAGTCACGAGCGGGGGTCGAACCACCTCAGTTCTCGCTCCGCTGCGAGACTCTGCGTGATAAACGGGATTACAGAGAGAAAGTGTTGTAACCCCACAGCCAGAGAGACCGGCGATAACTGGTGTACGCGGATGAATTACCATGGAGTATGTAAATCTGAGCACCTATAAACATATCCGGAATACATTGATGATAATCTGAACTGAAGTAAACTAAAAATAAACACTGGAAAAATTATGGACAATAAACGGTACAAGAGATTGTTACAAGACGGGAAGTGTAACATCCTTGGTTGTTCTTGCTACAGCAGGATATCAACGCGGCCCCCTTCTAGTGGTTGTAATCGGAAACATGTTTGCTAGAGAAGTTGCAGTGGACGACCAACCGGAACACAGGACATTACAGTATAGACAGTTTGCACCAGTTACTTCTCAGCGGGAGCTTAACCGACTCCATTTGTTGTATGTTACAGGACAACAGCGCACTAAATGTAACATGAAGCAATTATGTGTCCACTGTTGCCGTAAATTGGCCTGAACAAGCCCTTTTCCCTATACAACAGCCCGTGTCTAGACCGCCTGTTGGCTTCACGGAGGACACGGCTGTGTTTTATGAACAGTTTTATTGTTCAGAGGTTCTAAAGTTGCTGCCTCTTGACCACCAGGGCTGAGTACTTCGTCCGCTATGTGTCGGAAAGACTGACCACCCATTCCTCCGTGCACTCAGTACTTCAAATGTGCTGGTCCTAGGACATGACAGACCCATAGCCGGCTCCTTCCTTCAGTACTTATGTTGTGTAAGACACACGTGAAAGAGTCGGTGAGTGTGGGTTGGTCGTTGTAGCAAATATAAGAGGGATGAGAAGGTAAGGAACCTATGAAGGTCTAGCCAACCGTAAGGGAATTTACTTGATGCTAACGTTTGGAGGAATGGCGCTGGAACTTCAATTACCCGTCCCCAGGGCGCCTAACAAAATAAGTGGACAACAAAAGAAAGAGAAGAAGATCATGACATAAATAGTACACATATCAGTGCACTACTGACTCGGCTGGGAGGTACTGACCAGACTCCAATGCTAGCCCCGACTTCACGAACTGGTAGCCAAGTCTGATCAAACACGTCAAAGTCGCCTTAGACATCAAGCGATGAGATATCACAATCGACTGCTCATGGGAACTGTCAGCAGAACAACTGGGGGAAGGGGGATGATGAATTGGAGGATTGGGCACTTGTTCGACATAACATATCATATACATCACAGACACCGTGCAAACATCATAACTTAACACATACATCACAGATACCGTACAAACATCATAACATAACACATACATCACATATACCGTGCAAACATTATAACATAACACATATATCACATATACCGTGCAAACATCATAACATAACACATATATGACAGATACCGTGCAAACAACATAACATAACACATACATCACTGATACCATGCAAACATCATAACTTAACACGTACATCACAGATGTCACGAAAACCACTGTTGTTGGCGATAAGATGAAAAAAAAACTACAGAAAACAGTCTGTGTTCACAGCTGCAAGTTGTTTACTTCTAGTAGCGGTGAGATCAACACAGTCGGGAGTCCTTGAAAATTCTCCTACATCAAAAGAAACGTCGGCATGATGTTTGCCCGATCGGGAAAATGAAGGGAAAACGCCGGCTTGTTTTCGTTGTACCAAGGGGGAGATAAACTACTTTTGTGAGGTTAATGACAAAGATAGTCTGCCCTTGGGGACACCTGTGTGACATCAAAGGACGTCACTCGGACCATCCCCGACTGGAAATGAGAAAACTAAACTGGTTTCAGTTAGTGTGCAGAATAAAGTCAACCTAGGCGGACGTAATTCGAATAGCCCTATCCTGGTGTAGAAAAGAGAATCTAACGTGTTAATATCCATTTTTCATGGTTGGACATGTGTCTGTTATGACAAGGATAAGATTCGATTAATGATAGTGGAGTTTTCATAAGGTAATTACTAGTAAACATTAGATGTGAATAATGTAGTACAGTTTAGGGATAAATAGAGTTTAGGTCATTAACATAGTGTTGTGTTGTGGTTAGTCGTTCAAGAAGTGTCGGCGACAGTAGGAAGTTGCCTTGTTAAAATTAACTAGTATGGGAAATCAATTTGCTCAGCTGGTTATGAATAGTGAAGGGGGATGATATTTAAAAGGATTGAAGTTGGTTGGGGGATATGGGAAATGTCCAATGGTGGGATCTTACAGTGGGGTGGCTACTGGGGTCCTGCACTTTCTATTTTGGTCTTCCCTTGTCTTATCCCTAGCTCAGACTTATGTGATGAGCTCATCTGTCCATGACAGAATTTGGTTCACTGTTATTTATCTGAGCGAGGCCAGTGGCCTACACTCATCTAATAGGGATCAGTGACGGGGTGGCTCTCACCAGGTGTGTCCTCTATTTCACAGGTTCCCTCAGGTTAGGATGAAAACCACGGAAACAATGAAAATTCAGATCCGGGATTATTTTGGTGCAGGAGGATTAGTCAGCGACCTTCTCACTGGGCCTAAGCTAGAAAAGGTTTGAAAGAACATTGATCTGTGGAGCTGAATCGTATAAGTATCCTACAGGATAAATACTGAGAACATTAGTGATAGTATTTTCACACTACCTGTGGACAGCAACATAGTAATGGTTTTTAGTTTTCACACCATTCGTGAATAACCAGTACTGATGGATTTTCACTCCACTTATAACTAGAACAGTAGTGATTGACTTTCACACTACATGAAACCAAAACTTTAGAGAGTTTTTGTTCCACATAACAAGGAAATTAGAACATTAGGACTTATCTGGGAAATTAAGAGATTCATATGAGACTATGTACAATGACTGTTTTAAGAGTGAAAACTTTAGAACATTTCGTAGGAAGGAAGAATGTCATGTTCATGGGACAGTGTTCCGCTTTTCACTGTGCAGGAATTGTGTGGTCTCAGTTTCTATAAACATTTAGGAACAGTGTTTAGGAACAAGGTAGGATCAGTCCCAGACTGTATATTTGAGTGGTGACCAAGCATCGTGGTTATCAAAGCTCCTGGAGGTGGACAACGTCTGGCGGGAGAGACGCATCGTTTGGTGAGGTCAATTGTGCTGACTATTATGATGTCGTGTAATCCTTGCCATGATGAGTGGACTCTGATCCTGAGCTTTGTGGTCTGATTTCTACATTTACACTAGAGTATACAACACGCATTCCACGCTTACACTTCTCACATACAACTCTTCGTTTTTTTTGAATAAATTAATTGTTATTAATTTTTAGAAGCTAGAGTTGTTGAGTATGTTGTTTTGGGGTAGAATGAGAGGGGGCACGATCCAGTGGTGATAGAGAGTGAGAGAGAAAGAGGTGTCTATAGACTGACGGAGTGTTGTGGGCGGAATCTAGTGGATTTCTCCAGAATATGATATGGGTTTTAATAAAATGTGGGTGTTGATTCCCCTCACTCAAGGGACGACACTATAGAAGTATAATCTCTCAATACACTTTAGTAGAGAGAAAGTACTTATCACGACAACAGATACCATGCAAACATCATAACATAACGCATACATCACAGATACCATGGAACGATCACAACATAACACATACATCACAGATATTGTGCAAACAACATAATATAACTCATACAACATAGATACCGTGCAAAGAACATAACAAACATACTGTGCGAACAATGCGATATCTTTGTCTCTCAGTATCATGTTTAGTCATTTCGTTTACATTATTGTTCTTCTGAAAACAGATTCGCACATTTTATTACGTTTTAAATTATTCTCTGTGATGTTTAAGTATCTTTGTTGTGACTTTGTGAATGCCAATGCATATTAAGTGAATATTTTGTCTTCCTGATGGTGCATGCATTGTGGTTATAATCTTCTTTCGCAGATGTCAGGACTCAGTATACATTGATAATGTCCCTTCATCCATGTTTGCCATTTGATGTTTTTATGAATTTTTTGTAAAAGTAGCATATCCAGTATTTTTCTGCTGTTGTTGATGTTCTAGGCAAGATTGCGCTAAGTAGTTTGCCATTGCTTTCTAAGCGACCGGCTGACATACCCCGTAAGTAACTAAGGCGACGCGATCCGCTACCGAATCTCCCGCAGCTGTGTTTCTCATGTGGATATACGGGATTACGGTCGTTAACTCCTTCGCCAGAGTATCACCATTAAAGAATTACTTATGTAATTATTCATCCACCAGCTTTTTAAGCTTTCAGCATACATCTCTCTCCCCCTTTGCCTAATATTTTCCAACAGATTCCACCAGCTCTGTTGATATGCCTAATATATTTAAGATGCCTTTTCGTTAAAGTGGCAGCAGCGGTAGCGTAGTGGCTTGACTGTCCGTCCGATGGTCGTGAGTTCGAATCTCTATCGGAGTGATGTTTAAAACTTCTCTGGGCTCCTAGGTAGACCTGGACTAAGATGGGTATCAATAAATGTCTGGGGAAGTCAAGGCGGCCGGTTGATAACGACAATATTTTCCACAGAGAACCCATTGGTTTATACAATAATATGTGCTAGAACCATATGGCTAGTGCGGCGTGGACGTGTAAAGGGTTCCTTTACTGACTTGAGGCTGCCTTACAGTAGTGATGCTGTAGTATAATTGTTTTTTATGTGAGATTAGCTGACCCGGCCCGGCTTCGCCCAGGCCCTGGAGGGGATCTATCTATCTATCAGTCTGTCTGTCTGCTTGTCTGTCTGTCTGTCTGTCTGTCTGGCTGACCCGGCCCTGCTTCACCCAGTCCCTGGTGGGGAGCATCTCATTTAATTCATATAAATAGTCATATAAGCTCTCCCGTTCCCGAATATCTGTATGTCTGTCTATCTGACCCGGCTTCACCTAGTCCCTGGTGGGGAGCATCTCATTTAATTCATATACGTAGTCATATAAGCTCTCCCGTTCCCGACTGTCTGTTTATCTGTCTGTCTGTCTGACCCGGCCCGGCTTCACCCAGTCCCTGGTGGGGAGCATGTCATTTAATTCATATAAGTAGTCAAATAAGCTTCCGTTCCCGACTATCTGTCTGTCTGTCTATCTATCTGACCCGGCGTGGTTTCGCCCAGCTCCTGGCGCACAGTAACTTAAAAGAATGTCCTTCCACACACCATTCATTATTTTTAATGAAAACAGTTTTTAATCACCGACATGACAGTTGATAAGTTCTGTAAGCAGAAAAAGATGGGTTACAATGTTATGCATTATGCATTATTTTTATGCAAACTTTGAAAATGCCTTAAAGATTATATCATTATTTATTATAACTCACATGCCTGAAAATAACTATAGACAAAGAGTTTAACAATAGTGCAAGTAAGTCCAACAATATGACTATAAAATATATAGAAATGTTATTAAAAGTTATGCCCCTTGAAATAACTTTTCTAGAGTGAAGTCCCCCTGCTATATAGACATTATATAATGTAAATGGAAAAGTAAATGTTATTAAATAAGTAGAAGATTTTACATTAAGAAATTATTATAGTCGGTTGCACAGGAATGAAAGGAAGACGTGTAGAAAATTTCATCTCAATCGGATGTACCGTTATCGAACGCATCCAATACATAAATACCCACAAACACACAAACATACACTCTGTTTTATAGATATAGATGTAAACATTTTCACGCCCAGTTTAATGTAATATGTGAATGTAATATGTAATATAATGTGGGTAATAGTGTAGCTTGTGGCAAGGGACAAGTGGCCACCTGGACCTCTGTGCATTCAGGTCTTCAGCTCATCGTAAGTCTGGTGATTAGTGTCTGTGCATGCTTGTATGATGTAGTTTTTCCTTGACGTCTTTTGCTTCTACTTGAGCTAAATTTTGTCCTTCTGCAATTTCAATAGTACTGTAGAGACATGATCACCAACACCGCATGGAATAGGCTGTATGTAAGAAGAAGAAACATTTCAAGAATAGACCTCTATATCTCAAATTGTGAACTAGCCAAGACATGCCAAGATAATATGCTAACTTGTGTCTTACTTCAGCTCCAATGCTACACATGCTGGGATACGATCCAATGGCTAACCCACCAAACTATGGTAAACCTGATCCCAACGTGGCAGACAACACACTCCACATCAAACAGAACGCCGACTTCTGGAAGAAGCGGGAACTGGATGTGCTGAGCCATGGCGCGGACGACACTCTACGAGAGCAGCAGTCACAGAATCAACAACCTTCAGACAATGAGGTGCCAGAGACCAGCGGGGGGACTATAGCCGTGCTGTCAGTGAAGCAGTCAGAGCCAGCCAGATGATAGAAGACAGGTATTGTATTGGCACGTGCTGTTTGAACCCTATTGTAACTCATTCATATTATTTGAATTACTTAGAGCAGTGGTTCTCACACTTTTTTGGCCTATGCACCCCTTCACCATATGTTCAGAATGTCATTCCCCTTTTCGCATTTCCTCCCTATAAATTCCCCCCCCCCCCCTTTTATTTACGCAGTATACGTAAAAATGGATGCTAAATTTAATAACATAAAGTCTTCTTACGTTATAAAACGAATTTCAGAAGGGCGAGAAGTACTGACCAGTAAAGTATGGAGGGAAAAAGAATATCATGTAATCGGTTCTTGTATTAACGCTATCTTGAAATAATATTAATCCCCCCTCCGCACTGGAAACCCTAAAATTCCCCCCTGGGGGTGGGGGTGGGAATTTCCCCACCGGTTGAGAACCACTGACTTAGAGAATATGTGGTGACACCTTAAAACAAGCAGTCTCTGTTCCAAGGGATGTTTCCTCATGTCATGATCTCAAACTATTTAGCATCTTCTCTAGTGTTCTTCGCATGCCGCTCTTGTCCTCCAAACATTCCGTTGCCACGACTACATAAGCGTTCCCTTTCTCATGAAGTATCCGAAGAATGCGGACTGCCATCTTCTGATGCGAGTGACCAGTTCACATGTTGAGTTATCTTCTATTAAGATAATTTTATGGCACTTTTTATCTGCCCATGTTGTTATCACAACTCTTCTATAAAATCAAATCTCCGTAGTTACCATATAATCCCTCACTAATCTGCTGATTGCCCATGTTTGACTTCCGTACTTCAGGAATGACTCAATATAACTTTTAGCAACTAACTTTCTCGACTCATTTCACGAAGATACATTGAATAGACTAATTTTCATCTCACGAATATGCGGCTTTTGCTGTAGTGTTCATTAGATCTATGTTACTGCAGCCTCATTGTGGCTAGAGCGCGTGTGTACCATGACACTGGTCAGGGTTCTATCCTTAGCAGTACATTCACTTTGTTTTCAGACTAGTACTCTTTTGTGTCGATGTAATTTTATGAAACAAGTATAGGTAATGCTCACAACTTTATTTTAATTGTCTGTGAAAGGATGCCGGCAAGGAAGGCAACTGGCCAATTTACAGCATTGTGCAACTGCCTAGAATGTTCACAAAGATCGTGAATATTTCACGCCCTATTGTATGGAATTATCTTTATCTGTATTACACAGAACTTGTGATTTTGTAAGGATGGGAATCGTGGACAATGAGCAAACAGGCTGAAAAACATCAAATGGCTGTGGAAATGTGGTTTCAGAGGAAAATGCAAAGAATACCATGGACAGACAGAAAAGCTAATGACCATGTCCTACAAGAAACAAAGGAAAATCGTAAACTGATTAGAGAAATTAGACGTAGAAAGTCAACATTTTTTGGTTACGTTATGAGAAGAAATAAACTAGAGATTTCTTATTTTTTAAATAAATTGGAGAACTTGGTGACAACTGGCGAGATCGAAGGGAAGAGAACAAGGGGAAGAGAGATGTAAACATATGGAGGGCTTGGCCACGTGGCATGATCGATACAAGAACACTGGGCTGATCCACGACTCTGGTGATCGAGTGAGGTGGCGAAATATGACCGCCCACGCTTATCGGCATGTCACATTATTATTATTATTATTATTATTATTATTATTATTATTATTATTATTATTATTATTATTATTATTATTATTATATGTATTACAATTGCACCAGTCTCAGATTTTAATTTGCCTATAGCATGTTCCATCTAGTGACTCGAGAATGTCACCATTGAACATGCACTTCTTATTATCTAATTCAGGAAGTAATTATTTTTGGTGAAGTTGAAGTCATTCTTTTAGATATCTAATCAATGGAAAACGATTCTTTGCTTGTAAGCAACGGAATAACAAAGTAAATATAAAAGTCGTTTCAGAAGTATATTTGTATAATGGCGCAGAAACGTACTGTAAATATAAAATGAGATCACAATAGGGAATGTCAGCTCACAAAAGAGCATTTCGAAATGTACTTATAACAAACATTAGGAGCAATTTCTTGGTAAAAAGAGAAAGCGATCAAAGAAGTGTTACAGAATATGCAAACTGGAGAAAACATTACTTAATTATATCAAATCCTTCACATTAACATATATGTATATGGAAAAAGAGATGCGAGGGAAGAAGTCAAAAGTACACGAGAAAGTGAATGTTACATGTAATTTGACAACAACTAGAGATGGACTAGAAGACACCTGTTAGAGTGCCCCATGAACACTGGACAGTAAATGTGTCTACATCTTCTTGATACACCTTGACACACCAATACGAATACATCCACAGAAAGTAACAGTCAGCTTGAGCTTGTCCACGTCCCCATAGAGTTTGTTCTCTAATGGAGCGAGTGTGGACACTCCTTACACAAATGCTTAGCTGTCATTTGACAAGTTCTGCAGTTACATTCATCAGCACCTCCTATATTTTTAACATATGGTATGTGAACATATTGTGTCCTGTGCGGAATTTGAAGACTATTATTAGCGCTCTTTGGTTGTAATATTCATTATACGAGATATTCAGTGGGAGATTTAACTGGACAACGAGACCAATGGCGACAATGATGAGGCATGCTTCTCAGTTTAGTTTATTCTCTTTGTGAAACTGTACCAGATTTCAAAATATAGCTGTGACTGTGCCACAACACAGGGACCCATGTTTCCAGAACACACTTCAGACTAAAGTTAGATTGGAAACGAACTATCATTACACAATCTGCAACCATTGCAAATATCTACGCTTAGGTTACTTTTAAGGACCGGTGGCGAAGTCGGAAGGAACTACTGCTTGCCGCGGTCATGGTAAAAAATGGTTGCCTTACGAGAGATTCGAACCAGTGTTTCAGATTTGAAGGACCGATTTCCTCACACGTTCGCTAACCGTGGTAGGCAGCTACTCTTGATAGGCAATAATTATTGGTGCATGATAAGGCAGATGTCGTCAGGGTCGTTTAGGTTCCTGTTTATAGTGTGGAAGCATAGATACACCATCATTGCCTGGAGGAAATAGTGCGACAAGGAGTGACCTGAGAATCAGGCCGACACTCAGTGCCCCACCAGATTGACACATAATCAGATTGCAACTGGTACCATTATTACTAGGATTCTTTGCTAGTTATTTAAGATAAGGTTGGAACGCGTGTGTGAATGTGCCGAGTGATGCCATGTCGGTGTTTGATTCAACTCAACTAATTATTTTTATATAGATAATTGCACCAAATGTCGGTAAAACGTGCTCGCTAAATAAGTTCCGAATTTCATTTTTACAGGTGAACACAACCACGTGAACTGACAGAGCAGAATGATCCGACAGCCTCAGTTGGTTACTGAGTTCAGAAAGCTGGCTGATTCAAGACATCTTAACGGCATACTGGTTTTCGTTATATTGAAATTGACATATTTATTTCATGTTCTTGTTACGAGTGTTATTTGGCTCAAATTAATGATGCTAAAAATTCCAATCTGATGAATGTAATTTATTCCCACATTGATCATTGACGCTATTGTAATATAGTAAATGTATACGGTGATGGAAGTTGGTTGCGGGAGCGATAACCATTTATGTGCATTAATTGAACCTTTCTAGCCGCTACACATAATGTCGCAGTAAATGTTATTTCATGTTCCTTCAACAATTCTGTTTTGAAGAAGATAATGGACTCCGGCGCTGTGATGCCATGCTCTTCGCAAATATGATACTTAATTGTATACCAATTCCATTGATTCATCGAACGGTTAACTACAATTGACACTTCAGCATACAGGCCCTGCAGCTGGTATTAATATGGGGAGTTGCTAATTCTCCCCGAAGCATACCGACTGTCGAAATCCCCCCCCCCCCCTTTTCATCTGGATATAAGGATATAATATCCCTCCCTCTTCTTATGCTCGTTATCCCCCATAGGCCAAGCAGTCCTATCTGTTGCTATCTCCTGCAGCTCCCTCCTGATACTCTCAATATTATTCTTCTCTGTTTGTTCTTTTCTTACCAGTGTCTCATCAAGAAGACATGCCTTTCCTCTCGGTTGGGTAAGTAATTATTGTTTTCTTTATGTGACTCAGGTTGGGTAGATTTTGTGGCTGCATGTTTCTTCTTGATGGTATAATCTACCCTAAGATTGAACCGTCCTTAGTCTCCTCTAACGACATGCCTGACTGGGAGCAATGTTACTGTCCGTTGTTTTCCATTGTGGGCCACTGTAACCTCTGCGGTATAAGACCACATCTGTCCCTAATTCTTTGATAGCACGCGAAACGTAACTCGTATGCAGAAACAAATAGTTCTTGCTGTGTCAGAAAATCCATTACCACGTGGAATGTAATATTCATAGCATTTTGTTCGATAGGAACACAAGGCATACATTGTTACTGACAATTGATTATGCTTGTTGCTGCTACGTGTACTGATAAATGTCATGTCTTGGTGCGGATTCACCAGTCTCGGTGTCAGTCTTCAGGATCTGTCATGTGTGACACGTTTATTTTGTCGTTTGCTCCTGCTCCATGTTCTCACAATGGATACTCTTGAATTCACACCATTAGGTCTTTCGTGACCTCAGATATATGCATTATCTATACAGTAGAACCTTACATGGCCTTAAACATATCATATAGCTCTATAATTTAGCAATGCATAACACAACCACTCGTAGCCAACCTTCTGATTCATAGCCACAGTGTCAAACACAGCTTTAGCCTTCTGTTATGGGGATTTAGATAAACATCCAAAGAACTACTGTGACCGTCACTAGATGAACATCCGAAGAGCTACAGTAATCGTTTCAACCTTCATTCTCATGCTGGATGTAGTCGTTATGTATGCCCCCAGTGTACTATAAATATGAGAATCCTAGTCCTGGCATGGGTGTGTGTACATCAGATCCATTATTGTAGTTTATGACATTGCGGCAGATGAATCTAGGACGTGTCTGTGCCGGCTCGTGCTCGCAAGTTACCTGGTTGCCTCCCCGAATAGGAGTGTGATGTTTTAGCAAGAATATAATTTTCTAATGATATCGCACGCTGCTGGATCTTTTGAGCTGTGAAAATGCATACCGTGTCTTCTCAAATAAGGATGAAAACAGAAGGTCATGTATGAACGTTGCCCTCTTTGTACTTATAAATCACCATGAGTAAACGTATGATCGCTGCCCTGACATAATTATTAGAGAGACGAAAACCTATCTAGACGTGACTAGAGCTCATTACACTGGATGAACTCTGACTAGAGGAGGCGAACTGCAGACAAATGTTGCTGAAGCTGAATACACTGACCACTGGCTTACAGGAGGACAATACACACTGACCGCCGGGCTACAGGAGGACAATACACACTGACCGACCGCCGGGCTACAGGAGGACAATACACACTAACCGCCGGGCTACAGGAGGACAATACACACTGACCGCTGGGCTACAGGAGGACAATACACACTGACCGCTGGGCTACAGGAGGACAATACACACTGACCGCTGGGCTACAGGAGGACAATACACACTGACCGACCGCCGGGCTACAGGAGGACAATACACACTGACCGCCGGGCTACAGGAGGCCAATACATACTGACCGCTGGGCTACAGGAGGACAATACACACTGACCGACCGCCGGGCTACAGGAGGACAATACACACTGACCGCCGGGCTACAGGAGGACAATACATACTGACCGCTGGGCTACAGGAGGACAATACACACTGACCGCTGGGCAACAGGAGAACAATACACACTGATCGCTGGGCAACAGGAGGACAATACACACTGACCGCCGGGCTACAGGAGGACACAAAACACTGATCGCCGGGTACAGGAGGACAAAACACACTGATCGCTGGGCTACAGGAGGACACAACAAAGAGACCGCTGGTCTATAGGAGGACACACAAAAACTTACCGCTGAACTACAGGGGGACAAAACACACTGACCGCTGGACTACAGGAGGACACAAAACACTGATCACTAGGTACAGGAGGACAAAACAAAAAGAAGACTCGCTAAAGGGAGAAGAATTTACGACATTCTTCTCTCCAGAGTCGTCGTGTATCAAATGTTTCTCTTCCACCCGTGCACCCCCATTGTACCACTGACTACATTCCCTGGAATAGGTGCTAAGAACATGAGACTAGATGCACTTGCTTTCTGATTCATCTCTTCGTTCACGCCATGTGCGAATAAAGTCAGAAATCAAGACATGAACAAGAACAAGTTTGTATAATAATATATTTCTAGACAGGACAAACTTCGTATCCATTACCAGATGTCAACCGACAAATTTAAACTTACTGGACAGATAATGTTGTAGAGACATTGCAATGATGAATCACTGTAACTGGTAGTTGTATCGTTCAGCCAAACAAGTTTTCAACCTGTTAAGCCAGAGGGAACATGGGTATTATTCAGCTGAATAGTTGTCCTCCACATAATGCACGCATTGTTACAGAAACAGTTGTCCTCCTTATGATGCACGCATTGTTACAGAAACAGTTGTCCTCCACATAATGCACACATTGTTACAGAAACAGTTGTCCTCCACATAATACACGCATTGTGACAGAAACAATATACAGAAGGACTTTGTGTCAGGGCCATCATAGTACCGTGTAAGTCAATGAGTATATACACTGACTATTATTCCTGGCATTATATGATACACGTGGAAACATGTCAGGATAAGAGTGTATACACTGGCGATTATTGCTAACAGTATACTACTTAACTGGTGGTAAACATGTAAGGATAAATGGACAACCGAGTAGTCATCTTATTTTTCAAATCTATATAATAGAGAAAATCACTCCAAAAATCAGATCTCATTATTATTATTATTATTATTATTATTATTATTATTATTATTATTATTATTATTATTATTATTATTATTATGTATGTTCCATGCCGATAAGAGTTGACAGTCATGGTCCACGATCTCACTCTATCACCAGAGCCTTGGATCACGTCTGTGTTCTTCTCCTGATTGCCCCATGTAGGAAACAGTTCAGACACTTTTCCTTCCTCTTCCCTTTTTCCATCAATGTTGCCAGTTGTCACTAAGTTTTCGACGTTATTTCTGCTAATCGCGTTCTTTAAATTTAAATGTCTCATTTTTCTAATCAACATACCGTTTTATTTGTTTCTTGTGGGACTTTCTCGTTCGTGCTTCTATTCGCCCATGGTATTATTGACATTGTCATCAGAAAACACATTTCCATTGTCATTAGATGTGTCTTAGCGTTCTGCTTATAGTACATGGTTCACGTGCAGATTATTACAGTATAGATTCTATATAGCACTTCAGCACATATTCAGTGCAGGATTTACGTATAAGCTACACAAGAAAGTGGGGGGGGGGGCAAAAAATATTGTCTGAGTGAGCAATTTGTCACTGACATAGAATATCTGGACTTATAAAGGGCCCCATATTTTAAATAGTTTAGGGCCTTATCAAGTCTAAATCCGGCCCTGCACATATTTTATCACTGGAGTTAGCAGCTGTGTATTGGTCCTTTTGGAAGCTCAACTTTATCTAATATTATGACTGTTCCGAGAAAGTTGTACCGATTCACTTGTTCTTGGATGTTACGTTGTGGTGTTTCTTTCTTCATCGAGAAGACCATAATCTCTGTTTTCTTACAATGTAATTCTAATCGTGATTGCTCACTGTGTACAATAACCGCAGCTACAAAATGCTGCAGGTCTTGTCCATTGTTTGCAATCAATGTCATACCGCCTGCATATCTTATATTATTGAAGTTATGTCTTGAGAAGATGATTCCTTTCATATCCTTTACATTTCTCTTAATACTTTCATTACATATGAGAGAAAAATGGCCTGGAGACATTACACATCCCTGTTGCACTCCTCTCTTGATAGGCTTGAATTGCAGGACTTCATTATCAATATTTAAGGCAGCTTGTTATTTTGTTATTTCCAGTATATATTTTTACAAATGAAGGCCTTTCCCATTAGTTTATATCTGCAAACATCTTCCTTATGACGATGTGTCTTGCCCTACAGAAAGCATTTGCGTTGCCAATGAAACACAGGTCCAATAAAGTATATCCTCCTGCTAAGGCTCTCCCAAACAGAAGCCATAATTCTGAAAGAAATAAAACGCAATTCTGAAAACAAAATAAAAACTAAAACTTCATTGGACATAGAATGAAAACCATCACTTGGCTGTGTATACTGCCGATGTAAGTGTCATAATGTCCATGACATGACGGCATGTATTGGATGAGAGGCTCGCCTGTTCTCTCCCCCCCCCCCCCTTTTTTTCCCCCACTCCTAACGCACAACATATTCAGGCACAAATTCTTCTACTCGGTGAGTCGAAGCGACTCCACCAACGAGTATAGAACTGATTACAACACATTTCCGTCTTGACAGACGATAGTTTGGTACATTGTGCTTCAAAAAGGCTTAATAACTACGATCCATGGCGGTGGCGAGTGTGGCTGGTAAGGCCAATTCTTGCTGCAAATGTTTGCCCACAGTAGGTGCATGTGAAAACATGGTCATTTTCACCATTTTGCACCATCTTACGTCTCTCACGCTCTGTGTGTGCTTTATCTGCAATCATTTTCTCCTTTGTCTTTATTCCATTTCTGATAGTTGCCCTCCATGCAACACGTTCAGCGGCGACGTGCTCCCAATGTGCATTATCAATGCCTGTATCAATCATGTCCCGCTTACACACATCTTTGTATCGTAGTAGAGGCCGACCCTGAGATCTCCTACCCGTCCGTACAACAACTGATTACAACAGCTAATGACGTGGAAATACATGATTGATCATCAATGGCATTCACGTCAGAGAAGCATCCTTCACCTATAACTTATAAGGTGTCCGGGACACCACTACCCGCTGCTCTCTGTACGACTTGTTTCCACTCGGGTTGTCTCTTGTCAGCTTTCCTAGCTTCTCGTGGGAATATTCATGTCTTTGTCCATTCGAAATATTACCTGTTCATTGTTTTCGTCTTCCCATTTTATTCGTTCTGGATCCGACCCGGAACGTAGAATGTTGAACAATCCAACAGATCTAAGCACGATCTGTATACTCCATGCTTTTTAAAATTGTTATGACACCATTTTGCACATTAACATTTGAGACGTGTTCTGTAAATGTTATTCCAAGGATATGACATAAGCATTTCATCTCCATTACTTGAATTGTCATTTCCACATGAAAGTTTCAAGTCATTATTTACAGTGAATAGGTCAGTATTTTTTGTTGTTATTTAAAGTGAATAGGTCAGTATTTCATGATCATATTTACAGTGCTACATGCAGGTGACCAGTATCCGTGCCAGACACAGACAATTGAAAGTAAGACGGCATCATGTAGAGCCATCACTAACTGCAGAGAGCCATAATTATATTTATAGTGGAGATATAGCATTGCGGAAGCTGCGGTGGCGCAGTGGCTAGCATGCTCGCCTCCAGGAACTGTGGTCACGTGTTCGAATCTCCATGGAGAAAGTTTTTAAGATTTAAAAGAGTTCTCAGGTCGACCCATTCTAAACCTGTTATGAAGAAATATCCTGTGATGTAAACGCGAAGTGCGTGATATTGATCAGATTATGTATGGAATGCCGACAGGTCTCTACATATATTAGGCCACAACCATGTATCCATATATACCAAGCTGCAGAAACAATCATCCCATAAATAAAGATGATGGGACATAAGAAATGGAAGACAGAAGATATCTTAAAACTCATGGACATCAGAAGAAATAACAAACATAACCATGAAAAATGTAAAGAGATTCACAGGAAATTTAGGAAGCTATGCAGACAGGAAAAAGAAGCATGGCTTGAGGAAAATTGAAGGGCAATTAAATACCAACACAACACCCGGAATACCAAATTAATGCACAAAAGAATTAATGGCATCACTAACAAAAGAACACACATATAAACAGGGTGCCTAAAATACAAAGATGGCAAAATCATAATAAAAAAAGACAGATTTTACATGTTTTGTCAGATTATGTTGAATGATGATACAAGAGAAGAAAGTATGATATTCGAAATAATAACGAAGAATCATCAATTTTGAAGATGGAAGTTCAGGATGCACTTAACCATATGAAAACTGGCAAAACCCCCGTTGGTTCAGACAACATCACAATAGAAATGATCAATGCCTTATAAGAATATGGAATAGACGAGGTCACAATACTCAATCAATCATGTGCCATGCCGAAAAGCGTGGGCGGTCATGATTCGCCATTTCACTCGATCACCAGAGTCGTGGATCAGCTCACAATACTACTGAACGCAATATATGATACTGGAGATATACCTCCTGAATTTTGTAATTCTATATTTATTGCAATCCCGGAGAAATCGGGAGCCTTAGAAGGTGATCAACATCGAACAATTAGTAAAATGAGCAACATCAAGAAGATGTTTCTAAAAATTATCATGTAAAGAGTTAGAAAACAAATACGACTCAAAATAAGATAAGAATAATGAGGTTTTGTAGAAGGCAAGGGTACAGTAAACGCTGTGTACATACTGAGAACAATAACTGAACGTTCTATAGAAGTAAACAAAGACCCACACCTTTGCTTTATTGGCTACACAAAGTTTTTCGATAAAGCAAGACGTGTCAACATGATAAATATGCATGCAGATCTACAAATTGATATAAAAGAACATATATTGGAAACAACAAGCTGCCATAAGGACTGATAATGAAGTAGGCCAATATCGGCCTATTAAGAGAGGTGTGAGACAGGGATGTGTAATGTATCCAGATCTTTTTCCCTGTACATTGTAAATATTTTCAGAAATGTGGAACATATGAAAAGAACCATCATTGGAGGACGAAACATCAAAAACATTAGATATGCCAATGATACAGTATTGAATGCAGACAATGAGCAAGATCTGCAACATTTAGTAGATGCTGTTACTATACACAGTGAACAACTAAGGTTAGAATTAAATTGTAAGAAGACACAGAAAATGGTCATCTCTAGGAAAGAGGAAATACCACAATGTAATATACAAGTAAATTGGAATATTCTTAAACAAGTGAATCGATACAATTATCTAAGAACTGTCATGACATCTGATGGGAGATGCATTGACGAGATTAGACCAAGAATCGCCACGGCGAAGATTGTTGTTGTTGTTGTTTGTCCATCAAGAATGATGATGACCATTAAGGTAGCCATTTGCAAGATGGAAAACATACTGACCAATAAAAAGATGTCATTTGCAACGAAAAAGGGAAAGGCAGAGAAGTAAATACCTGGATGGCTTGGCCACGTGGCATGGTCGAGACAGGAACACTGAGCCGATCCATGAATCTGGGAATCGAGTGAGATGGCGAAACATGACCGCCCACGCTTAACGACATGACACATGATGATGATGATGAAACATACAGTCCCCTTTTGCGTGTAAGTAGGTCCTTTTCTTTTAATGTTACTTATAGTGTCTAGTCCCAGTACTTACCAACGCCTTGCTCGCGGATTTAATACCCAAATTGAGACAGAATTGAAGAACCCCCAACCTCTCCTGGTTTGCTTGCATCTGTTTGTTGACCAGACCTAGTAAAAAAAAACTGTTAAGTCATCGAGGATGGTAGTCTGAACCTAACCAGATAATTTAGGACATCTGAGACCTAGAAATGCACACCTGTACGGCAGGCGATACCTTGTGATGACCCTTATCACGTATCCCTACCCAGCATGTGATGACAGGATTCGGCAGACTGCGAGGAAGAAATCATTGGTAATTGAATGGGCAAGACGGCGTTTACCTGCAAAGTATTGTGGAAGGTAATGAGGACGGCAAGTCACGTAGTGCGCCCTGATCATCCACTGCACCTGTATTCGTCTCCAGTCGTCTTGACTTTTCTTACCAATAGATTAAGATGGACTCAGGCGAGAGAGTGTGGTCGACGAATTGCGCAACACTTCCTCACTTTAATCCAACTCAGCTGGCAAGTCATTCTAAGAACTCACAGCTCCGAACTTCCAACCACACTGGATGAAATGAATGGTCCTCGTCATTCTTGATGGACAAACATCTACCCTTATCACGTAGCAGATACTATGCAGAACATTGTTCCAGTCACAACTCGCTGACGACCTCCCCCGCCGGTTCCTCTTCTTTGTGTATTTTTATTCCCAGGGTGTCTTTGTTGCCCCGTGTCCTTCTTCTCGATATCTGCCTCTTCTTCTTCCAACAGCCATGTCTTCCATCACTGTTCTTTCCGAACACTTGCTGCGGGTAGAAAGGCTAAATTATTTCAATTTCCCAGACATAATACTGTTGACTATCTAGGATATTTCCATGTTCACTTCTTTTAGAATGTTCTTCTTGATCCACGATATTCTGATCGGTTTTCTGTAATATTTAAGCTCAAGAGCCCTGTTTTCATTCATTAAACTCCGCACAAGTGATTTTGTCAGACTATGTTAGTCCTATTCTTGTGCTTGAACTATTTAATGAATGTTTGCAGTTTATTAGCAATTGTTTTAGTGATTCTCGATGTTTTTTTTTTTATTCATACAGTAGAGCTGTTTTAACGTTATAGTAAAATATTCCACGTTTGGTGCTAGCGTTTTCCCATCATTTATTTGTTGCTACTATTACAGTGAAAATTGTATTTTAGATTGCAATTGCCGCAGACCATATAAAATTCCCCAAAGTAGGAAGGGGTAAAAGAAAACATAATTCCGTTATCAAGAATCTGCAGTGGGCATGTGAAGTATTATTACAATCACATATGTGTAGGACAATCACATGCTTGTAAGCCTGCTTGCATGGAGGAATAGGTGGCCATTCTTCTTCTTCTTCTTCTTCTTCAGCGTTCTGAGCCATTGAGGTTCTTTGCTGCAGATACAATCGTCTCTCTGGTTGACCTTCTCTTGCCAGTCGTTGATACCAAGTGCTTGTAGGTCTGTATATATATTATCTCTCCACCGTCTTCTTGGTCTTCCTCGGGGTCTACGGTCATTTATTTCCTGAGTGTAAGCGAGTTTTGTTTCCCTATTATCTTTAATTCTTTATGTATGCCCCAGCCATTGAATCGGTGGCCATGTTTTTCCTTTCGGAGCAAATCGTCAGCGCTGACATAAAACTCTTAGACAACCACACGCATACGGTTGTCGGCGAATTTGGTTATAACCGCTACAACAGCGAGCTGACTAAGGTTAACAACAATAGAAAATTAGCCAAATATTCACCTTTTATATTGACGTACATGCGCACCGCTACAGCAATTTCCGAATGATAAATTAACAGGCAGTCAAAATGCTAGGATGAGTGACACGTTGAAAATATGTCACATTTGTCTGCGGACTGCGCCACCTGATATTGCATGTTAAACAGGGTATCATTATTAATGTTTGTTATTAGTTGTATGTATGATGATGTCGCCGGTCTCTCTGGCTGTGGGGTTACAACACTTTCTCTCTGTAATCCCGTTTATCACGCAGAGTCTCGCAGCGGAGCGAGAACTGAGGTGGTTCGACCCCCGCTCGTGACTTGCGGATACTGAGCCGGCCGCTCAGAAAGCAATGGCAAACTACTGAGCGTAATCTTGCCAAGAGATCAACAGACAGCTGAAAGATGCTGCTGTTGACAGCTAAGTCCTGTAAAAGGATACGCAAAACATTTTATGATGATGTCGACAAGAACACAGAACTGATCCTGGAATCTAGTGATCGTGTGAGATGGCGAAACATGAACGCTCACGCTTATCGGCATGGCACATGATGATGTGCCAGGTTGTAAGTGTGACAGTTGTCTTGAACGTTTATTTAATTATGAATCTCTTATTGCCTGTCAACAGTCTCTTATACTACGATCATGTGGCCGTCAGAAACTTCCAATCTTACAATTACCACACTCATTCCACCCCCGCACACGCGCACACACACACACACACACACACACAGATATATATATATATATATATATATATATATATATATATATATATATATATATATATATATATCATTGACAACCATTGCGTGAACAGTTCGTTTATTGTGTGTAAAGCACGGCATTTGTTGATTTATTTGTTATGTGATTATCAAAGTTAAACTAAAATATTTTATTTGCATTTCTCTTTTGGTTGTTTTAGTTATTAAACATTTCATTTGAAAACACAAGATTACGTGTATGTTGTGATATCTGTACTGCGTTGTATTCAATAGTGATATTGACCCTTAGATTACAGTCTCAGAGTACGTATGTGTACATTTATGTTTGATAATTACGTTAAAGACGTGGTTTCTTGTGGATTGATGTTTGCTTTGCTTGAATCAACAAACATGATGTATATGTTTATATATAAAGTTTGTGGTAAGTGAAAGAATACATGTTTATATTTCTACCTGTCTATGTGCCTGAATGTCTGTATGCCTGCCTGTCTAGAAAGAGAATAGGGAAGACAATGAGAAAGTTACAAAGAGATACATATGTGTATGTTTACCTCAGACACAGTAAAATGACAGAAACATACTTGTGTATCTCTGCTTTATATCTGCACAGTAAAAGAGCCGCCCAGGGACGATGAGACAGTCACAAACAGGGATGATTATTGTGTGACTCCAGGACACGTAAGCGGGTTATCCTCTATGTCAGTGTCTGTATTTGAAAATGACACAATCTCCAGAAGTCAACCAAATATGGAACTGGTGTAGTTGTAAATACAGGACATTCAAAAGTTCACCGTCTGGTCGTAGTTCTTAAACTGCGTGCCAATTAAATCCTTGGCGGTCACTAGTGACACCAAACCTGCCGGACAATTCAAAGTGCGGCCCAATCATGATCTCTCGTTAATTCCAACGTCAATGTGCAAATGGCCGCACCCATGAATTGAGTAATTTTCCAGTAACATTGATACAGTTTTCGCGATGAAAGGATGATTTACCAACGTTCAAATTTTCCATTTCTGATACATCAATATGTGGGTGTTTCCGTTTGGGATCTGGAATGTACATAATCGGCTTTACTGGCCTGTTCTCTTGATCAGATGTATGTATCAATATAGCGTTGCAATCGAGGATAGCCTGTTTACGTCACGTTACTAATGGCGGCACCCATCAATTTCCACGTAAAGTTTATAGTCTTTGCAATTCTAATAAACGGAAAATACTTCAAGATAATATGACTTGGCCATCGGCCTGGGAAAAGGGATCTGGAAACATTACACATTCCTGTCTCATATCTCTCTTGATAGGCTGATATTGCCATACTTCGTTTGTCGAGTAAGACCACAGTCTACTCTAGCAAAGGAAAGGTGCTGAAGACGGAGGCAGCCAGCCAGGAGGTGCACTACAGAAATCAGGCTGCCACTCAACCACGCTAAAAATATGTCGACAACTGCTAAAAGACTTAAAATAATGCACTGGAATGCGGAGGGTGTCAACAACAAAAAAGAAAGAATAGAACTAGAGCACATCTTGGCCCAAGAAAATGTAAACGTTTGTTGCTTGCAAGAAACTCACCTCAACGAAAATATAGCCTTCAAAATCAGAGGTTACCAGTGTTACCGATCTGACCGAAAAGACAAGCGAAAGGGTGAGATACTGACAACTGTTAAAAATAACATAACTGCTTCCCAAATTGAAGTTTACATGGAAGGGGCTGAGTAACAGACACTTAAACTTATGATAGGCAATACAAACCTGCACCTGATCAATTATTACTGTCCAAATGAACGCCCACAGGCACTGGACACACTACCCTTAAAAGGAATACTGATTGTGTGTGGCGATTTTAACAGTCACTCGCAGAGCTGGGGCTTTGATCATATGGACCAGAGAGGAGAGAGACTAGAAGACTGGCTGGATGAGAATAGATTCATCTTGATTAACAAGCCGTGTGACCCACATTCCATCTATTTGAGATCATGGCACACTACAACTACACGTGACCTGGCTTTTCATACACCAGACCTGGAGTGGAACATTAAACGAATTGTTGGGAAACAGCTAGGTGGCAGTGACCATCGGCCAGTCTTTCTAATTGTAGAAAATGAGCTTGTAAGTGAAATCAGTACTCTCTCAAGGTGGAACTACAAGAAAGCAGACTGGGCAATGTACAAGCATGGCACCAGCATACTGGTTAGACACCAGAACACTGAGAAGGACATAAATAAAGTAGTTGAAGAGTTTGGGAAATGCATACTACAGGTAGCACGAGAAACAGTACCAAGAGGAGCCCGTAAACATTATAAACCCTACTGGAGTAGTGAACTGGAACAGTTGCATAATGATGTGGAAGTGTGTAGAAGGCAAGCAGAGGCCAACCCCAGCCAAGAGCTCCACAATAAATACCAGCACGCAAAAGCCAAATTTCAAAGGGTCCAGCTGGAGGCTAGACGGAAAAGCTGGCAGGAGAAAACAGTCACTGAACTTTGAAAAAAGACACAAGGAAGTTGTGTGGAAGCTAATAAAACTTAACACTGAGGGCACAGGGAGAAACTCAAAAATTGCAATACATAAAGACGGAAACATCCTAACAGGAAAGCAAGCAGCTGGCCATTTTGCGGACTCATTCGCACAAGATAATAATATCGAAATTAGTCCAGGGAAACAACAAGAGATTCGAGAGAAATTGCAACATACAGGACATAAAGACATACTACATGAGGTCATGGAGGCACCTAACACAAACAGTGAACTGGAGCTAGCCATATCAAAACTGAAAATGAGAAAGTCACCAGGAGCTGATGGTATTTCCAATTAAATGATGGGGAATCTAGGAACAGAAGCCAAAGCAACGCTATTCAGATCTTCAATAACACCTGGACCTTAGGCAGTGTTCCACAAGCCTGGCCAGGCAAAAATAAGTAAATATGTCTGGAGCGTCTGACCTATGTTGACAGCCGGGCGCATCTGGGGGCGGGAAAGATCCGTATTTATGTGTGTTGCCATGGAAACCGTAGTAACGTTAGAGCGTAGGCGGAGCTGCCACGAACCGGGGAAGGACATGGAATGGCGCAAAATAAGCAAACATCACAATGTTTGTTTTTTTTGCGTATCCTTTACAGGACATCGCTGTCAACATCAGCATCTTTCTGCTGATTGTTGATTTCTTGGCAAGATTACGCTCAGCAGTTTGCCATTGCTTTCTAAGCGGCCGGCTCATTTATCCCGCAAGTCACCAGCGCGGGTAGGACCGCTTCCAATTCTCGCGCTCTGCGAGACCCTGCGTGGATAAACGGGATTACGGAGAAAGTCGTGTAACTCCTCGGCCAGAGAAAAGGGCAAAAATTACAATAAACAAGAAAATTTAGATACAATAATTTGAAATTGAAAATAGTTAGTTTAAGGCACATAACAGTCTGGAGGTCTCCTAGTATTCTAAACATAAAATTTAAATTTGCCGGCTGTCTGGCCGAGGGGTTAGCAGCTTTCTCATGCTAATCCCGAATACTCTCGTGGTCGACGTGAGCGGACGAGAATTAGAAGTGGTTCGAGTCACGCTAGTGACTTATGAGAGTATGGAGCCGGTCGCTCAGAAAGTCGTGGCGTGCTGATGAGCGTAATCTAGCCTAGGAATCAACATACAGCTGAAATATGCTGGTGTTGACCGCAATATCCTGAAACAGGATGGAAACGCGGGAAAAAAAATAATTTAACTTTAAGTTGTATCACAACGTCTTATGTTCCATATGTTTTATCAAGCAAATTCGAGTACCGCCGGTGGGCCGGATCCGGCCCGCGGACCGTAGTTTGGTTACCTCTTTGCTATTCAATCATGCCTTTCAATATGCTTCTCAGTCGTGTAAGTTAATGTGCTATTCAATCCTCTATATAAATCTATGAACCAATCCTCTATGTCAATGCTGTTATTGTATCATCTATATCTATGTGCTTTGTAGTCCGCAAGTTTAATATGCTATTCAAGCCGAGTCTTCTAGTAAGTCTTTTATGGCGCCTGTATGCCGTTTAATCCTCACTGTCAGTCTACTATTTAATTCCCTGCGTTAATATTCTATTAAATCATGTATGTCAACATGCTATCAAGTCATATATGTTAATTCGATATTCAATTATGTGTATCATTATCTAACTCCTGTATCTGTGTAGAAGAATTCAGTTGCATATCCTGAACAAGATGTAGCAGTCAACCCCAGCATGTTTTGGCTGTTTGTGATTTCTAGGCAAGTTTACGTGCTATAGTTTGCCATCGCTTTCTGATCGACTGGCATTCATACCATTATAGGGAAACCAACGCAAGGCGGTCTGTTGCCGAATCGCCTGCAGATGTGTTTCGAGCGCTGTATGTGGGATTATTATTTGCATCCGTAACGCCTTTGCCACAGAGCCGGCTCTTTGTAGACCTGTTATGAAATGTTCTAATTCTGTCAGTATTTAAGTTTTTTTTAAAATGTCAATCAATCAATACAATCCTCTGTTTCAATCTTCCTTCCAGTTTGTATGACAATATGTTATCCAATCCTCTCTGCAAATTTCCATTCAATCCTGTGTGTTAATATACTTCCCATTATCTATTGCAATCTGTCATTCAAACCTCTCTGAAAATAAGTTACTCCATTCTCTATTCAGTATATAATTAAAACCTCTACCCAGGCTCCTGTCCCGCCCTGTTGTACAATATGCCCTTCAGCCCTCTATGTCAATATGCCATTCAATTCTCTTTCGAAAGTGCTAGTAAATCTTTTCATTGTTCAGACACGTGACTGGAAGTCTAAGAAAACAGATCGCTCTAGTGATAACATAAATAAACGACAAGAATCTCACCAAAAGTTCCGTGCTCGACGGGACAATTCCAAAGATGAACCAGACTCTTAATCGCCCTATTCACCAAGATCCCAGAGGTCAAAGACTCGATGTCGGACACATGAGGGTATGAAAGACAGAAATCAATGTTCCTTTAACTGTTTCTATTCCAGCTAGCTGGTCGTACTTTCTCTCGCTCTGTGTTGTTAGCTGTAGTTTTGTGATTTCTTCTGAGGCATGCGTTACGGGTGATGCTGTTCCTTACATCAAACTATGAAGTTTGGTCGGTTATTTCTAGCCGTTAATAGTGAAGATACTGCCACAGGAGAAACTGCGTTGAACGTTTATTATCCTAAGAACTCTGTATAGACTATGTGGTGGGTGACAAGACATTCATCGATATACATGTTCGAACATGCGTTTTTTAACAACCATCATAGAATGTTCTTTGGCCTATCTCATGCGATAACTCGTGTTTACACATCAAATAGATTCGATCTGCTGTCATCTTCTCAACAAAGATCAGTTGCAGTGGATATCCGCCATTCTCTCTGTCTCTTGCCAAGATGATTCATTCTGAGCCCCTCTTTACATGCCCTTTCGTCTATCTTTTTATGAACACTGTGTCTTTCTAGAGCCGCCTACCTTGCCCTGTTCAGCCCTGCTCTGCTTCTCCAAGTATTCTTTTCAGCAGTGTTTTGTGTCCCTAGATGTGCTCACCATATTCTATGTGACTAACCCTCATTTGTGATACTGACCACATCTCCCTCCCCTCGAAGACTGATTAGTTAATACAAATATGGAGCTAGAACCTTATACCATATGAACCTAAAGATTGCATAGAGGGTCTTTTACTTACTCACCCCGGAATTGTTTCACTACAAGTTTGTTGAAGACATCTAATTTTGCCATTTTGTTTTTCTGTGATAAAAGGAACAATTTTCCTCGTCTTAGAAGATTGTGTTGAGATAAGAACCGAAATTACAGCATCCGGGACATTCCCATATGTGTTCTGTCCTCATCTTAAACAAACAGCGAAGAGTCCCAATACACATAGTACTAGCTGAACTCTTATGTGTCCATCTGGCCTTTGGCTGGAGTACAATGTACTGAGAGTCGACCAGATCTTCTGGTCACTCGCTGCAGAACTATTCTCTCCAGGCCATGGTGATTTATCTGTTTCTCCATACTATATATAAGATCACAAACAGAGACTTGTCCAAGTCTGTCTTATCATGCACCAATACCCAACCGAGCAGTACAGAACCAGCCAATTTCTCCGCCTGAACGTTTATCACTGCACCAGCATGCCCTGGGAAAAAAGATCCAACATACTCCCTATTTTTTATTCTTTTCATTGAAACATACAAATCTATATGAAACATCCTTCTCTTCACGATATCAGCAAGCTTTTTGAGTCCCTTACAATCACGACATGCACGTGACATTTGTCTTCCATCCAGCGGAACCCGGCAGTAACTGCCTCCACCTCCATTCTCAGACAAGATGTTGTGGTGTCATATGCCAGGCTCTTGCACTAAACACCGTCCAGTCAACAGGCGACTGAGTGCATAAGAGTATCAACATTGAAAGTAGGAACTTGGAATGTAAGAATGTAAGAGTGGGGATGGAAAATTTGACAACATTAAGAATGAAATTAGAAGACTAAATATTAACCTGTTAGATATATCTGAGACCAGGTGGACAGAAATGGGCATTATAACATTTGAGGAATATAGAATAATCTATTCTGGTGGAGAGAAACAACAGCGAGGAGTAGCAATTATAATGGATACAGAGAGATCAAAACCGATCAAAGGATATTGGAGTGTAGCAGACAGATGTTACTGGTGAAGTTGAGTGGAACACCGTTTGATGTCAACGTCATACAAGTTTATGCACCAACAGCAGACAGTAGTGATGACAGTAGTGATAAATTTTATAATGATTTAGAGAATGACTTCATGAATTGCAAGAATTCTGAAGTAAATATCATAAAGGGTGACTTGAATGCCAAAGTTAGAAATCAACAGGACGGATGCATAGTAGGCAAGTATGGACTAGGGGAACATCGAAAGAGCCAAGGTGTCGGCGTGGAACTGAGTGTCAGGCAGTCATGCATCTATGGCGAATTATGTGTTTGAAGTTGTCTATGTGTATATGGGGAACTGTGTGTTTGACGTAGACCATATATTTATCGTTAACTCTTTGTTTGAAATAACTAATGGTTCTACAGTGGGCAAAAGAGTATGATGTGATTATTGGAAACACCTGGTATCAACAGCGCCCAAAGAGATTATGGACATGGGGGAGTCCTGATCATAAGATCAGAAATCAGATTGATTATATTCTAATCAACAGAAGATTTCTAATTGTCTTGAAAGTCGCAAAAACTATACCAAGCGCAGACTGCTACAGCGACCACAGGAGTCTTAAGCAATATACATATAACATTAAAGAAATTCAAATATACACAAAGAAACTCAAAATTTGATCTACGGGCATTGAAGAGGGAGAAGATAAAAGATAAATTCAACGTAGAGGTAAAGAACAGATTCGATGCATTGTCCGATATGGAAATATTATTTCAAGATGTCAGCTACCAATGGGAAATATTAAAGAAATCAGTCAACGAAGCTGCAGAAACAGCCACCCAAATAATAAAGATAACAGGACACAAGAAATGGATGTCGAAGTCATCTTAAAACTCATGGAAATAAAAAGAAATAACACAAATAAATGGGAAAAATATGCAGAGATTCACAGGAAAATTAGGAAACTATGCAAAGAGGCAAATGAAACATGGCTTGAGGAAAATTGCAAGGAAATTAAAAACCAACACAACATACGGAATAAGAAATTAATGCACAATAGAATTAATGACGTCACTAACAAAAGAACACACACATCAAAGGTTACCTAAAATCCAAAGATGGCAAAATCATAATTTAAAAAGAAGAGATTTTACATGCATGGTCAGATTACGTAAAATACCTTCATAGTGATACAAGAGAAGAACAATATGATCATCGGAATAATAATGAAGGACCATCAATTTTGAAGATGGAAGTTCAGAATGCTCTTAACCATATGCAAACTGGCAAGACCCCGGGTATAGATAACATCACAATAGAAATGATCAATGCCTTAGAAGAATATGGAATAGACCAAATCACCATACTGCTGAACGCAATATATGATATTGGAGATATACCTCCTGAATTATGTAATTCTATATTTATTGCCATCCCGAAGAAATCGGGAGCCTTGGAATGTGATCAACATCAAACAATAGTATAATGGGCCACATCAAGAAGAATTTGCTGAGAAGTATCATACAAAGAGTTAGGAAGCAAAATACAACCCGAAATAGGAGAAGAACAATATGGGTTTGTAGAACGCTAGGGTACAGTAAATGCTGTGTATATACTGATAACAGTAAATGAACGTTCTATAAATGTAAACAAAGATCTATATCTTTGCTTTGTTGACTACACAAAAGCTTTCGATAAAGTGAGACATGTCGACATGATAAGGATGCTTGAAGATCTATACATTGATGGAAAAGACTTTAGACTTGTAAAAAACATATATTGGAAACAACAAGCTGCCATCAAGCTGCCAATTGATAACAATGTAGGTCAATATCAGCCTATTAAAAGAGGTGTGAGACAGGGATGTGTAATGTCTCCAGATCTTTTATCCCTGTACAGTGAAAATATTTTCAGAAATATAGAAGATATGGAAGGAATCAACATTGGGGGACGATACATCAATAACATTAGATATGCAGATGATACAGTCTTGGTTGCAGACAATGAACAGGACCTGCAACATTTAATAGATGCGGGAATGGGCAGCGGGCCGCACTGAGTTTAAAGTGCAACAGTTGATCCAGAGCAGTGGTTCCCAAGCTTTTCAAGCAGAGGGCCATATCTACTATTTTCGGTAGTTAAGCGGGCCACAACGTTATACAATTATAAAAGTCGTTCAATAGAATTCTTAACTTTCTTAACTTTCGTCAAAAAATTTCTAAAACTTTAAAGGCAGTCAGTGTCAATATTACACTGCAGTCATTTTTTGGTTTAAAATCAAAAGTTCAATTAACAATAAATTTTAAATCAGTTTCGAACATCGCTATTAATGTAATTAATTTATAATTGTAACTGTTCTTCAAAACAAGTTAATTAAGTTCAGATGCCAGTTTATCAATGTCTAGGCACAAATCTGTCGTGCCCAAAGTGATAAGCGCAGCTAGGTTACTGTCCGTGAGTCTGCAACGTTGCTTTTTTTTTTTTTTTTTTATAACGGTCATTGCGGAAAATGACTGCTGGCATCTGTAAGTCGAACCAAAACGACAAATGTATCTCTGGGTGAATGAACGCAAGTGTTCAAATTGTTCGACAGGCAATAGTCGCCAGAACGAAATCATATGATCAGCTGAAGGTGAAGCAGCCAGCTCCAGAAATTTACATCTCATTGCAGAATTGCATTTCAAATCAATTACTTCGTGCTGAAGGTTTTTCTGTAATTGACAGAGTTTGGTATCAGGGAATACGAACGGATTTATGAAGAGGGCAACATTATCCTCCTCTATTGTGAACTCTTGAAATCTCGACTGAAAGATATCCAGAAGACTTTCGACTTTTACTTTGTACTGTAACAAGTCACATTTCTTTTCCACCACAAGCGTCTTCAGAGTTGGAAACGCCTCTAAAGTCCCTTCAGTCTGCTGTCCGATGAACAGTCGTTGTCTTATTTTAAATGAAGAAATGCCATCGCACAAATTTGCGAATAGTTTTTTACCCCCGGATCCTCGCATTTAAAGAGTTTACATGAGATGTGATGTCCACCAAAAATTCCAGGTCGTTAAGCCAGTAGTCGTTCAACATACATTCCCAGTCTGTAGGCAATTCATTTATTTCAGACAGAAACAGATAGACACTATTTTTCAGTGCCCAGAAACGTGACAGAACTTTCCCTTTAGATAGCCATATGGCATCACAGTGTAACAGATGTCACAGTATTTCTCGTTCAGGTCTGATAGAAACTGTCTGAACTCACGCCTGTTCAGCGCCTTACTTCGAATTTTGTTCACACATCTCAGAACAACATCTATTACATGTTTCAGATTTAATGTCTTTCCACACAGAGCTTCTTGGTGAAGGATAGAATGATATTTTAATATAGTGCGGCCAAGAAACGGTTCCAATAATGCTAGGCATCCAGACATTTTACCGGTCAAAGCTGTAGCACGGTCGGTTCATACACTGTCCAGTTTGGTTCATTCTATGTTGTAGTAGATGCGGTTGTTGCACACAGTGAGCAACTGGGGTTATAATTAAATTGTAAAAAGACACAGGTTATCGTCGTCACTAGGAAGAACGAAGTACCACAATGTAATATACAAGTAAATGGGAATATTCTTCAATAAGTGAATCGATACAATTATCTCGGAACAGTCATAACATCTGATGGGAGATGCCTTGTGGAGATTAGAACAAGAATCGCCATGGCGAAAGTAGCCTTTAGCAAGATGAAAAACATTCTGACCAATAAAAAGATGTCAATTGAAACGAAAAAAAGAGTGTTGAGGGGATACATAGAGCCTGTTCTTTTGTATGGATGTGAAACTTGGACAATATGCAGTCAAGCTGAAAAACATCTGATGGCTGCAGAAATGTGGTTTCTGAGGATAATGCAAAGAATACCATGGACAGATAGAAAAACCAATGACCAAGTATTACAGGAGACAAATGAAACTAGTAAACTGATTAGAGAAATTAGACGTAGACAGTCAAAATTTTTTGGACATGTTATGAGAAGAAATGGATTGGAGAAATTAGTGACAACTGGCAAGATCGAAGGGAACAGACCAAGAGGAAGACCGAGAGGGAAATACCTGGATGGCTTGGCCACATGGCATGGACGAGACAGGAACACTGAGCTGACCCACGACTCTGGTGATCGGGTGAAATGCCGAGTCATGACCGTCCACACTTTGCGGCATGGCACATGATTGATTGATGTTGTTTTCACAATACTACCGACTCTCCTAAACAGTTGTAACAGACGACATCATGGCGCTTTGCGTACTATGATTGGTCGACAAGACTGGGATATGGGGACTTCATAACTTTTTGTTGCGAACTGAACAGGCGCATTCGATAATATCTGCGCATAACAACCACGAGCAGAGTAAATTATCGCACGCTGACGGGGCTCTCCGAGTGCATTTTTGAAATTATTAAAATATATTATATTAAATAACAAGGTTTCGCGTGCCACTTTCTGAGAGCTGGCGGGCCACAAGTGGCTCGCGGGACGTGGTTTGGGAACCTCTGATCCAGAGCAACACACATCAAGGTGACATAGTCATCTACACCGATGGGTCAGTGGTGAGAAACAGACGTTGTGGCTGGGGCTTTATTGCAAAGGCTAAAGGACGAGTCTTGAAAAAGGAGTGTCTGGCATATGAGACTACGACCTCCAGCATGAGAATGGAGGTGGAGGCAGTAACAGCGGCATTCCGGTGGCTATAGGAAACTACTGAAACACACGTTGTACTCATTACGGATTCAGAGAGTATGCTTAGTAAGGTGGAGAAAGGAATGTTTCGTGTGGAATGGCTCTCGTCGCTTCAGAGGTCACAGATTGTGAGAATTGTATGGATATTTTGCCGGGGGTACGGGGAAATGAACGGGCTGATAGGCTAGCAGGGAAGTCTTGGTGGTAGTTTGCCTATGGACAAGGGGGGGGGGGGGGTGGTTGTGCGCTTGTGGGACCAGGTGGAGAAGGCGGAGGAACAGATTGAGAACTCGTATGTGGAAATGATGAGATTGCGGGGGATCGGCAGGGGTTCTGGAAGAATCTCACAACTGAGAGGGAAGACCAGGAGAACTTTCAGTCATATAGCGGTGTGAACGATTAGTAGTGTGACGCTTCGTTGGCTGTTGAACGAGGGGACGGAGCGCTTATGCGAATGTCATGATTGCAGTGATGTCGGTTCTTAGCTCTACTCAACTCAACTCAGTTCAACTCAACAGGTGAATCATATCTCATCTCCTAATCCACACTTGACTTGCCTTCTAAGACCAAGTATGTGGCATTGCTTTTGTTATATTTGTGTTTGTTTTGAGTACTTCTGATATTGTCAATCAGTGTTTTTCGTAGACGAAGAAAACCTACCTTCTGCAACTTATCGACAGTTGATTGTATTTCATTCTAATAAGATGCCCAGTCTGCTTTGTGTATTGTCCCTTAATGAATGCGAGATATGATTTATTTGTGGTGGCATCGTTTAATATTCAGCCTCTTCTGGAACCCCAACAGCTTTTCTTAGGCCTTTCAACTCACTGGTGACCAGTTTTGTCCCTGCTCGGATGTTTATATTTATAGCACTGTTTTGGAGAAAGATACTATTTACCATGAAGCGCTAAAGTTATATCGTAATCTTCGGGTGTTTCACCAAAAGCGACTGTTGATAAGTCACAATGTCATTCTATCTGTCTGTCTGTCCGTCCGTCTGTCCGTCCGTCCGTCCGTCCGTCTAATCTCCATCCGTCCGTCCGGCCATTCGTCTAACTGTCTTTCTGTTTCTCTGTTTCTCTCTCCCACTCTCTGTCCGTTCGCCTGCCCGCCGACCTGTCTGTCCATACGTCTTTTCGTAAGCCTTTGTCTATCTGTCCGTCCATCCGTCTGTCAATTCTTTCACCCATCTATATACTCTTTCTGTCTGCCTGTCTTTCTATCTGTCTGTTGTTCAGTTGGTCAGTCGGTGGGTTTATCCATCAGTCGACTTGTCCATAGGTTCATCTGTTCGTCCTTCGATCTGTCGTTCGTTCACTCCGTCCCTCCGTCCGTCCGTCGGTGTTTCAATATTCACACCATATATTTGCAAGTCCATTAAATGTTAAAATGTTATATTTATATCTAGACGTGTTACTACTCGCGCTACAATTACATACTCATATATTATATGACATGTATATGTATGTGTGTGTGTGTGTGTGTGTGTGTGTGTGTGTGTGTGTGTGTGTGTGTGTGTGTGGCTTTGTCAATGTGTTTAACCTGCCCAGGCATACTAGAGTGCCTCCTTAACTCTCGGCTGAATGTCGCGTTTTAACTCACGTAAAGCTTCTCCTAATTCATCAATGTCAAAGAATTTCTTTTATCTTTTCTTTAGTGCCCGTGGCCTGCCAATCATTTTCCGTGCAACACTGTAACTTAGCTAACCAGCCAACAAAAACTAACCTAGCAGTTAACCAATAACAAAGAACGTAGCTGTTAAACAAAAAAAAAAAAGAACCTACCAGTCAACCAACAACAAAGAACCTACCAGTTAACCTACAACAAAGAACCTAACAGTTAACCTACAACAAAGAACCTAACAGTTAACCAACAACAAATGAACCTAACAGTTAACCAACAACAAAGAATCTACCAGTTAAACAACAACAAAGATAGATAAGAGAAGTAATAAAGAACCTATCAGCTAACCAACAAACAATTAAGAACTTACCCCCCCCCCTCTCAACACACACACACACACACATTTATCTCATCAGTCCCGGGATGGTTAACCCGGTCAACAAATGCCCGCAGAAGTCGGATGTGTCGGCCTAACGGCGTAAGAACGCAGCTTTGCTGTAAACAGGCACAACGCAATCACATCCGGAAAAAAAACTCTGGATGAACGAAGAAGCAGAAGAAGATCTCATCAGTTAAGCCCCAGTCATCAAGTGTCATGTATATAATTATTTTTCCGCATATCCTTTACATGGCATCGCTGTCAACACCAGCATTTTACCGCTTGATTTCTTGACAAGATTACGCTCGCTAGTTTGCCATTGCTTTCTGAGCCGCCGGCTCACTTATCCCGTTAGTTACAACGTGGTGAGAACCGCTTCCAATTCTCGCTCGCTGCGTTACCCCACGTGGAAAAACGGGATTACAGAGAAAGTCGTTTAACGCCCAGAGCCAGGGAGTCCGGCTGTGTATAAATGGTGCGATAATATATGAAAGCCGCCGTAGCGTACGGCTAAGAGAGATAGCTGCTGAAGCAGGATATAACAATACAAAATGGAAACAGGCATGTTTGACTCCTGTGAGAAAAGTCAGAGATAATAAACACAGTGTACATATCTTACAAAGAACGCAAATCCGGCAAACAAAAATCACAGTGTAAAAATAACAATGATAATAATAACAACGTAAAAATAAGATAAAAATAAGTGTCACCAGAAAACACCGAATCGACGTATCGATCTTAGTAAACTTTATCAAACACAAACAGACCTAATGGAAAAGATGAAATTAGAAAGGGCGGTACACTTTGGCCGTCACGCCTCTTGCCCTTGCACGAGTCAGCGCGGTTCACTAGATTGTACAGAATTGATGTTTGAACAGATAACGCGAGCAATGTTTTCACATGTATATCTCCTTAGACATTTCTGAAAAGAGAGGCGGCATTTTGAGAGCACGCCGAACCGTATTATGTCACAATCACTGCACTCGGGATATTCCCAGACATCCTCTGTCCCACTATCAAACGTCACGCAAAAGTTCCCCTGTGTATTATTCCAGCAGCAATTTGATTAAAAATCCTGCCTGATGTCTCTTCTACACGGATGGCTCTGTGAACAGACAAAAGAAGTACCTGAGGGATCATCCATCCATCCATCATGTGCCATGCCGATATGTGTGGGCGGTCACGTTTTGCCATCTCACTCGATCACCAGAGTCGTCGGTCAGCTCCGTGTTCCTGTCTCGATCATGCCACGTGGCCAAGCCATCCAGGTATTTACTGCTCGGTCTTCTCCTTAGTCTAATCCCTTCGATCTTGCCAGTTGTCACTAATTTCTCCAAGTCATTTCTTCTCATAACATGCCCAAAAAATTTTGACTGTTTGCGTTTAATGATTCTACTCATTTTACGATCTTCATTAGTTTTTTGAAGGACTTGTTCATTGGTTTTTCTGTCTGTCCATGGTATTCTTTGCATTTTCCTCTGGAACCAGATTTCCACAGCCATCAGATGTTTTTCAGCTTGACTGCTCATTGTCCACGCTTCACATCCATACAAAAGTATAGCTTCTATGTAGCATTTCAACACTCTTTTTTCTCGTTTCAATTGATATCATTCTATTGGTCAGTATGTTTTTCATCTTGCAAAAGGCTACCTTCGCAATGGCAATTCTTGTTCTAATCTCTTCAAAGCATTTCCCATCAGATGTTATGACTGTTCCGAGATATCTGTACCGATTCACTTGCTTAAGAATATGCCCATTTACTCGTACATCACATTTTGGTATTTCCTTCTTCCCAGTGACGACCATAATCTGTGTCTTCTTACTATTCAATTCTAACCCTAGACGTTCACTGTGTGCAACAACCGCATCTACTAAGTTGAGTTGAGTTAAGAGCCGACAGCACTGCACTCAGGACATTCCCATACGTCCCACAGGCGCACGACCACATCTACCTTGTCCATAGGTAATCGGCCACCAAGAGGTGCATTCTCTGCCAGTTTATCATCAGCCTGTTCATTCGCCTGCACTGCCGCATGGCCAGGGCAAAAAAACAAACAAACAACAACATACAATTCTTATAATCTGTGACCTCTGAAGCTAGGTGAGCCATTCCATACGAAACATTCCTTTTTCCACTTTACTAAGCATACTCCTTGAGTTCGTGATGAAGACAATGTGTGTTGCAGTGGTCTTCTCTAACCAACGGAATGCGGTTGTGACTGCTTTCACCTCCATTCTCATGCTGGAGGTCGTAGCCTCATATGCCATACTCTCCTTTTTTCAAGAATCGCCCATTAGCCTTCACAATGAAACCTCAACCACTCCGTTTGGTTTTCACCACTGACCCGTCAGTATAGATCACCGCGTCACCTTGATGTGTGTTTCTCTGGATCAGTTGTTGCACCTCAAACTCTGTGCGGCCCGCTGCCCATTCTCTGCAGTCACGACTCAGTGTTACTATTACATTGCGCCAGTCCGTCCTGTCTGCCGGTACTTCAACCCAATCTTTTTCACGATTGATGGTCTACAGATCACACACCTGACGTATAGATATTTCCGCCTGTGCCATCCAGGACCTGCCTCGTCTTAGTCTACGACCTTTGAAAATATTCATGACTCACCAATGGCTAGACATGCTTCTTCTTCTTCTTGTAGTCCATGCTTTATGGCGTTGGCGGTCATGTCTGTCCATATCTTTCTGTATCTTGTGTTGCCAGTTATTTCTGACACTGAGATTCCTCCATGCCATGATGCCAAACCGCCTAGCATCTTCTCTTGGTCTCCTTCTGTCTCTCTTCCCATCCAATTTTACAATTGTGGCGACATACTCCAGCTTTTCTCTTCTCATGACATTGCTCTTTCTATCCTGCCACTGTGTTCTCGTCATCCTTTCATAAAAGCACATCTTCGCACCATCCACATAATTCCCCACTTGTCTGCTAATTGTCCACGATTCGCTCTCTACACATTGGCTCAGTATTGCATTAAGAACTCTTTTTTTTTAATCACCTCGTTTGACAAAGATGACTGGGCAGTAAACCAAACCAAAGCATTATTAAAGAGATGGTGTCGGGAAAAAAATAGACAAGTCAAATAGTTTGCAATGTAAAATACACGACAGTTATAAAATCCAAAGTGGATGGAAATGTTGAAGGTAGATGAGATAGAATTTGTCAACAGTACGACTGGAAAGATAACATCATGAGAAGTTGACATGTGATGTTGACATGCGCTGTTGACATGAGATGTTGACATGAGATCTGACAGTCGGCAGCTTATCCGAGTGTGCAATCACAGAGAGAAACAAACTGTGTTATTGTTTTATTGCAGCCAACCTTTGTTGTGGAGACGGCACTTAATTGATATGTGAATGACTTGGATGAAGATATAGCAACAACCCCCAGGGGTCAACTATAAAATGTCATCGTGAACAGAATGACGGAGTCCGAATTGAACTCATTACCTTCGTAGCACGAGGAAGGCGGCTTGGCCACTTGGTTGCGGAGACTCCAAAATTTGCTAATAACGCGATTATAGCACCACCGGAAATATGTCAACAACTCAGCACTAGGGCACGGCAACAGTCCGGCTTGTCCTGATTAGTGGGGAGTGCTGTAACAAGCGAAAGTGGCAACCCGTTCACCAATCAATCGATCTCCACAATGAAGGTTTGGGCGCAATAGATCTCCAACACTGTCTGTCTCTCGCCCTGACTACATTCTGTCAGACTGGTGTTTGCTATCTCTTGATGTTATCTTCCCACTTGTATCGTTGTCTACCTCTTGCCTTCAACCTTTCCCTCCAGTAAGGTTTTTATAAGAATATGATGTCTTTTAACGTGGCCGATATTATTTTACTTGCCTATTGTTAATTTCGTTCATCAACTCTCTTTTCATACCCAGTTTTTCTAGAACCTATGGATTTGATTATTTTTGTTTAATGAAATACGACATATTCTTGTGAATATCCACATATCCAAGGCCTCTATTCGACTTTATAGTTGTTTATTCAATGTCCAGGCTTCAGCGCCGTACAATAGTGTTGAATATACGTAGAATTTGACAATTCTCATTTTTAATGCACTATTAATCTCTTTAGATGTTAATACTGATTTCTGATGTTGAAAGCATTTTTGACCATTTCTATTCTTTTTTTTTTTTTTTTGGATTTGTGTTTCACTTCTGCCATCATCTGTTGTTTCATGTCCATTCATAGCCCATTCAAATTGATTTGGAAACCACGGAAACCATCCTCCCGTGTGTTGCCGGGGCCCATAAGGGAAGCAAAGAATAGCAACACTGTAGCCTACCACGCATGTCGTAAGAGGCGACTAAGGAGGCTTGATGGTTCCGTCGCCCTGCTACTGAGTGAGTGCGTGGCGCGACACTGTGAGCTGTGAGTTTCGTGTGAAATGCTTTTGAATCTGCCGAGGTTTCTTGGAACGTGACTGCATGTTCGGAGCGATGGCAGATGGCTATGTCCCAGAGTTGACCGGTTTTTGCCTTATGCAGAAATGCGTGGCTGCTGGGTTTCTGGTTGACTGCCAGTACCATCGACGATGAACTGTATTTTGTGGACTGTGTGGGTGAACATCTAGGAAACATCCAGATGGGAAAATGACTGCCGATTCCATCAGAGATAAACTGGATGTTTTGTGGGGGACTATTGTGTTGACATTCTGGCGGCAGCATTTTGCTCAGTGTATCTGTGAGGGCTGTTGCTTGTCGAGACTCCTGTCTTTTCCACTTTTCACATTGATCAGTGGGGAGCGTTTTGTGTGACATTCACTGGCACAGGAATGGAGCATAATGGGGACAACCCGTTTCTGTGAAGTTGGAACTGCGACTAACTAACTAACTAACCACGGAGGAAAAACTGAATCTTGCCAGAAATGGTCTCAAGTCTCTTCTCAGACTGTATACAATGAAGTCAGCGCTGTGGATGAGAGGGTACGGTGTCCTACTCAGGCTCAGAATGTACCGACTTGGAGCCGAGAATAGCATTGGGGATATTTCCTAGAATCACTGGTATCTAATGATATTACACGTCTCCTGGATCTTTTGGCAAGTGAGAGCGGACACTTAGCCTTTTTTGGACAAGGCCGAAAACATGAGGTTCCCAGTGCACGTTGTGCACGTTACATATCACATGCCAGTTGGAAACTGCACATAATCTGTATAGAGGATGTAGACCTCACACAAATGCATGCCGAAGTTGGACATACTGACCTTTGAGGTGCATACGTAGATATGAGGGATTTCCGTCAAAAGAGGAACCAAGACAAAGTCTACCATCATTGCGAATATCTGATTTGCACGCGTGTGCCTATAATTATACATTCATATCCGTCCAATGTGGTAATTATTACTAACAGGGATTAATGTTGTAAATAGTTATGACAATAATGCCGTGTCATCAGTGAAGACATAAACTGGCAACAAAATCACTACACGAAGTTTGGTAATTTAAAATGCAAGCGCTAGGGCAGACCGGAATAGCAATATCAAAAGATTGCTTTACAGTAAATCTGCAGTGTATGCTACAGCCCTGCAGAGCTGAAATATTACACCACAAACAATAAGTCAGAGACTTTGTGAAAAAAAATAGAAGACAGTCACTACTAACATAACATCATTGTATTCATTGGCTGTATGTAGTTTATTCTTCAGTATGGTTGCGAATATTGGACAATGAATATTGAGATAGTGAAGAAACTAAAGGTAGAAGAGATGTGGCGTGTGAGAAAATTGTTGAGAATATCGTGGCCATAGAACAAAACGAACACCAAGGAACTGATGGTGTAGGTTCTACTAGATTCTTCATAGAAACTATAGAATATTAAAAAAAAAAAAAAAAAAAGACAAACTGTAATGTATACGGCGCACGAAAAGAACATTTGGTCTGGTGAAATTACCCTTATGTGGGAACATATTGAACATTAGAAGCTCAGAAAGATGTATGTGGAAAGCTTAAACAACCGGACATGAAATAATAATATAAGCAACATTAATATATTTAAATGTCAAACAGCAGTGGTGATTGGAGACTCGAGATGGCCAGTGTCTGTTCCAGCCTTCTCAAGATAAGGATTACGGGAATATTAAGATACAGCTCTGACATAAACCTACTTTGTATCTACACAGTGTACTTCAACATAAGGATATTGACATGTCTCGCCTTGTCTCCACATCACAGATGTAATACATACATTAAATATATAGAATGTACATTTTGAAAATTAATATGTGAAAGAAAGCGCTATATAAAAAGATCAAAATAAGTCTAACGCCGTGATAAGTGGTGGACTGTGTCTAAACATATTGGTTGCCAAGAGACAAAGCTGCTGAAAGGTCATTAACATTGTAAACATACTGTTAGATGTGTAAGGGGGACCACTTCATCGGCGGCTCACGGGGCGCTCGGACAAGCTGCCACACTCGTCAGTCCAAAACTGGTCGTGCCAGGCAATTCACACACTTACAGAGGTACAGAAATAGGAGGAAACAACAGACATATTGGCATTCTTAAATGACAGGGCTGAGAAGTTGCGTGCATAGACAGATGTATCACGATTTCTCCAACAATATTTTGTGAGCGTTAGCATATTACTATGTATTTTTTATTATGCTGATGCCGTTGCCTAGAAAAAAGACATTCAAAGCTGCAGGATGATCCTAAACGTCGTTGTTAACACACTAACATTAGCCATTAAGAACATCCTTCAGTGTAAACGTTCACCAACTGTGATTGAACATTAATGAGAGTTAAATATGTGGTTATTACTATCTTCTTCTGTCCTAGATAATCGATTCAGTAAAATTCAGCGATTTATCTCTCAAGAATTGAACATTGCACCATAACCAACAAGAAGCTCTTTGAGTAGCCGGCGAAACATCAAGCTGGTTTGATGTTTGAAGTGGAAAAAGACAGAGTTGCAGTCTACTTCCCAGCCTGTTTAACGACTCTGCAGAAACTGTAATTCATTCATTCATTCATTCATTCATTCATTCAGTAGCATGTTCTTTGCAGAACCTCGCTCCCATAACAACCTTCCGGAAAACCTCTCGATCATAAGCAAGATGCCCCGCGTCTGATACACCCGTGTGGAGATCACCCGCCACATCCTGCACCCATCTTCTCTTTGGCCTTCCTCTTCCTCTCTTCCCAGGTATATACCCCTCCATTATTGTTCTCTCCAAATTTTCGTGAAGAAACTGTAATGGGGAACGTAAACAGTGATGGGACATGTGCTAATTTTGATCTACTCACAATTTGTCTAAACGATCTTTCCGAGGGCCGTGAAGGGAGCTACTTAAACTGCACAGGCCTGCTTTATGATAATGGTAGCCCTGAGTTGAACTGAGGTGAGTCAAGAACCGCCAGCATAAAACTCGGGAAATTCCCATACGCACCCCGTCCTCATCTTCAGCAGCCATTGAAGAGTTCCAATATTAATGGTACCAGTTGTAATCTGATTATATATTCATCTGGCCTTTACTTGGAGAGCTAAGTGTCCGTCAGATTCTCTGGTCGCTCCCTGCCGCATCAATCTCTCCAGGCAATGATGACGTATATGTTCTTCCACACTATAAACACGACCCAAAGGGCCTTGATCACATCTGTCTTATCGTGCACCAATACTACACCCAGAGATGCAGATCTAGTCAGTCTGTCCACATACCCGTTTCCCAACACACCAGCATGCCTCGGGGAAAAGATTCAATAGATGCTCCCTGTCTTTGATTTATTAATTGAGGCATGGCAATCTGTATGAAGAATGCCTGTCTTCACTGTACTCAGCATGCTGTGTGAGTTGGTTACAGTCTCGACATGTGTGATCTGTTTGTTTATCCTGCAGCCAGCGGGACCAAATGTTGACTACCTCTACCTCCATTCTCAGGATAGATGTTGTGGTACTATATGCCTGGCTCTTCTGCATTAAACTCTTTATTTCTTCTTCGTTTGTCAGACTGCTTTTGGTGTGAAGTGTCGTCACAGAAGGGAGGTAGAGGTAATGTTCTGTGTATCGCTTCTCTTGTTGCTTTTACTAGCGGCATATGCGATTTCTTCAATGTCTCGTTTACTTCATATAACCAATTCTTCCATTTTCTATGGCTGTCTGACACACTCCTCTCCACTCCCTGTGTTTTCGAGCATACACTCTACTCTGATTATGTCCCTGGCCTGAGCCATCCATGATTTTTCTCATATCAGCCTGTGGTCCTTGCCTGTGTCCAGGACTTCAGGCAGGAGTATTCTTTGTCCGTGGCCACTTGGAGATACGACGTAACCTGATGCACACTCAGTCTCAAACACACTATCAGCATGACCCTTGTGCACACCAGGATCCCCCGCATAGCTTCATTCTGTATGTTTCACGAGCCGACTCTGACACCGTGAGTAGTCCCAGCCATGCTCACATACTGGCAGAATCAGATGTTAATAGAGTATAAACAACAGACTTTGCTCCAAGCCCGTTGCTGTCAGTCTTCAGGGCGTTAAGTCCCTTCTTAGATCTCATAACAACTCCACCCACGTGATCATAAATAATAGGCTTCGGTCGTAGATGATATCCAGGTACCGTTGTTATATCTGGAACGTTGGCCTTAACAATCCTTTTGTCCAGAGAGCACCATAAGACAGACGCCTGATCTGGGTTGATGGCATCCCCATCTCTGTTGACCAGTCGATCACTTTGTTTACTGTCTCCTGCAACTCTTGCGCAATTTGCCTAGTGTCTCTCCCCTGCTTATAAGCAGGGACATAATCTGCAAATGTCAGTCATCTTCCATTTCCTGGTGCTTAGTGCTTGCATTCTTGCTTGTGTGGTAGCCCTAAAGAGTTCTAGTTGTAATTGCCTGATAACAAAAGTGCCAATGAAGCCGGAATAATGTAGGTTAAAGCAACAATTGTATAAGTCTAACAACAAAGGCTGCATTACAATAACAAACAACAGACTAGAATAGATTAGTAATGTGTGCCACAGCAGATGTATGTATGTGTGCGCGTTTGTGGATGTGTGTCTGTGTGTGTGTGTGTGTGCGCGCGCGCGCGTGCGAGTGCGCGTGCGTGCGTGTGTGTGTGTGTGTGTTTTTTTTTTTTTTATCGAATCTCTCTTTCTGTTTACATGAAACCCCAAATCCACGATGGTATTGCATATCCCTCCGTTATATTCCCAGCTATTAGTTCCAGTTGTGTTTTCTTTTCCTTGGTTAATAAAGGGAACTAAAACAAACAATATTAAAGTCTGGTAACATTTATCGCCCCACATTTATAATTTCTCTATGTGAATTAAATAGGTCCGTTGTTGAGCTAAAAAAATATATGCCATCTGCTGATGATATATGCAACCATGTGACCGGTTCTCCTCTGCTTGTAGTCTTCGAGCTTCGGCGATGCCTATAGAATTCTAAGAAGTCAAAGCATAAACTTCTCCTCTTCTTCTTCTCTTCTATCTACCTCAGTGGTATGTTGGGGGAGCTGTAACGATAGTTTGTGCGCTCTTTCCAATGCGCTATGTAGGTCTTCATTTATCTCAGGTTGGTCTTGATATCATCACTCCATCATTTACGTGGTCTTCCTCTTGCTCTGTATCCTTCATATGTCTTCAGTGTGACTCTTTCTGGAAGATAATACTCGTGCGATCTTGTGAGGTGGTGAAATCATTCAATCTTGTGTTTTTAAATGAATTGCATGACTGGCTTCATACCTAATCTTCCAGTTTCCCGATTCCTAATTCTATCTCTTACTGTTACTTCCGCAGCACTTCCAAGGCATCACATCCATGGTGTTATGATGATTCACTTGTTAGACACATTTGTTTGACAATGGAAGCATAAAATAAACTACTTCTGAAACATCCTTTCAATGTCATTTGCTATTCGACTACTGGTTCACGCAAGTTCTTTCACGATTACCTCAATGATAAGAATGTATGATGTTACTAAACATGGCACAAATAGCCTTTTTCCTTAGTACATAAGACCAATTTAAAGCTAACTGCAGTGAGAAAAGGGGTGTCGAATTGCTGTATGAATCCTGTACTGTTGTACGTATGTGAAATATGGGCAATAAGAAGTCACATTTAGAAACAATAGACATGTGGTTTCTAAGAAAGAGGGAAAGGATAACATGTACTTGCAGAAAAAAAAAATGATGAAGTCTTTCATGAATGAGATAAATACCTAAATGGCTTGGCCACGTGGCATAACTGAGACAAACACAGACCTGATCCAGGTCTCTGGTGATGTTGTAGGGTGGAGAAACATGGCCGCCACGTGGCATAACTGAGACAAACACAGACCTGATCCAGGTCTCTGGTGATGTTGTAGGGTGGAGAAACATGGCCGCCACGTGGCATAACTGAGACAAACACAGACCTGATCCAGGTCTCTGGTGATGTTGTAGGGTGGAGAAACATGGCCGCCACGTGGCATAACTGAGACAAATACAGACCTGATCCAGGTCTCTGGTGATGTTGTAGGGTGGAGAAACATGGCCACCACGTGGCATAACTGAGACAAACACAGACCTGATCCAGGAGTCTGGTGATGTTGTAGGGTGGAGAAACATGGCCGTCACGCTTATCCGCATGGCTGCTGCTGATGATGATGCTAAGACAAAGACAGTAGTGTTACTATCTTTCTTGTTATGATGATTATGGCAATAAAAATAACAATAATATTGGCTAGAGAAGTCAGGCGTGGACTGACCATAGCAGTTAAACAGTATAAAGAGCATAAGGCACAACAACAGCAAACTAGTTAGAGTAACATTGTTGAGAGTATGCATACTTCCTGTGGCTATGCACAAAGGTGAGTCATGTTAAGATTATGCATACTTTATGCTGCTATGCACAGAGGTGAGGCATGTTGAGATTATGCATACGACCTGTGGCTATGTACTGAGGTGAGTCATGCTGAGATTATGTATACTTCCTATGCTATGCACAGAGGTGAGGCATGGACCTTTTGACAATCCATAAGAAAGAACATTTCTGGATCTGATCATGTATGTTGCAGAAATGTTCTTAGAATATCATGGACCAAGGAAGAACAAAACAAACACTGACATTCTACAAGAGCTGAACATCAAAGACAACTAGCTTATAAACAGTATTGTGGTACTGAAACTGAAATACCCCGGCCATTTGACACGTGACTGCGGCTTGGCACGAACAACGATGAAAGGCGTGGTTCCTAGAAGATAGGGCAGGGGTCAACCAGCATGAAGATGGAGACAGGACATTGCAGTCACCGTGGGCATGAGGTGGCATGAGGCAGGAGAGATGGCCAGAGATCGAGACACTTTTCCTTGCGCCGTGATATCAACGACATCCTGCAAGAACTTACGACATGATAAGGAATAATAGCTCGGAATATGATTGCTGTGACAGCCAGAATATCTGATGATTTTGGAAATTACTATCCTCAAACACGGGGACAACGAAGTCGCCAATCAATGTATGCAGTATGTATGATCGCTGTTTTCGCCTCGGCAGTTCTAACAGCCGACAGGGATGAACTTAATGCTAGTGTGCCAGTCTTACTTCCTTGTCTCGAGGGCCTCACGATGCTCCGCTAGAGAATAAAATTGCGAGACAAGGGAGATAACTGGATAATACAATGTTTAATTTTCAGGTTATGTACCCTTAGACAATAATGGGCTTCTAAATTGTAGGACTGATTGTAAAATGTAGGCACTCAACCTCGTCATCTTTCTTTGCGACAGATAACAACTCTGACCACATGCACCATCATTAAAGTGCAATTACTGTCATATTATTTGTGGACCACGCACACGGCTTCTACAATGTATGCACAGCATCTCCTTCGTCAATTAATTATAATAAATAATGCGTTCCGAAGCAGCTTCCTGCTTTGGGGTTGTGAAGTGTAGCGCCATCACATTTTGTAGGTCTGAGAGCAAGGAGCAACAGGTGGCTAGTCTTTCTCTCTTGGGGAACCGCCAGCCCTCATTCTTTTCTAATTTGGCAAGCGACGAGCAGAAGTTTGGCCGTGCTCATGACATTACCAACACAGTTCGCTATCCACTTCGCCTGCGCGCCGCCCATTACAACTTGCCGGTGGGTTGGGGTGGGGTGGGGTGGGGTGGGGGGAGGCTGGAATTTATGACAAACAATGAATCTGGCTGAATATCAGTAAAGCTAAATATGAAATTAATAAATACATAAATCAGAAAGTGCAAACAAGTGCAACTTTACATTAACACAATCACAAGTGACAGGAAGGACGCTGCTGTTAGTAAAACTTCATCAGTTCACAAACACAAAAAGACACTGATATAACAAGACTTTAACATTACATTAATTAGCTATAAAAAAGTTACTTCGTTGTAATACCTACAGATGTTCTTAGGTGAAATCTGACAGCGATTAGATAGAACATTGCACTGAGCAGATACTGCTAGGCAAAAGTCTCAGTGTTGAATGATGACCACACTACAATATCAGCAACTAGATATGAGCAGTGAGTGCTGAGAGGGGGCTTAGATTTACTTCACATGTCCAGTACTGATTGATGCCCATGAAACCAGAATATTTTGTAGGCACAAGAGGACGTTAATGTGCCATGTGACACTAGTATCAAAGAGGCAAATGTTTAGACAAGCTAAGCTCAAACACATCTTTGCATAGCATGCAGGTGATAAAGACCCAACTTAATCTGTCTACCACGCGTCGAAAGGGTGGACAACAGGCACACAGAACAGGCTTTTTCCAGCCACCAGAAGGGAAGGAGTGATTTGAAAGATTTGTGTAGCAAAGTAGCAGTAAATTAACGACTAAGAAGTGGCAGAACGTGCGAAATAACCGACCGTAAACTGATGCAGAGGTGGAAGAGAGGCAGAAGAAAGCATACACCCAGTAAACTATACAAGACACCGGCTATAGAAGCCAAAGAAAACAGTATGAGCGACTTTGCTACTGATGTGTCTGGTGAAAAACCTTTACAAACATTGTACGTAGCATGTTCATCGATGGATGCCTAGAGGTATGGAAGTGGCCAAGCACCACACATAGAACTCAGTTTGCACAATGCTAAAGACACAAATTTGTCAGAAGCTGAGTCTCTCGGATAAACACAAGTGATAGCAATGGACATGAAAGTAATAGAGACAAAATTTGTCACATAACCTGTTATGTTAGGTTATGTCGAACGGCATCATTGAGCACAATGACAGACGACACAACCTATCTAAGCTTGTTTTAGTTTGCATTTAACTGTGTCTCCCAGCAAGGGAACATTATCGTCAAAATGACTAGACCGAGTAGACAGGAAACGATGGCGGTAGCCCTTGATCTCGAGGATGCGTACAATAAAGTTCGATATGATATTTTGAAGACCGCACTGATGGAGAAGGGGGTCAATTCCTGCCAAGTGCCGAATTCATGCCAAATGTCCAACATCTTGGGATTTGTCCAGGGTGAAATATTTATAATGGCTCGTACAAACACTTTACGATTTACAGATCTGCTATGCTTTGCGTCCTTAGACGACACAGACACCTTTATTGTAGAACAGCAACCACACGTGGCTGTCATAGACCGCAAGCTTCTTGTCGTTTCGCGTTCTGCGTATGACCCGCACACCCAATGCTTACAACAACACAATGCATGTTTAGTCTAATCGCCAGGAGGGACCTTGGTTGATGCATCTTATAGATCTTACTATTGTATAATTCACTTATTAACTTGCTTAACAGTTCTATTTCTACTCACGCACATAACTTGTAACCAACAAGTCTCTGTCACGGCGTGTCTCTGCCCGCTATTCTGGTCGAGGTGCTCTCAAAACTGTGTCACTCGCCACCACTTGTCGGCGTGTACCGCCCCATCGCCAGGCGTCAGCTTCAATGTGTTGTTTTATGATCGCCAACTTGCACAATAGGAACATTCTTTAACTTTGGACTGCGTCTCAGATGATTTCAATCGCTTTCCATCGCTTTCAAACGCTTTCAATCTACCTTCATCTTCCACGTCTCAGCGCCGTCTGCTTAACACCTGTTTTCCGGTTTTGGCCTGGGCGCTGTAATGTGACCACATTAACTCCGCCCCCTCATTCCACCGGTTTTTGCTTGATTTTTCAACTGTGTGTCTTAGTGACATCTATCTAGTTTCTACGTTTGCTCTATTTCTCGTATCCATCTCATGGTTGGTGAACTGGATAGCGGCCGTCCTTCACTCTGATCGGATTGCTCTCCGTCTGGGTGCATGGACCTCAGAGCCGCATATTTTAACCCCTGTACTGCCACAGGGATCCGCAATCTTATCGGTGCTCTTTAACGTGTATACGAGCAAGATTGCAAACCTAGAAGCACCAGGGGTTGGACGGATACTAACATTTGCAGATGATATTCTTGCATATAGGCAGGGGAAAGATAGGGAGCAAACAGTCCTGGAGCTACAGGCCACAGTAGACAAAGTGGTTGACTGTTGCACTGAAAGGAATCCTGTCATCTACCCAGAAAAGGCAGCTGTTTTGTGGTGCTCTCTGGAAAACAGGATTGTGAGAACTAATGTCCCAAGCCTCGCGATAGATGGTAGAAGCGTCAACAGAGAGAACAAACTGAAGTGTCTGGGAATCACATTTGACAGGAGCCTGTCCTTCAAGGACCATGTGGAGACGGTTGTGACAAGATCTCAAAAGGGTCTCAATGCACTTAAAACTATGGCTGCAATGGACACAGAGCAGAGAATGCTTTTCACACTATTCCAGCACTTGATCCTCTCAGTGATTGATTATGGGCTAGGACTGCTCACTGTCTCAAAGAGTCAGTTGGTGAAATTAGAGCGCAAACATAACGAAGCTATGCGGGTCATTCTGGGATGCATCAGAGACACCCCAGTAGTGTGTATGCGTTACATCCTTGGTTTGACGACTGTTGCTGGTAGGCTCAAGGTGATGCAGGCGAAGGCATACCCCAGAGTAGTTGCTGACACGGATCGCCCGTTGCATGAGACGCTGGACGTAGTTAAGGGTCAGCGACTGATAAGAGGGAAATCATGGATGGCTCAGGCGGAGGGTACGATCAGACAGGTGTGCATCTTGGAGAACATTACGCGAGGAGAGGAGTGGGTCAGAGTGCCAGCGGAGCAGTCAGACCTGTGCAGAGTTATAATCACATTGAGCCGGGAGTGCAGGGAGTGGCCAGCAGAGGCCACGGAAGGTGAAATCCAGCAACTAATTCAGGATAATGCTCGCCCGGGTGATGTGATTATATACACAGATGGTTCGATGTTGAGAGGCAGGAGAAGTGCCTGTTTTTTTTTTAGCAAAAGCTAATGGTCGACGTTTGGTGCAGGAGAGCCTGGCATATGATACCACAACATCTAGCTTAAGAATGGAGGTGGAGGCGGTCAGTGCAGCTACGATACACACACACACACATCGTGATTGTAACTGACTCAGAAAGCATGCTGAGTAGGGTGAGGACAGGCAAGCTTCGGGCAGAGTGGCTTGCTTCGCTTCGGAAGTCACGGGTGACAAGCATCGTCTGGATCTCTTCTCCGGGGCATGCTGGTGTGCTGGGGAATGAACAGGCGGACATATTGGCTGGCTCTGCAAAACTTAGTGAAGTATTGATGCATGATAAGGCAGACATGATTGCGGCCTTGTGGGAGCACGTGTACACCTCGGAGGAGCAAATGGAATCACCATGGTCTGGCAAAAATGCGACAGCGAGGGGTGACGAGAGGATCTGGCCGATGATCGACGCTCAGAGGAAAGGCGAGACGGACATATAATCAGATTGCTACTGGTACTGTTAGTGTTGGAACTCTTCGCTGGCTGCTGAGGATGGGGACGGAGCGCTTATGGGAATGCCGCGAATGCTGTGATGTCGGTTCCTAAATCAATCAATCCATCAGTCCAACGCTGTACAATCAGTGTCTGGCTTGAAGGCTCAGTATTATATCCATCAGTCCAACGCTGTACAATCAGTGTCTGGCTGGAAGGCTCAGTATTATATCCATCAGTCCAACGCTGTACAATCAGTGTCTGGCTGGAAGGTTCAGTATTATATCCATCAGTCCAACGCTCTACAATCAGTGTCTGGCTGGAAGGCTCAGTATTATATCCATCAGTTCAACGCTGTACAATCAGTGTCTGGCTGGAAGGCTCAGTATTATATCCATCAGTCCACCGCTGTACAATCAGTGTCTGGCTGGAAAGCTCAGTATTATATCCATCAGTCCAACGCTGAACAATCAGTGTCTGGCTGGAAGGCTCAGTATTATATCCATCAGTCCAACGCTCTACAATCAGTGTCTGGCTGGAAGGCTCAGTATTATATCCATCAGTCCAACGCTCTACAATCAGTGTCTGGCTGGAAGGCTCAGTATTATATCCATCAGTCCAACGCTCTACAATCAGTGTCTGGCTGGAAGGCTCAGTATTATATCCATCAGTCCAACGCTCTACAATCAGTGTCTGGCTGGAAGGCTCAGTATTATATCCATCAGTCCAACGCTCTACAATCAGTGTCTGGCTGGAAGGCTCAGTATTATATCCATCAGTCCACCGCCGTACAATCAGTGTCTGGCTGGAAGGCTCAGTATTATATCCATCAGTCCACCGCTGTACAATCAGTGTCTGGCTGGAAAGCTCAGTATTATATCCATCAGTCCACCGCTGTACAATCAGTGTCTGGCTGGAAAGCTCAGTATTATATCCATCAGTCCAACGCTGAACAATCAGTGTCTGGCTGGAAGTCTCAGTATTATATCCATCAGTCCAACGCTCTACAATCAGTGTCTGGCTGGAAGGCTCAGTATTATATCCATCAGTCCAACGCCGTACAATCAGTGTCTGGCTGGAAGGCTCAGTATTATATCCATCAGTCCAACGCTCTACAGTCAGTGTCTGGCTGGAAGGCTCAGTATTATATCCATCAGTCCAACGCTCTACAATCAGTGTCTGGCTGGAAGGCTCAGTATTATATCCATCAGTCCACCGCCGTACAATCAGTGTCTGGCTGGAAGGCTCAGTATTATATCCATCAGTCCACCGCCGTACAATCAGTGTCTGGCTGGAAGGCTCAGTATTATATCCATCAGTCCAACGCTGAACAATCAGTGTCTGGCTGGAAGGCTCAGTATTATATCCATCAGTCCAACGCTCTACAATCAGTGTCTGGCTGGAAGGCTCAGTATTATATCCATCAGTCCACCGCCGTACAATCAGTGTCTGGCTGGAAGGCTCAGTATTATATCCATCAGTCCACCGCCGTACAATCAGTGTCTGGCTGGAAGGCTCAGTATTATATCCATCAGTCCACCGCCGTACAATCAGTGTCTGGCTGGAAGGCTCAGTATTATATCCATCAGTCCACCGCTGTACAATCAGTGTCTGGCTGGAAGGCTCAGTATTATATCCATCAGTCCACCGCTGTACAATCAGTGTCTGGCTGGAAGGCTCAGTATTATATCCATCAGTCCACCGCCGTACAATCAGTGTCTGGCTGGAAGGCTCAGTATTATATCCATCAGTCCACCGCCGTACAATCAGTGTCTGGCTGGAAGGCTCAGTATTATATCCATCAGTCCACCGCCGTACAATCAGTGTCTGGCTGGAAGGCTCAGTATTATATCCATCAGTCCACCGCCGTACAATCAGTGTCTGGCTGGAAGGCTCAGTATTATATCCATCAGTCCACCGCCGTACAATCAGTGTCTGGCTGGAAGGCTCAGTATTATATCCATCAGTCCACCGCCGTACAATCAGTGTCTGGCTGGAAGGCTCAGTATTATATCCATCAGTCCACCGCTGTACAATCAGTGTCTGGCTGGAAGGCTCAGTATTATATCCATCAGTCCACCGCTGTACAATCAGTGTCTGGCTGGAAGGCTCAGTATTATATCCATCAGTCCACCGCTGTACAATCAGTGTCTGGCTGGAAGGCTCAGTATTATATCCACCAGTCCACCGCTGTACAATCAGTGTCTGGCTGGAAGGCTCAGTATTATATCCATCAGTCCACCGCCATACAATCAGTGTCTGGCTGGAAGGCTCAGTATTATATCCATCAGTCCACCGCTGTACAATCAGTGTCTGGCTGGAAGGCTCAGTATTATATCCATCAGTCCACCGCTGTACAATCAGTGTCTGGCTGGAAGGCTCAGTATTATATCCATCAGTCCACCGCTGTACAATCAGTGTCTGGCTGGAAGGCTCAGTATTATATCCATCAGTCCACCGCTGTACAATCAGTGTCTGGCTGGAAGGCTCAGTATTATATCCATCAGTCCACCGCCGTACAATCAGTGTCTGGCTGGAAGGCTCAGTATTATATCCATCAGTCCACAGCTGTACAATCAGTGTCTGGCTGGAAGGCTCAGTATTATATCCATCAGTCCACCGCTGTACAATCAGTGTCTGGCTGGAAGGCTCAGTATTATATCCATCAGTCCACCGCCGTACAATCAGTGTCTGGCTGGAAGGCTCAGTATTATATCCATCAGTCCACCGCTGTACAATCAGTGTCTGGCTGGAAGGCTCAGTATTATATCCATCAGTCCACCGCTGTACAATCAGTGTCTGGCTGGAAGGCTCAGTATTATATCCATCAGTCCACCGCTGTACAATCAGTGTCTGGCTGGAAGGCTCAGTATTATATCCATCAGTCCACCGCTGTACAATCAGTGTCTGGCTGGAAGGCTCAGTATTATATCCATCAGTCCACCGCCGTACAATCAGTGTCTGGCTGGAAGGCTCAGTATTATATCCATCAGTCCACCGCTGTACAATCAGTGTCTGGCTGGAAGGCTCAGTATTATATCCATCAGTCCACCGCTCTACAATCAGTGTCTGGCTGGAAGGCTCAGTATTATATCCATCAGTCCACCGCTCTACAATCAGTGTCTGGCTGGAAGGCTCAGTATTATATCCATCAGTCCACCGCTGTACAATCAGTGTCTGGCTGGAAGGCTCAGTATTATATCCATCAGTCCACCGCCGTACAATCAGTGTCTGGCTGGAAGGCTCAGTATTATATCCATCAGTCCACCGCTGTACAATCAGTGTCTGGCTGGAAGGCTCAGTATTATATCCATCAGTCCACCGCCGTACAATCAGTGTCTGGCTGGAAGGCTCAGTATTATATCCATCAGTCCACCGCTGTACAATCAGTGTCTGGCTGGAAGGCTCAGTATTATATCCATCAGTCCACCGCTGTACAATCAGTGTCTGGCTGGAAGGCTCAGTATTATATCCATCAGTCCAACGCTCTACAATCAGTGTCTGGCTGGAAGGCTCAGTATTATATCCATCAGTCCACCGCTGTACAATCAGTGTCTGGCTGGAAGGCTCAGTATTATATCCATCAGTCCACCGCTCTACAATCAGTGTCTGGCTGGAAGGCTCAGTATTATATCCATCAGTCCACCGCTCTACAATCAGTGTCTGGCTGGAAGGCTCAGTATTATATCCATCAGTCCACCGCTCTACAATCAGTGTCTGGCTGGAAGGCTCAGTATTATATCCATCAGTCCACCGCTCTACAATCAGTGTCTGGCTGGAAGGCTCAGTATTATATCCATCAGTCCACCGCTGTACAATCAGTGTCTGGCTGGAAGGCTCAGTATTATATCCATCAGTCCACCGCTGTACAATCAGTGTCTGGCTGGAAGGCTCAGTATTATATCCATCAGTCCACCGCTGTACAATCAGTGTCTGGCTGGAAGGCTCAGTATTATATCCATCAGTCCACCGCTCTACAATCAGTGTCTGGCTGGAAGGCTCAGTATTATATCCATCAGTCCACCGCTGTACAATCAGTGTCTGGCTGGAAGGCTCAGTATTATATCCATCAGTCCACCGCTCTACAATCAGTGTCTGGCTGGAAGGCTCAGTATTATATCCATCAGTCCACCGCTGTACAATCAGTGTCTGGCTGGAAGGCTCAGTATTATATCCATCAGTCCACCGCTCTACAATCAGTGTCTGGCTGGAAGGCTCAGTATTGTATCCATCAGTCCAACGCTCTACAATCAGTGTCTGGCTGGAAGGCTCAGTATTGTACCTGACATCTGCTGATCGAGACCAAACATTATTGGTTTGCTAGAAGTGCTAGGACGTGGATCCTTACAAACCATAAACCATAATCACGTGTGTATCTCAGTGTTTGTGTGTGTGTGTGTGTGTGTGTGTGTGTGTGTGTGTGTGTGTGTGTGTGTGTGTGTGTGTGTGTGTGAGTGTGAGTCTATTTGTGTATTTATGTGTCCGTCTGTCAGTGTTGTATTTCGGTATGTCTATGTGTATCTATGTGTTTGTATGTATGTATGCATGCTCGTGTATCCGAATGTCTGTTTTTCTGCATATATGTGAGTCTATCTCTGTCCGTATATTTTTTTTCTGTGTCTGTTAATCTACCAGCCTGACCTTTTCTGTCCTGAAAACTTCACGAAATAAAACTATCGGGTTGCAAGTTTCAGCTGATCCACTGCCACATTTATTGGGGGGGGGGGGGGGAATAGACAAAGAAAGAAAGAAAGAAAAACTAAGCGCATCATTTATGGCGCATTATACCGGATTAAATTTCACAGAGATTCCCTTTTCTTTCCGACATTTCCCTGTGGTTCAAACTGCTCATCTTGTGTTTGGGAACAAGATAAGGACACAGTTAGACACAAGGACACAATTAGACACGAGGACATAGTTAAGCGCGAGGTAACACTTAGACAGGAGGACACAGTTAGACATGAGGGTAAACTACGGCAGGAGGACACAATTAGAAAAAAGGACACAATAGGACACGAGGACATAGTTAAACACGAGGTCACACTTAGACAGGAGGACACAGACAGGAGAATACAGTTAGACATGTGGACATAGTTATACAGGAGGACACAGACATGTATCCTTCTGTCTAACTGTATCCTCCTGTCTGTGTCCTCCTGTCTAACTGTGGCCTTCTGTCTAACTGTATCCTTCTGTCTAACTGTATCCTCCTGTCTAACTGTGTCCTTATGTCTAACTGTGTCCTTCTGTCTAACTGTGTCCTTCTGTCTAACTGTATCCTTCTGTCTAACTGTGTCCTTCTGTCTAACTGTGTCCTTATGTCTAACTGTGTCCTTCTGTCTAACTGTGGCCTCCTGTCTAACTGTGGCCTCGTGTCTAACTGTGGCCTCCTGTCTAACTGTGTCCTTCTGTCTAACTGTGGCCTCGTGTCTAACTGTGTCCTCCTGTCTAACTGTGTCCTTCTGTCTAACTGTGGCCTTCTGTCTAACTGTGTCCTTCTGTCTAACTGTGTCCTTCTGTCTAACTGTGTCCTTCTGTCTAACTGTGTCCTTCTGTCTAACTGTATCCTTCTGTCTAACTGTATCCTTATGTCTAACTGTATCCTTCTGTCTAACTGTATCCTTCTGTCTAACTGTGGCCTCCTGTCTAACTGTGGCCTCGTGTCTAACTGTGGCCTCCTGTCTAACTGTGTCCTTCTGTCTAACTGTGGCCTCGTGTCTAACTGTGTCCTGTGTTAGACAGGAAGACAGAGATAGGATGACACAGTTAGACAGGAGGACACGGACAGCATGACACAGTTAGACAGAAGGACACAGTTAGACAGGAGGACAGATACAGGATGACACAGTTAGACAGGAGGACACAGTTAGACAGGAGGACACAGAGAGGATGGCACAGTTAGACAGGGGGACACAGACAGGATGACACAGTTAGACAGGAGGACACAATTAGACAGGAGGACACAGATAGGATGACACAGTAAGACAGGAGGACACAGTTAGACAGTAGGACACAGTTAGACAGAAGGACAAGTTAGACAGCAGGATGCAGTTAGATATGAAGGCAAACGTCGTCAGGAGGACACAGTTAGACAGGATGACACAGTTAGACAGGAGGACACAGTTAGACAGGATGACACAGTTAGACAGGAGGACACAGTTAGACAGGAGAACACAGTTAGACAGGAGGATACAGTTAGACAGGAGAACACAGTTAGACAGGAGGACACAGTTAGACAGAAGGACAAGTTAGACAGCAGGATACAGTTAGATATGAAGGCAAACCTCGTCAGGAGGACACAGTTAGACAGGATGGCACAGTTAGACAGGAGGACACAGTTAGACAGGATGACACAGTTAGACAGGAGGACACAGTTAGACAGGAGGACACAGTTAGACAGGAGGACACAGTTAGACAGGAGGACACAGTTAGACAGGAGGACACAGTTAGACAGGAGGACACAGTTAGACAGGAGGACACAGTTAGACAGGAGGACACAGTTAGACAGGAGGACACAGTTAGACAGAAGGACAAGTTAGACAGCAGGATACAGTTAGATATGAAGGCAAACCTCGTCAGGAGGACACAGTTAGACAGGATGACACAGTTAGACAGGAGGACACAGTTAGACAGGAGGACACTGTTAGACAGCAGGATACAGTTAGATATGAAGGCAAAGCTCGTCAGGAGGACACAGTTAGACAGGATGACAGAGATAGACAGGAGGACACAGTTAGACAGGAGGACACTGTTAGACAGCAGGATACAGTTAGATATGAAGGCAAAGCTCGTCAGGAGGACACAGTTAGAAGGATGGCACAGTTGGACAGGAGGACACAGTTAGACAGGAGGACACGTTTAGACAGGAGGACACAGTTAGACAGAAGGACACAGTTAGACAGAAGGACAAGTTAGACAGCAGGATACAGTTAGATATGAAGGCAAACCTCGTCAGGAGGACACAGTTAGACAGGATGGCACAGTTAGACAGGAGGACACAGTTAGACAGGATGACACAGTTAGACAGGAGGACACAGTTAGACAGAAGGACAAGTTAGACAGCAGGATACAGTTAGATATGAAGGCAAACCTCGTCAGGAGGACACAGTTAGACAGGATGACACAGTTAGACAGGAGGACACAGTTAGACAGGAGGACACTGTTAGACAGCAGGATACAGTTAGACAGGAGGACACTGTTAAACAGCAGGATACAGTTAGACAGGATGACACAGTTAGACAGGATGACACAGTTAGACAGGAGGACACTGTTAGACAGCAGAATACAGTTAGACAGGAGGACACTGTTAGACAGCAGGATACAGTTAGACAGGATGACACAGTTAGACAGGAGGACACTGTTAAACAGCAGGACACAGTTAGACAGGATGACACAGTTAGACAGGAGGACACTGTTAGACAGGATGACACAGTTAGACAGCAGGATACAGTTAGACATGATGACACAGTTAGACAGGATGACACAGTTAGACAGGAGGACACTGTTAGACAGCAGAATACAGTTAGACAGGAGGACACTGTTAGACAGCAGGATACAGTTAGACATGATGACACAGTTAGACAGGATGACACAGTTAGACAGGAGGACACTGTTAGACAGCAGGATACAGTTAGACAGGATGACACAGTTAGACAGCAGGATACAGTTAGACAGGAGGACACAGTTAGACAGCAGGATACAGTTAGACAGGATGACACAGTTAGACAGCAGGATACAGTTAGACAGGAGGACACAGTTAGACAGCAGGATACAGTTAGACAGGAGTACATTGTTAGACAGCAGGATACAGTTAGATATGAAGGCAAAGCTCGTCAGGAGGACACAGTTAGACAGGAGGACACAGTTAGACAGGATGACACAGTTAGACAGCAGGATACAGTTAGACAGGAGTACATTGTTAGACAGCAGGATACAGTTAGATATGAAGGCAAAGCTCGTCAGGAGGACACAGTTAGACAGGAGGACACAGTTAGACAGGATGACACAGTTAGACAGCAGGATACAGTTAGACAGGATGACACAGTTAGACAGCAGGATACAGTTAGACAGGAGGACACAGTTAGACAGCAGGATACAGTTAGACAGGATGACACAGTTAGACAGCAGGATACAGTTAGACAGGAGTACATTGTTAGACAGCAGGATACAGTTAGACAGGAGTACATTGTTAGACAGCAGGATACAGTTAGATATGAAGGCAAAGCTCGTCAGGAGGACACAGAGACAGCAGGATACAGTTAGACAGGATGACACAGTTAGACAGCAGGATACAGTTAGACAGGATGACACAGTTAGACAGCAGGATACAGTTAGACAGGAGGACACAGTTAGACAGCAGGATACAGTTAGACAGGATGACACAGTTAGACAGCAGGATACAGTTAGACAGGAGGACACAGTTAGACAGCAGGATACAGTTAGACAGGATGACACAGTTAGACAGCAGGATACAGTTAGACAGGAGGACACAGTTAGACAGCAGGATACAGTTAGACAGGATGACACAGTTAGACAGCAGGATACAGTTAGACAGGAGTACATTGTTAGACAGCAGGATACAGTTAGACAGGAGTACATTGTTAGACAGCAGGATACAGTTAGATATGAAGGCAAAGCTCGTCAGGAGGACACAGTTAGACAGCAGGATACAGTTAGACAGGATGACACAGTTAGACAGCAGGATACAGTTAGACAGGAGGACACAGTTAGACAGCAGGATACAGTTAGACAGGATGACACAGTTAGACAGCAGGATACAGTTAGACAGGATGACACAGTTAGACAGCAGGATACAGTTAGACAGGAGGACACAGTTAGACAGCAGGATACAGTTAGACAGGATGACACAGTTAGACAGCAGGATACAGTTAGACAGGATGACACAGTTAGACAGCAGGATACAGTTAGACAGGAGTACATTGTTAGACAGCAGGATACAGTTAGATATGAAGGCAAAGCTCGTCAGGAGGACACAGTTAGACAGGAGGACACAGTTAGACAGGATGACACAGTTAGACAGCAGGATACAGTTAGACAGGAGTACATTGTTAGACAGCAGGATACAGTTAGATATGAAGGCAAAGCTCGTCAGGAGGACACAGTTAGACAGGAGGACACAGTTAGACAGGATGACACAGTTAGACAGCAGGATACAGTTAGACAGGATGACACAGTTAGACAGCAGGATACAGTTAGACAGGAGGACACAGTTAGACAGCAGGATACAGTTAGACAGGATGACACAGTTAGACAGCAGGATACAGTTAGACAGGAGTACATTGTTAGACAGCAGGATACAGTTAGATATGAAGGCAAAGCTCGTCAGGAGGACACAGTTAGACAGGAGGACACAGTTAGACAGGATGACACAGTTAGACAGGAGGACACAGTTAGACAGGATGACACAGTTAGACAGCAGGATACAGTTAGACAGGAGGACACTGTTAGACAGCAGGATACAGTTAGATATGAAGGCAAAGCTCGTCAGGAGGACACAGTTAGACAGGAGGACACAGTTAGACAGGAGGACACAGTTAGACAGGAGGACACAGTTAGACAGGAGGACACAGTTAGACAGGATGACACAGTTAGACAGGAGGACACAGTTAGACAGGAGGACACAGTTAGACAGGAGGACACAGTTAGACAGGATGACACAGTTAGACAGGAGGACACAGTTAGACAGGAGGACACAGTTAGACAGGAGGACACAGTTAGACAGGAGGATACAGTTAGACAGGAGGACACAGTTAGACAGGAGGACACAGTTAGACAGGATGACACAGTTAGACAGGAGGACACAGTTAGACAGGAGGACACAGTTAGACAGGAGGACACAGTTAGACAGGAGGACACAGTTAGACAGGAGGACACAGTTAGACATGAGGACACAGTTAGACAGGAGGACACAGTTAAACAGGAGGACACAGTTAGACAGGAGGACACAGTTAGACATGAGGACACAGTTAGACAGGAGGACACAGTTAGACAGGAGGACACAGTTAGACAGGAGGACACAGTTAGACAGGAGGACACAGTTAGACAGGAGGACACAGTTAGACAGGAGGACACAGTTAGACAGAAGAACACAGTTAGACAGGAGGACACAGTTAGACAGGAGGACACAGTTAGACAGGAGGACACAGTTAGACAGGAGGACACAGTTAGACATGAGGACACAGTTAGACAGGAGGACACAGTTAGACAGGAGGACACAGTTAGACAGGAGGACACAGTTAGACAGGAGGTCACAGTTAGACAGGAGGACACAGTTAGACATGAGGACACAGTTAGACAGAAGGACACAGTTAGACAGGAGGACACAGTTAGACAGGAGGACACAGTTAGACAGGAGGACACAGTTAGACAGGAGGACACAGTTAGACAGGAGGACACAGTTAGACATGAGGACACAGTTAGACATGAGGACACAGTTAGACAGGAGGACACAGTTAGACAGGAGGACACAGTTAGCCAGGAGGACACAGTTAGACAGGAGGACACAGTTAGACAGGAGGACACAGTTAGACAGGAGGACACATTTAGACAGGAGGACAGAGATAAGAGGACACATACCAGAGGACACGGCGATGCTGGAGACACGGCGGAAGTAGTTGCCCGAACACATCTTATCCTTGTCAATCATTGACAGACAGAGGGAAAGCGAGAGAAGGAGAGAGACAGGGCGAAAGAGGAAGAGAGAGAGATACGCATAGAGAAAGCGGGAGAGCGCAATAGAAGAGAGGGAAAGACATAAAATGAAAGAGGGAGAAGAGAAAGTGATGAAGAAAGGATTAGTTAGGGAGAGTTTGCAAAGGGAGAGAAAATGAGCCATAGAGAGTGAGATAGAATGAGTGAGGGTGAGAAAAAAATGCAGAAGACACAGCAAAATGGAAGAGTTAAACAGAGAGCTGATGAGAGAAGCTGAAAAAAAGTGTTAAAGATAGTGCAAGAAAAAAAAATAGAGGGGGAGAGAGAGAGAGAGAGAGAGAGAGAGAGAGAGAGAGAGAGAGAGAGAGAGAGAGAGAGAGAGAGAGAGAGAGAGAGAGAGAGGTGGGGGAAGGCAATGAAAGAAAGTTTAGTTGATGTTGCCAGATCAGTCTATGTTGAGTTATGTGACTAAGAAACAATATGACATGAACATTTACAATAAAATAAACTAAATGTGAAGATAGGGAAACAAAACTCACTTACTCTCAGGAAATAAATGACCGTAGACCCCGAGGTAGACCAAGAAGACGGTGGAGAGATAATACATGTACAGACTTACATGCACTTGGAATCATCGACTGGCAAGAGAAGGTCAACCAGAGAGACGATTGGAGACGGATTGTATCTGCAGCAAAGAACCTCAATGGCTCGGAACGCTGAAGAAGAAGAAGAAGAAATGTGAACTACTTTTTGAACAATTTCATAATCTCATCACAGAAGAGGAGGAGGAGGAGGAGGAGGAGGAGGAGGAGGAGGAGGATAAGGAACATGACAAGGAGCAGGAGCCGGAGTAGGGGCCAGAGGAGTAAGAGAAGGAGCATGAGAAGGAGCAGGAGAAGGCGCAGGAGGAGGAAGAGGCGAAGGAACAGGAGAAGGAGTAGGAGAAGGAGGAGGAGCGGGTGTAGGAGAAGGAGAATGAGCAGGAGAAGGAGCAGGAGAAGGGGCAGGAGCAGGAGGAGGAGCAGAAGAAGAAGGAGCAGCAAGAGAAGGAGCAGGAGAAACAGGAGAGGGAGCAGGAAAAGGAGCAGGAGAAGGCGCAGGAGGAGGAAGAGGCGAAGGAACAGGAGAAGGAGTAGGAGAAGGATGAGGAGCGGTGTAGGAGAAGGAGAATGAGCAGGAGAAGGAGCAGGAGAAGGGGCAGGAGCAGGAGGAGGAGCAGAAGAAGAAGGAGCAGCAAGAGAAGGAGCAGGAGAAACAGGAGAGGGAGCAGGAAAAGGAGCAGGAGAAGGCGCAGGAGGAGGAAGAGGCGAAGGAACAGGAGAAGGAGTAGGAGAAGGAGGAGAAGCGGGTGTAGGAGAAGGAGAATGAGCAGGAGAAGGAGCAGGAGAAGGGGCAGGAGCAGGAGGAGGAGCAGAAGAAGAAGGAGCAGCAAGAGAAGGAGCAGGAGAAACAGGAGAGGGAGCAGGAAAAGGAGCAGGAGTAGGAGCAGGAGTAGGATCAGGAGTAGGGTCAGAAGAAGAAGCAGAGCAGGAGTAGGGGCAGGAGTAGGGTCAGAAGAAGAAGCAGAGCAGGAGTAGGGGCAGGAGTAGGGGGAAGAGCAGGTGAAGGAGACGGAGCAAGAGAAGGAACAGGAGCAGGAGATGGAGCAAGGGTATGAGCAGGGGAAGGAGGAGGAGCAGAAGGAGGAGCAGGGGACGAAGCAGGAGAAGGAGGAGGAGCAGGGACAGGAGAAGGATGAGAATGGTAAAATGGAGCGGAGGGACAATGGGAGAGAGTGCATCAGAGAGATAGAGAAAATGAGAGATGAAGAATACATCACTGTTGGACTGTGTCTAACATTATAGCGTGTACAGACATGACATATTGTGTACTTTGTTACAATACAATGTGTACATGATCAAGACATATAAGAGCATCACAGAGATGTACACTTATACTGGTGGATACTTTGTTTTCCCCAGTGTGTGTGTGCGCGTGATTGCGGGGCGGGCGGGCGTGCGTGCGTGCGTGTGTGTGTGTGTGTGTGTGTGTGTGTGTGTGTGTGTGCGTGTGTGTGTGTGTGTTCTTGCATTTTCCCGCAAACTAAGCTTGAAGTGACAGACATATCGGGAAAACTGCAGAGTTATCGAAGGAGAATCATCAAATAAAACACACGGTGAGTTGGACGTCTGCCAGACCAGCCGAGTAGATAATCATATTATGAAACTGAGGCGGGTGCACGCGGAAACGCCCATTGGGAATGACCGACTTGGCGCTCTGTATACGAAATAGTTGTTGCATTTAAGTTTGTGCCAGCCCAATTAGCATAGCGCGCCCTTCTGGGTAAGGCTGTCATTAAGAATTATTCAAATGTGTTTCAGGCGGTGGTGTTGAATATGTGTAGAAGCAGACTTGTCTTGCGTGGACACGCATACGCCTGTACCCAACACTTCATTGGCTAACTCTTTACATACATAAACAGCCAGCCTTCATCCAACCTTACCAGTGACAAGATAACATACAGAATTGTCTGTCTGTCTCTCTTGTTTTTTGTATGTCTGCCGGTCTAAATGTTTATCTATCTGCCGGTCCAACTGTTTATCTATCAGTTTGTTCCTCTTTAAATCATTATGTCTGTCCTGCCATCCACCCATCCATCCATCCATCCAACCAACCATATATCCATCAATTCCCATAGCTATTCATAAAACCACCCATCTGTACATCTGTATGCCTGTCCTTCTAACTATATACCTGTATGTGTATCTCTCTCCATCTCTCTATCTCTGTGTGTCTATTTATTTATACGTCTGTCTAATATTTAAAAAAAAAAGATCTGGAGACATTACACATCCCTGCCTATTAAGAGAGGTGTTAGGCAGGGATGTGTAAAGTCTCCAGATCTTGTTTCCCTATACAGTGAAAATATTTTCAGAAATGTAGAATATATAAATGGAATCGGCATTGGAGGACGAAACATCAATAACATTAGATATGCAGATGATACAGTATTGATTGCAGACAATGCGCAGGATCTGCAACAATTAGTAGATTCGATTGTTGTACACAGTGAGCAACTGGGGTTAGAATTAAATTGTAAAAAGACACAGGTTATGGTAGTCACTAGGAAGAACGAAATACCACAATGTAATATACAAGTAAATGGGACTATTGTTCAACAAGTGAATCGGTACAATTATCTCGGAACAGTCATAACATCTGATGGGAGATGCCTTGAAGAGATTAGAACAAGAATCGCCATGATGACAGTAGCCTTTAGCAAGATGAAAAACATTCTGACCAATACAAAGATGTCAATTGAAACGAGAAAAAGAGTGTTAAGGGGATACATAGAGCCTGTTCTTTTGTATGGATGTGAAACTTGGACAATGAGCAGTCAAGCTGAAAAACATCTGATGGCTGCAGAAAAGTGGTTTATGAGGAAAATGCAAAGAATACCATGGACAAACCAATGACCAAGTACTACAGGAGACAAATGACAATCGTAAATTGATTAGAGAAATTAGACGTAGACAGTCAACATTTTTGGACATGTTATGAGAAGAAATAGATTGGAGAACTTAGTGACAACTGGCAAGATCGAAGGAAACAGACCAAGCGGAAGACCGAGAAGAAAATTCCTGGATGGCTTGGCCACATGGCATGGTCGAGACAGGAACACACCCTTGCTTAACTCCACTCTTGATTTCAAACTCTTCAGAAGTTGCACCATCAAACTTGATTATACCCTTCATGCCTGTGTGGAACGATTCCACAAAGAATAGAAGAGTATGGTGGGCAGCCAATCTTCTTTAGTGCCTTGAACAGACCCTCACGACTGACCAAATCAAATGCCTTTGTGAGGTCGATGAAGGCAATAAACAGTGGTTGATTCTGTTCACGGCATTTTTCTTGCATTTGTCGCAATGAGAATATCATATCAATGGTAGACCGGTTCTGTCGAAAGGCACACTGTGATTCGCTGTAGACTTGATCTCCTGGGACTTGAAGTCTGCGCAGAACAATTCTGGCAAATACTTTTCCAACAATACACAGAAGTGAGATACCCCTATAGTTGTTGCAGCCGCTCCGATCGCCCTTGTTCTTGTACAGTGTTATGATGCTTGAATCTTTTAAATCCTGTGGGACTTGTCCTTCTCGCCAGCATATCTCTATTAGCTGGTGGATCTGTAGAGTGAGTGTGTCTTGCCCACTCCTGATAACCTCTATTGGAATCCCATCCTTACCTGGAGCCTTGCCAGATGCAAGTTCATTTATAGCACACTTAACTTCTGTTATGGTGGGAAGTGTGTCCAGGTGGTCAAGAGTTGGTAGAGCCTCTATGGCGTTGAGGGCATCATCCGCTAGTTTGGTCTCACTTGAGTAAAGCTGCAAATAGTGCTCTACCCATCTGTCCATCTGCTGTTTCTTATCAGTGATGATTTCTCCAGTCAAGGTTTTCAATTGTGCACTTCTTTTGATCACTGGACCACAGGTTTTCCTTATTCCTTCATACATGCTTCTTATGTTTCCCTTATCACTTGTGATTTGAATGGACTCACATAACTTGATCCAATAATCATTTGCACACTGCCTGGCAGCCTTTTGCACATCCTTCCTAGCTTGCCTTAGCTCACTCAGAGTGTTACGCGTTGGTCTTTCCTTGTTTCTTAAGAGAGCTATCTTCTTCTTATCAATCAAGGGCTGCAGAGTCTCGCTGTTTGCCGCAAACCAGTCCTATCTCTTATGATCCACAGTGCCGTAAACCCCTATGGCAGTTTTATAAAGAGTTTCTTTAAGTTGGCCCCACTTTTCATTTACTGTACAATTTTCTGGTGTATCAGTAAAAGCGTCTTCAAGTTGCTGTTGAAACTGAAAGCACTTTTCAGGATCGTGAGTGTTAATAATATTAATCCTGGGGCTAGATTTGTGTTTAGCTGTGTAGATTCTCTTTGGTCTCAGTCTAACCCTTGCAACAACCAAATAATTATTCGTAGCACAGTCAGCACTGTGATAACTTCGAGTCAATGATATATGGTTCAGATGTTGTCTCCGTGTGATGATGAAGTCCAGCTGGTGCCAATAGCCGGATCTTAGATGTTTCCATGTGACTGTATGCATCTCTTTTGTTTTAAAAAAGGAGTTTGTAATACATAGGTCATTACTGGTGCAATGCTCCAGCAGCCTTTGCCCATTTTCATTCATGCGACCGATGTTGTTTTTCCAAGGTACACTGGCCATGAACTCGAGTCCTTGCCAACACGAGCATTGAAATCACCGAGCATATAAATATAGTCAGATTTTGGAACTGCCTTGATAACGGAGTCTAACTCCTCATAGAACGAATCCTTCACATCATCAGAGGAATCGAGTGTCGGTGCATATACAGTAATAATGGTGACAAAACCACAAGAGGTTGCCAAGCGCAGGGATAATAGTCTTCAATTTCCTCTGGAAATTTCCTCTGCTGGAATTTCAATCATTCCCAGTAGCGAATTCTTCACTGCAAAGCCCACACCGTGTTGCCTTTTTTCTGCCTGCCCTCTACCCTTCCAAAAAAAGGTGTAATTGTTTTCCCTGAGTGACCCTTCCTCAGCGAGGCGAGTATCCTGCAGGCCAACAGTATCAATGTTAAGACGATTGAGTTCAGCATCAATCACAGCCGTTTCTCTCACATCGTCAATATTGGTCAAGTCAGTGGAAAATCCTGGACACATGGTTCTCAGGTTCCAGGTTGCAAGCCGTAGCTTGAGGTTTCTATTTTTATTTTTATTTGTACCTGGTGCATTGGTTTTACAGCGTGCGAATCAAATTTTGTCCTAGCCCCAAGCACCTATTCAAGCAGGCAGGCTGTGGCGGATCAGCACCCAATTGGCCGGGGGCTGCCCAGCTTGAGGCGGGCGGTAGCTGATCAGTGACACCTGTAGGTGTCTCACACCGTCAGAGGCAACGCGTGGCGCCCCATGTCTACGCCAATTGACAGGGATTTATAACCCGTAACAGTTGCCTCTCGCTTTGATTCCGAGACCAGTTAAGACCAGAGATGGAGTTATTGCCTCTCCATAGCACAAAGCCCGGGCTAAAATATAGAGATCATGTGTTGCCCATGCAGCATGATCCCTCTCTCGGCCTGCCTAGTTCACTCCAGAGGAAAGGTAACACCTCTATATCTGGAACAAGACAAACTGCAGAAGCTTCCGAATCAGCAAAGCGATGCTCTAACTGTCCGCTTGTCGGAGCTTCGATCCTAGACCAGCCGCCAACCAAGGCTTAGGGCCTGGTCTGCCCTGCCATGACATTTTGTCTTTAGGTTGCATTTCCTCGCACCAGGGTAAGGCTTGTGCCCTCTCACTTGCACTCTTCAGCCCGAAGCCGTTGGCACAATGTAGGGTGTCGGGTTTGGTAAAGCGCTGCCCAACGTTCGGCGCTAAAAGAAAGCAGGTAGTACTGTCTACTGTTATACGGTAGCTCAGTCATGTCTGACTAAGCCCTGACAATTCGAGAACCAAGTGATGACTTGGAATCTACAACCATGGGCAGGATGCGACAACAGCAAATTAAAAGAGGCGTGGCCAAACAAGAACACTACGCGGGAAACCAAAGAAGATTTTTAAACCAACACAGATCTGATGTCGTCAGTCCATATACGCTGCGGGATTAACTGAGGAGGGGATCCGAGCACTTATGGACGAATGTTTCCATGTGCAATGAGGATGATCTGTCGTCTAACTAACTAATTTATCCAATATATTTTATCTTATTTAATCATATTTATCGTATATTGTCTATCTTATTATCTTATTTCTCCGTCCATCTAATATATCTTATCTCTCTCTCCCTTCTTTCCACCCTCCCTCCCCCCTCCATCCATCCATCCAGCCAGCCAGCCAACCACCCAGCCAATCAAATATCTGTCTGTCTGTTTGTCTGTCTATCTGTCTGTCTGTCTGTCTATTTTTCTTTCTGCTCATCTGTCTGTCCGTCAGCCTGCTTATCTGTGTCTGTCTGTCTAATCTAATCCTATCTATCTATCTATCTATCTATCTATCTATCTGTCTGTCTGTCTGTCTGTCTGTCTGTCTAACTCTCGTCTATCAAACAGTTAGCACGTCTCTCTGCGTGTCAGCCAGCCTGTATAAATGTTTAAAGCCAACTCGTTGGTCCATTAATGAAGGACCCAACAAAGACAGGACACTCACCCAAGATGAGCTGACACATTGACGCCCCTCCTGGCAGCTTCATGTGCACTCACTAGCAGCGGCACGTGTATCAGTTCAAAGCAAGTCAGTGCAAAACAAAACAAAACAAAATAAAACAAAGAACAATTTCTAGCGGGGGAAGATTGTTTATGTTGGCTACGTTTGTAAAAACGTGTGATTGTTTTATAATGGAAAATTCTAGAATATCGTTCGGTTGGGAATACTTGCTGTTGCTGTCCATTTTTATTGGATATCTATTGGTTTTTATTAGAGGAACTATGGTCAGAGTTCTAACTACGGGCAGATTGTTTATTACTTCTGTAAAGTTTGTTTATTACGGGTTCATCTTTTAGAATGTAACACCCACATAAGAGGAATTTAATTAAGTATCTGAGGAATGTTATCCAGGTATACCCGAGGGGATGGGCTCCTATCCTCTATCAAGATCACCGTCTAGAAGCTAATTTTATGGCTCGTTCCCCAACGGGAAGATACTAAGGATATGTTCGTATCTACACGAATTAATGTAAAGTATGTAAATTTAGGTTTCTTGGGAAGGTGTGGAGACCACGGACTGTTGCCACTATCCTCAAACTGGATGCCCTTCTCTATCACTGGGGAAAAGGTGCTAGTGTGCAGGTGCCCGCCCTCATGCGGTCTCAAATAGTATTCTCATCTCTGATGTATACACTTACACAGGTATTGATAGACTAGACCAGCAATGTCAGGACAGAACATTCACAGTATAAACAGGACATACAGTGACATCACATAATATTTACGGCTAGCACATAATCTTTGTGTTTATAAAAAAATCTTTAAGAATCACTCAAACAATGGTCTCGTAACATTAAGTGTAATAAATCAAAAGTATGACAACAAAGTATATTTTTCACATTGAATACATCTGTGAAGAAAAAATGGCATATATGTCACGAGGCGGGGTTTTTACTCAGGTTTGATCGGTGCCTCGCTATTAAAAGATAAGTTCCCGATCAGCTGGCGCCCTGAGCATTGGCTCGTGGGTATGATCCATACTGAGCTGAAGAACATGAGATCCTCACACTGAATATACCAACAGGAAAGCAGGACTCTCTCTCTCATCCAAGAACAGCTTGAAACAGCCTGATGAAGGGAACAGCGATGTATATTTACCGCCGACAGACACCAGATGACAGTCACAAACGTTTATAAGCTTGAGTCTTCAGGCTCTCACTCTCATCTCACATTCCTGCACTGTGCTCGTAAATCACACATTCATACCTGGCGTGAGTGTTGGGTGACTAAGTCTTCTATCAACTGCAATGGTGATATCAGAGGCGACGACTCCCGGCCGTCCCATCACGTCGATATATAAGTACCATGGCCAAACCTGTACGCCTAATGTCACTGAGCTAAGCGTGAGCCATACTTGCGTGTATCTCTACGTGTGCGAATATCGTTGCGCATGGAGAATGTCAAACGAATTGTTCTATGAGCTTTGTCTATGGAAGCTGGCGATGGCAAGCCTAAAACTACCGTTCTGTATGTAAGTTGGCGATGGAATGCTTAAACCTACCGTTCTGTATGTGAGCTGGCGATGGAATGCTTAAACCTACCGTTCTGTATGTGAGCTGGCGATGGAATGCCCACAACTACAGTTGGGTTGTTATGCTACGTACTACTATGACGTGGCCCTCGTTTATTACAAGTGCCACAATGTGCAACTTTCTACTATTATTCTATTTGTATATACTGATGCACTCACTCATCAGTTTAACTCTACCAGCCTGTCATCTGCTCTATGACAATGTTCACATGAAATGTCTACTGAGGTGAATGTATAATTGTGGGGGGAAAAACCCAATTGAATCATTCAATATACACCACAAATAGATATATGCATCCTAAGTAACTACTACATAAGTAAAAGGATATTGTGATGTCTGCTGCAGCTGATATCAGCCGGTAGGTACTTCGGTGTATCTGGAATTCTACTGGATGAAAGTCTCTTCCATGGAGTCAGTTTTCTATCAGAGGGTCATCTTCAATGTAAGTGAGGTATAGTAATGTTCTTCAGTTAGGATCTAACATCTGGAATTCTAATTGGGTTCATGGGTTACATGGATTAGATCTTTGAAGGATGGGGGTGGTGGATGATGCAAGGAAGAATGCTGCAATAAAATGTGGGCTGGCAAGAGATGGACATGAACATACTACTTTCCTGCCCTCAGCAACCGCATCTTCAAAAAGTCGGCTTCCAGCTACACCGCCCATCTGACGGTCCAAACAAATATAACTTCATAAGCAATTGCCAAAATTCATATATCAGTAAAGTATAAAACATGTTGTAAAAAAAACAATCAAGAAAATAAGAGAATAAGAAAATAAGAAGGGAAAGAATGTGTCCACTCAATGGTGCGATCACCTCTCTCTTCTCTTTATAGATGGCATTCACAATCCATCATCTCATGCTGTAAGGTCCTAATGGAATCAACTCTTGATGAAACCAGGACAATAAAATAAGATAGTCATAACTTTAAGACCAGGGAGTCTGGTTGTGTTAAAGTAAGTTGATTCAAATCATCAAGAATGTAACAGACATGTTGGGATGAAGGTAGGTTGTGGTAGAGGCATGTTGTGATTAAGATAAAGGTATATTGTGATGAAGGTGGGTTGATGTAAATTCATGTTATGATAAATGCATGTAAAGGATGTATGTAGTGACATTGCCTAGTAAGTCAGAGCTAGGTTGAGACAGTTGCTTGATAAGACATTGTGTGTTGAGATGGATGTAAGTTGAGTTAATGGCCAACCTTATAACATCATAATCATCATTATTCCCATAGAGTGCCTGTATGAAAGCCCATCTTTCCTTTCTCTGGGTTAGGTTTAGATCTTAAATGCCCATCATCATCATCCTCATCCTCATCCTCATCATCATCATCATCATCATGTATTGATATAACTGCCTTTTTATATCAGAGGGACAGATTATAGCTTTTCCTCCCACAACAAAGAAATCTTTCTTAATCATCATCTATTTTACACAATCACCAATGCAAATATATTTATCTCCTGAGTTTATGTGAGAGCCTTTATAAGAATTATGTATTTAGCATAAGCACTGATTTAAACAAAACAGGTATGGTCATTCCCTGCGGTCTCTTCTAACCAGAGGGCTGGAGGACGACATTGCTAAACCGCCCAAGGTTGCAGGTTATCTCGCGCACGTAGTCAGAAATGGGCCGCCTTATAGTCCTATTTCGGAACGTAAATGGCATGCCATTGAACGTAAGAATCACCTAGTCATCATCACTATGGTGTGAGACTGTTGGTGGGTCCGCCTAACATTTTGGTATATGGTGCAACTCTTATTAATGAGCATTTCTTCTCAGAACAAAACATGGGAATTTCACAAAACATATTCAGGGGGGAAAATGTGAATCGAAGAATCACACAATATATACATTCCTACACGTATGAGTCAGTGTACAGGGTGTTAAAGAGATAGACTCTAATCTACATTTCCTCTGCAAAAGCATCAATGCCTAACAAGTGCCTTTGAAAAGTGCATTATCCATGTATTTAGAAAAGTAGTTATACACATATGCAGTTAGAAGGAAATATTCTTTATTAGCATTTTGTAACAAAATGTCTAGCTGAAGGTTCTAACAAGGCAAGTGCAGTGAACAGAAAAACATGGCGCTTGGCCGTTAGAAGGAAAATTCGTTAGTAGCTTATTGTAACAAAATGTAAGGAAATATTCTTTAGTAGCATTTTGTAACAGAATATAAGGAAATATTCTTTAGGAGCATATTGTAATAGAATATAAGGAAATAATCTTTAGTAACATATTGTAACAGAATATCTAGCTGAAGTGGCGCATGGCAAGTGCCTTGAACAGAAAAACATGGCGCTTGGCCTTTATTCCAACAGGAACGAGCGAATAGTTATGATCATTTGTAAGCATCTTAAACATTACATCGACATTATTAAAAAATATAAACATCGTATTACCTTAACCTCAATGATCGATTCAACACACATTATTAGCTGAGCCTAGCCGAGGTAACCTAGAACACTGCCTTGATCTGCTTCAACACACCATGCTGGTGATCGTGTTGAAGTTTTCGCAAGGACTAATCTCAATTATCCCGCAATTGTGCCTATAAGGGTCTGGCTGGCGTCTCTGGCCCGGCTTTAGCCAATCGCTTTCATTGGTTTGCATTGGTCATCATAATTCGGTAATTTTTGGCGGTTTGGAACAGCTATTTTCAGAATATATATATATATATATATATATATATATATATATATATATATATATATATATATATATATATATATATATATATGAAAACGAAATTGAATGCTAAAGCAGAGGGAGACAGGGTTTCCCAATACTTGGGTGCTAGAGAAAAAGAAATGCAACGTCGACTGCGTTAGGGCCACAGTTAAGAAGAGAGAGTAAAAAAAGAGAAGAGTTCAAGCACCTCATACATTCCTCTCGCCTGTCAAGAAAGAGATAGGATAAGAAGAAGATGGTTACCAGGTTCGGGTAGACAGAGAATCAAGATATCTTAATTTTTGATTCCAGGCAATGAATTACCACATAGGCAGTTCCAACCACAGCAATTATTCAACTCAAATAACAAACCAAATAACATACTGATATCAATTTTATTGCAAAAAAAATGAACCCTTTCAAAACCGAGCTAATGCCAAACAAATCAAAACCCCATAATTCTATCCGTAATTAGGAACCCAAATAGACTCCTGATACAACCATACTAACTCATAGCTGCAAATAAACAAACAAAATGCACAAAATTATAGACTCTGCCACCATTTGACACATTCAGTTGCATCCATAAAAAGACTTCACAGGACAACCAGTACGACAATGGTGTAGGTAAACAATGTCTTTGTGGCACAAACATAGACATGGACTGTGTAAATTCACACCAACCACATGATGCTTCCACTGGACAACACTGATACGAATAGGTTATAGGATATGCTCCACATAAAAGAATAAATGACAAAGCACACCTACTCCACAGCATCCTACGCTTGCTACCCGCTCACCACATATCCCTAGTCTCGCACCATATCCATCATCACAATCACCATCACAATCATAATTACCATATGATCACTCTTGCAGGGTCATGCTCACAACCATGTCACCATAGCCATATAGCCATCACAATCATCAAATGATCACTCTTACCATAGCCTCATCATCCCAATCATCTTATCTGACATCACTACCTGATCAGCCTCAACATAGCCATTACCACAATCATATCACCATCACCATCATTCTTACCCTAGCCATCATCACAATCCTAATCCCAATCATCTTAACTGAGATCACTACACGATGCCAAGGCTACACCGCAACACCAATAAGTAACAAAATCAACGCAGAGCCCAACTGAGCTACACCGGTGTACAACGACTCTAACAGGACAACACCATTTGAACATGTACATACAGGACATAAATACAATTCAATGCACCAACAGCAATCAAGCAGACATATATGATATGCAACTCAATATGACATCACCAGGACACAGGCTATAACCTAAGTCACCGCCAACAACTCAGACATATAACACCACATAAAGTCATTACAATATTATTCCCCACTTTGATCAAGCTCAGCCAATAATACCCCAGATCCATTATGAGTGCCCTGTTCACCACCTCTTGTACTGGCTGATCAGGAGACTATTCTTACTCTAACAGGACAACACCATTTGAACATGTACATACAGGACATAAATACAATTCAATGCACCAACAGCAATCAAGCAGACATATATGATATGCAACTCAATATGACATCACCAGGACACAGGCTATAACCTAAGTCACCGCCAACAACTCAGACATATAACACCACATAAAGTCATTACAATATTATTCCCCACTTTGATCAAGCTCAGCCAATAATACCCCAGATCCATTATGAGTGCCCTGTTCACCACCTCTTGTACTGGCTGATCAGGAGACTATTCTTATTTGTTCACATTTGTCAAACCTGAACAACACAGATTATTATCCCCATAATCATGAACCTTATAATTATAAACAACACTATCATATGTGTAGTGTTCAACCTGGCACCTTCATCACTGCACACAGTCATGAATAATTATTACCATAGCTACATTTATCTAGGAGAACATAACAGACATTGTCATCAAGCATCACCTGTCTATTGCTTTCACCGTGCCACTCTACACCTCCGTACGCCAACCATCACTACAGTTTTAGCATTATTGAGATATACTAAGTCATCTGACTTCAAACACAATATAGTATAGTGGGGGTGCCTCTGGCTGTGCAGTTCATAATGGCCTAGTTTGATCACTGCGGATCATTCGCCTCAGCCATTGCTGTGCACTTATAAACAAAGCTACCAGCCTAATGTAATTTCTACTAATAACTAAACCCACACTGATATGCCATAACAGAGACACACTGATTCTTCCTGTCATGGTAATTTAAATGCGCCCACAATGCACCACACCTAAAACATTACCTGTTATACCTGTTATGTGCCACAAACATAAATATGGTTTCCCCACCCTGTTGTCATTTTCATGGGTATAGTTATATTTCAATACACCTCCCTGCAGCACTTGGCCTGGCTACCTCTTTACAGATTTTCCTTCTCACTAGCATTAATGATAACCCCATTTTCTGTGCCTCCGTTCTCCATATACTCTCTTGGCTGTGATAATCCTACCCCTTATCATATATCCAACACTGCTGTGTTCAGGTCCCTACAGGTGCAATGACTTTCCTCCTTTCAGAACCTGGGCATCCTGGCTTCTAATACATTCTCTGTTCATGGTGATGCCACCATCATCATGTGCCACTTCTACAACATTCATTATAGGGATTATTTAAATGCATTATAAGAATCCAATCATAGTATTCACAAGTGGAATTCTTCAACAACAGCCTGTCCAGCCTACCTCAAGCCTTTGTGATCACAACAAAGTCACACCCAGCCCACAACAACAGCGCAGTCTTCAGGTGATTGTTCATCTCAACACAGGAGGAGTATTCCCTACATCTCTTCCTACCGTCTCTCTACCTTTCTACTTGTCTGAATTCTGCTAAGCTACTGGGACATTTGAGCGGTCTCCTCTTGTACACATCACTGCGAATCTCCACCTATCTTCTTATTTACTTTTTCAACTTGCATTCAGCCATCTTGCAGAAGCCGGCGATCTTGCGCAGACCGTATGCGCAGTAGCCTGTCAGGAGAGCTATACACGGTTATATTCTGCTGGGAATGTACTCGCAGGTTTTCCTACATGCTAGCAACTTGAATTTAATGGTCACACTCAGGAATTAGCTAGTAATTAATTATATTTTACATATTGGAAGGGCAAACCTCCGTTTATTATTACACTTCGCCTATCATGCGAATGGTGGGTTCTTGGTTAACTCCGTGCCTTCTCTATCTTATAAAATTATTCAGTAGCATTGCAAATGTTAACTCTTTCTTAGATTTAAAACTAAGTATAGAGAATACATACCAGTCACAGCGATCAATATTTTTGTAACATTGGTGATTTTATCACTCAAAGTGGCATTTGCGCCATTCCTCAGTGGCTTTAGCTAATTTCAAGTTTCGGGCTTAGGCACCCTCTGGCTTTCCAACTGTCTATGTCCTTCGTCACGAAAACTCCACAGTTATTAATTAGAGTTTCACCTACAATGATGTCACAGATAAAATATCCCACATATGGGATTGTTGCACCGTTGGCAGCTGTCAATTTTATGAATTTTTCTTCTCTTAATGTACAGTCTTTAAATAGGCTTTTAAAACAGGTCTCAGTTAGTTATTGTGGATACCTGGGAACCTGTATCTATAACACACAGCACTTCCCTACCAGCTATTGTCACTGTTTCTTCTGGTTTTCCACCTACCAGTTTCACATTGGAGTCAACACGCTCCCCATCCAACACCTGACTCCCAGTCCTGGAGGAGTCTAGTTTGGTGCCTGTCTACACCGATAACCTGGATGCACTGGTTCATTGCAGCGCCAACAGCGTGGCACTTGAAGCTGCTGGTTACCGGACAGTCTATCAAGTCTTGCACCCATCTTTGCCATCTCTCTCCGCAAGGATGCCACCTCATTAAATCTGGGATTGAAATTCCCTCGGTACGTTCGGCCTGGTCTAGCCTGTTCAGGTTGGCTTTGTGCTGGTTGTGTAACCAGATGTTCTGGTGCCCTCTCTATCTGTTGACTCTCCTCCCAGGCTGGTGGAGGCGCGTGCACTTGAATTCTCTTGGAATTATCAACTGCACTGTCTCTCACCTCTACCTCTTTTACCTCTACACTCTGTGTTGGTTTAACACTCTCCCATCTCTGAGCACAGTCTCTGACCTCCAGAAAAGTTACAGCGGGGTTCTGCAGGACTTTCTCCTTTAAGGTTGTCTGGGTAAAGCTGTCTCTGACCCCCACCACCAGCTGATCTCTTAGGGCGTCCCCATCTAGCAGTGGGACCCCTTGTGCTGCTTGGGCCTTGGTGACCCCCTTGTATTCCGCATTTACACGGTGGGAGAAGTCATGGATTGACTCTCCAGCTCGCTGACGCATTGACAGAAATGATGCCAAGAGTTCACGTAAGCTTTTCTTCTCACCGTAAACTTTCAGCAGGGCTTGCAACATAGCCTCAGGGTCATCATCTGATGCATGAAGTTCTAACTCCCTGCGCACAGGGCTGGTGATACTGTCTAAGATTGTATCTACCTGGTCAGCTACCTCCAACATACCGGCTCGCCATGCAGACCTCACCTCTCTCACATATTCTTCTATGGTTGGCCCACCTTTTTCACCGAAGCAACGGACTGCCCTTCTCGATGGCACAACAATGTATCTAATTGCCTCAGTGAGCTCTTTTGGTTGAGCGTTCACTGGCCGGGGATCTTCGGTCCCTACTGAAGACGTTGCTGCAGAATCGTCTGTTCCCACTCTTGAGGCGGAACGGGTGCCACGAGCTGCCATGATGGAAGTGGCACTCAAGATCTGCTGTTCCTCTGCTCCTGAGCCTTCCTCCAGTATCACTTGTCTATCTGGGTTCCACAATCCCCACTTAATGCTAAAAAATACCCGCTACAAATCTAACCCAAAAAAATGAGCAATTGCTGTATGTAAGAACAATTCCAGTGGGATAATTCAAAGGCTGTCATTACCTGGCTCAGGCTCGCCACTTGAAAACGAAATTGAATGCTAAAGCAGAGGGAGACAGGGTTTCCCAATACTTGGGTGCTAGAGAAAAAGAAATGCAACGTCGACTGCGTTAGGGCCACAGTTAAGAAGAGAGAGTAAAAAAAAGAGAAGAGTTCAAGCACCTCATACATTCCTCTCGCCTGTCAAGAAAGAGATAGGATAAGAAGAAGATGGTTACCAGGTTCCGGTAGACAGAGAATCAAGATATCTTAATTTTTGATTCCAGGCAATGAATTACCACATAGGCCGTTCCAACCACAGCAATTATTCAACTCAAATAACAAACCAAATAACATACTGATATCAATTTTATGGCAAAAAAAATGAACCCTTTCAAAACCGAGCTAATGCCAAACAAATCAAAACCCCATAATTCTATCCGTAATTAAGAACCCAAATAGACTCCTGATATGACCATACTAACGCATAGCTGCAAATAAACAAACAAAATGCACAAAATTATAGACTCTGCCACCATTTGACACATTCAGTTGCATCCATAAAAAGACTTCACAGGACAACCAGTACGACAATGGTGTAGGTAAACAATGTCTTTGTGGCACAAACATAGACATGGACTGTGTAAATTCACACCAACCACATGATGCTTCCACTGGACAACAATGATACGAATAGGTTATAGGATATGCTCCACATAAAAGAATAAATGACAAAGCACACCTACTCCACAGCATCCTACGCTTGCTACCCGCTCACCACATATCCATAGTCTCGCACCATATCCATCATCACAATCACCATCACAATCATAATTACCATATGATCACTCTTGCAGGGTCATGCTCACAACCATGTCACCATAGCCATATAACCATCACAATCATCAAATGATCACTCTTACCATAGCCTCATCATCCCAATCATCTTATCTGACATCACTACCTGATCAGCCTCAACATAGCCATTACCACAATCATATCACCATCACAATCATCAAATGATCACTCTTACCATAGCCATCATCATCCCAATCATCTTATCTGACATCACTACCTGATCAGCCTCAACATAGTCATTACCACAATCATATCACCATCACAATCATTCTTACCCTAGCCATCATCACAATCCTAATCCCAATCATCTTAGCTGAGATCACTACACGATGCCAAGGCTACACCGCAACACCAATAAGTAACAAAATCAACGCAGAGCCCAACTGAGCTACACCGGTGTACAACGACTCTAACAGGACAACACCATTTGAACATGTACATACAGGACATAAATACAATTCAATGCACCAACAGCAATCAAGCAGACATATATGATATGCAACTCAATATGACATCACCAGGACACAGGCTATAACATAAGTCACCGCCAACAACTCAGACATATAACACCACATAAAGGCATTACAATATTATTCCCCACTTTGATCAAGCTCAGCCAATAATACCCCAGATCCATTATGAGTGCCCTGTTCTCCATATACTCTCTTGGCTGTGATAATCCTACCCCTTATCATATATCCAACACTGCTGTGTTCAGGTCCCTACAGGTGCAATGACTTTCCTCTTGTCAGAACCTGGGCATCCTGGCTTCTAATACATTCTCTGTTCATGGTGATGCCATCATCATCATGTGCCACTTCTACAACATTCATTATAGGGATTATTTAAATGCATTATAAGAATCCAATCATAGTATTCACAAGTGGAATTCTTCAACAACAGCCTGTCCAGCCTACCTCAAGCCTTTGTGATCACAACAAAGTCACACCCAGCCCACAACAACAGCGCAGTCTTCAGGTGATTGTTCATCTCAACACAGGAGGAGTATTCCCTACATCTCTTCCTACCGTCTCTCTACCTTTCTACTTGTCTGAATTCTGCTAAGCTACTTGGACATTTGAGCGGTCGCCTCTTGTACACATCACTGCGAATCTCCACCTATCTTCTTGTTTACCTTTTCAACTTGCATTCAGCCATCTTGCAGAAGCCGGCGATCTTGCGCAGACCGTATGCGCAGTAGCCTGTCAGGAGAGCTATACACGGTTATATTCTGCTGGGAATGTACTCCCAGGTTTTCCTACATGCTAGCAACTTGAATTTAATGGTCACACTCAGGAATTAGTTAGTAATTAATTATATTTTACATATTGGAAGGGCAAACCTCCGTTTATTATTACACTTTGCCTATCATGCGAATTGAGGGTTCTTGATTAACCCCGCGCCTTCTCCATCTTATAAAATTATTCAGTAGCATTGCAAATATCAACTCTTTCTTAGATTTAGAACTAAGTATAGAAAATACATACCAGTCACAGCGATCAATATTTTTGTAACATTGGTGATTTTATCACTCAAAGTGGCATTTGCGCCATTCCTCAGTGGCTTTAGCTAATTTCAAGTTTCGGGCTTAGGCACCCTCTGGCTTCCCAATTTGGTTTGAAGAGGCCCCTTTTATCCCGATGCTGGCGCGGCTTCGCAACCTAAGTCACACGGACATTTCCATGTATCCCACGAGGGACTACCAATCAGCTTACAGCACGCCCTGGCCAATTTGCATGTTTAATCTGCATCTCTAACTTACTTGACCCCCGCTACGTCCCCACCTGGGCTCAGAGTCTGCTGTGGGTGCATGTGTGTTCCCACAGCCGTAAATATGTCAGCTTGGGTACCTGCTATTGTCCCCTGATAGTCTCCGTGTTTATTTCCAATCTCGTATGCACCTATAAACTATGTGGCATGTGTCTTTTTCTGACAGCTCCAGATTAATCCTGAACTGTTTGTACCTATAAATTCCCCACCATCTAGAGTTACTCACGGCCACTTGACAGTTCAGAACAGATTTACGTTACTTTTGGTTGAAAAATCTTACTCTAGTTTCAGTTTGGGTGACCCAGAGTTTACCAGTTCATTTGTCGCCCCAGGCCCTGAACTCCTTAACCGTTTAAAACATATCCTGGTCAATGAACTTAGGTACTTCCAAATTCCACGACCCATCGGTATTGGTGGCATCACTATCTAGTGCCTTATTATCCCATTTTGTGACGCATCAGTCGTTCACACACACACATATATATATATATATATATGTATATATATCCTGTCAGTCGAGAAATCTTACATGACTCTCCTGTCAGCTGAGAAATTTTACACGAATCTCCTGTCAGCCGACACGTCTCACTTAACCCTCCTGTCAGCCGGGATATGTTACATGACTCTCCTGTCAGCCCAGATCTGTTCCATGACTCTCCTGTCAACCGAGATATGTTACATACTCTCCTCTCAGCCCAGATCTGTTACATGGCTCTCCTGTCAGCCGAGAAATCTTTCATGACTCTCCTATCAGCTGAAATATCTTGCATGACTCTTCAGTCAGCCGAGAAATCTGACATGACTCTCCTTCAGCCGAGATATCTCACATGACTCTCCAATCAGCCGAGATATCTTACATGACTCTCATGTCAGCCGAAAAATCTTACATGGCTCTCCTGTCAGCCGAGATATCATACATCACTCTCCTGTCAGCTGAGAAATCTTACATGACTCTCCTATCAGACAAGATATCTTACATGACTCTCATAATACCAAAGAAATCTTACATGACGCTCCTGTCAGCCGAAATATCTTACATGACTCTCCTGTCAGCGGAGATATCTTACATGACTCTAACGAGGTGGATACTCTTTTTGTAGATACTACTTGGGTTTGTCATATTGTGGTAGATATTCTTGATGGACAAACAACAAACAAGCTCAAAGGATAAAGACATAGGATGTGTCAGCTGACAGGAGAGTCAGGTAAGATATGTCAGCTGACAGCCGAGAAGTCTTATATTAGTCTCCTATCTGTCGAGAAATCTTACATGACTCTCCTGTCATCCGAGAAATCTTACACGATTCACCTGTAAGCTGACATGTCTTACCTGACTCTCCTGCAGCTGACACATCCTACGTCTTTCTCCTTTGAGCTTGTTTGTTGTTTGTCCATCAGGAATGATGATGACCATTCATTTCATCCAGTGGGGTGAAAGTATGGAGCCGTGAGTTCTAAGATGGCTGATAAGGCCTATTTTGGCTCGAAATGTTCTTTGCCAATGTGGACAAAGAATGCTTGACGTTTCTGGAGGAGGATTTACTGCAGTGGTTTTTCTGTCTTGCCTTTTCTCCCCAGCTATAGCAGTCCTGGTTGCCTCACACGTGACTACACCCTTGCGTAATGATGCACGCCACGAATTTCAATCTCTGGCTGCAGTCTCCCAGGTGTCATGATGAATTCCAAAAGCATTCAGTGAGAGTTTTAGAGTGTCTTTAAAGCGTTTCCTCTGGCCTTTTGAGCTTACACAACCTACTTCATGCTCTTTTCAGCCGACACATCCTTCTTGACGCACCCTTCAGCCGACACATCCGACTTCACGTGCTATTCATCCGACATATCCCCCTTCCCCTTGTCACTTCCAACTTGATGCGCCTTTCACCCGACACATCCAACGTCAGAACGGCATTTCTCGGAAGAGAGTTCGCTTTGATCTGTTTTGATGCTGCCTGTTTCCACGATCAGAAATGAAAATATAAATAAGGTGTTTGTCATCTCTATTTACTTGACCTTGAAGAAAGCAGTCAGGCTTTGTATCTCTGACTGCATTCATCTCTTTTGTTGAGTGATCAGTCCTAATATGCTTAATTGGACACTAAACCTTTTTCTTGGCAAATAAGAACACTATCAATTAAGCCGCTTGCTAGTGATGTATTTAAAAACGAATACTTTGATTTGAAATGTTGTGATAGCAAACGCTATCGAAGATGATAATATTACAATAATTGATTCGATAAACGAAATCAGCAAGACAAAGATAACAATGATTTTATTGCAGAGCTCAAACGCGAATTCCTACTTTCTTATGTTTATAAAAGCGGGTTCATAAATCGGCTAATGGGAACTTGACCACTTTTGTTCATACATGGATTCGCCTCATTAGTAAAACATCAGTAATCAAATATCTTCCACAGCGCTATTGATATGTCACGTATGATCTGCTCTAGCCTCATCATTGGAAACTACACTGTTGCTTGAGGTATCGTCAGATCTGCTCGGAGCTGTAGCAACAACTAGACGGAGGACCGCCCTGACAACGGTCGTATTGTATTGTATGTACAGTGGGTATCATGACGTGTCCCGTTAGCGTTCATTTGATTACCTAACACAAGCCAAGGGTAAAGGCTGCAGCGTGTGTACATGGTGGGGAGAACAGTCATATAATTATGTTGAGAGAGGGAGAGAGATATGGGGGTGGGGGGGGGGGGGAAGGGGTGAGAGGGGGGTGAGTGGACAAATAACAAAAAAATGGATCATTTAAGGGATCACGGATACATGACTGGGCAGACAGGTATAATTTGATACTGATATAAAAATAGATAAATAACTATATGGTCGGATGGGCGAAGTGAGCGGACCTACCGAATATAACAACCATTTCATACTGGTGGGCGAGAAGACAGACAGACAGACAGACAGACAGACAGACAGACAGGACAGACAGACAGACAGACAGACAGACAGACAGACAGACAGACAGACAGACAGTCAGACAGACAGACAGCCAGTCAGCCAGTCAGCCAGCCAGCCAGACAGACAGACAGACAGACAGCCAGCCAGCCAGGCAGCCAGACAGACAGACAGACAGACAGACAGACAGGCAGGCAGGCAGGCAGGCAGGCAGGCAGACAGACAGACAGGCAGGCAGACAGGCAGGCAGGCAGGCAGGCAGGCAGGCAGACAGACAGGCAGGCAGGCAGGCAGGCAGGCAGACAGACAGACAGACAGACAGACAGACAGACAGACGGTGGGTGGGCTGATTAACCGACCGACCGACCGACCGACCGACCGACCGACCGACCAACCGTGCAACACATATCACGTTGTTATTAAACCTAAACGAACAAACGTATCCGTATATATCAGTCAATTACCAGTGACAGAGAAAGGAAAATACCAAGGCGCCATGGTTTGACATTGCATGAGGCAGAAAACCTAATGAAGAATCGAGAATATCTGCGTCTAGTTGTATCTTGATTAATTTTGATGATGATACTCCCATGGTGAAGACCGATGAATATCTAGAGATAAACAATCAAAAATAACTATTTCGTGTAAGTTGTTTGACGACAGCGACGACGACGATGAATGTCCACTAATCTTTTTAAATCCCCAACAAAACTGTCCTCTAGGAAGTTATCCAGCAATAAAACACGCCCTGCCAAGCGCTTTCATTGCTGCTTCTGATCCAGTAATCAATGAGACACCGGATTAAATGTCATTAGCTTGACAATGCTTTTAGCGTCCCTGACGACCGGTTGTCGGAATTTTTGTTGGCAACACTGTCATCGTGTCTGCCACTTCAGACGTATTGTTCATTCTGCATGTTGCCTTGCAATGGTTTCATTTTGTACGTGTTTGTAGAAGATTGTCATGTCACAGCGTAATGCTTCCATAAGAAAAATATCCCTTCTTGCAAATTTAAGTGCCCATTTTTAGATTTAGAATCCAAAGAAACTGAGCCCTTCATCACAAACCTAAACTTCTCCTCTCCTGACAATCGATTCTCATCCTCTGGCTGTCAAAATGTTTTCTTCCATTTACCCTCTCCTCTCTGTTGCGTGTCTACCTTGTGGCAGTAAAGTTAATTTAGTGTTACAATAACTCCAAGAGCTGTGCCTACGGCAGCGCAGTAACTGGTACGATCTCTCATGTCGGACAGATCAAGAGTTAGGAGCCAAACGAAGCGAGAGACTTGCAACCTTGTAGGTAGACTGGTATGTCGGACAGATCAAGAGTTAGGAGCCAGACGAAGCGAGACAGACTTGCAACCTTGTAGGTAGACTGGTATGTCGGACAGATCAAGAGTTAGGAGCCAGACGAAGCGAGACAGACTTGCAACCTTGTAGGTAGACTGGTATGTCGGACAGATCAAGAGTTAGGAGCCAGACGAAGCGAGACAGACTTGCAACCTTGTAGGTAGACTGGTATGTCGGACAGATCAAGAGTTAGGAGCCAGACGAAGCGAGACAGACTTGCAACCTTGTAGGTAGACTGGTATGTCGGACAGATCAAGAGTTAGGAGCCAGACGAAGCGAGACAGACTTGCAACCTTGTAGGTAGACTGGTATGTCGGACAGATCAAGAGTTAGGAGCCAGACGAAGCGAGACAGACTTGCAACCTTGTAGGTAGACTGGTATGTCGGACAGATCAAGAGTTAGGAGCCAGACGAAGCGAGAGACTTGCAACCTTGTAGGTAGACTGGTATGTCGGACAGATCAAGAGTTAGGAGCCAGACGAAGCGAGACAGACTTGCAACCTTGTAGGTAGACTGGTATGTCGGACAGATCAAGAGTTAGGAGCCAGACGAAGCGAGACAGACTTGCAACCTTGTAGGTAGACTGGTATGTCGGACAGATCAAGAGTTAGGAGCCAGACGAAGCGAGACAGACTTGCAACCTTGTAGGTAGACTGGTATGTCGGACAGATCAAGAGTTAGGAGCCAGACGAAGCGAGACAGACTTGCAACCTTGTAGGTAGACTGGTATGTCGGACAGATCAAGAGTTAGGAGCCAGACGAAGCGAGACAGACTTGCAACCTTGTAGGTAGACTGGTATGTCGGACAGATCAAGAGTTAGGAGCCAGACGAAGCGAGACAGACTTGCAACCTTGTAGGTAGACTGGTATGTCGGACAGATCAAGAGTTAGGAGCCAGACGAAGCGAGACATACTTGCAACCTTGTAGGTAGACTGGTATGTCGGACAGATCAAGAGTTAGGAGCCAGACGAAGCGAGACAGACTTGCAACCTTGTAGGTAGACTGGTATGTCGGACAGATCAAGAGTTAGGAGCCAGACGAAGCGAGACAGACTTGCAACCTTGTAGGTAGACTGGTATGTCGGACAGATCAAGAGTTAGGAGCCAGACGAAGCGAGACAGACTTGCAACCTTGTAGGTAGACTGGTATGTCGGACAGATCAAGAGTTAGGAGCCAGACGAAGCGAGACAGACTTGCAACCTTGTAGGTAGACTGGTATGTCGGACAGATCAAGAGTTAGGAGCCAGACGAAGCGAGACAGACTTGCAACCTTGTAGGTAGACTGGTATGTCGGACAGATCAAGAGTTAGGAGCCAGACGAAGCGAGACAGACTTGCAACCTTGTAGGTAGACTGGTATGTCGGACAGATCAAGAGTTAGGAGCCAGACGAAGCGAGACAGACTTGCAACCTTGTAGGTAGACTGGTATGTCGGACAGATCAAGAGTTAGGAGCCAGACGAAGCGAGACAGACTTGCAACCTTGTAGGTAGACTGGTATGTCGGACAGATCAAGAGTTAGGAGCCAGACGAAGCGAGACAGACTTGCAACCTTGTAGGTAGACTGGTATGTCGGACAGATCAAGAGTTAGGAGCCAGACGAAGCGAGACAGACTTGCAACCTTGTAGGTAGACTGGTATGTCGGACAGATCAAGAGTTAGGAGCCAGACGAAGCGAGAGACTTGCAACCTTGTAGGTAGACTGGTATGTCGGACAGATCAAGAGTTAGGAGCCAGACGAAGCGAGACAGACTTGCAACCTTGTAGGTAGACTGGTATGTCGGACAGATCAAGAGTTAGGAGCCAGACGAAGCGAGAGACTTGCAACCTTGTAGGTAGACTGGTATGTCGGACAGATCAAGAGTTAGGAGCCAGACGAAGCGAGAGACTTGCAACCTTGTAGGTAGACTGGTATGTCGGACAGATCAAGAGTTAGGAGCCAGACGAAGCGAGAGACTTGCAACCTTGTAGGTAGACTGGTATGTCGGACAGATCAAGAGTTAGGAGCCAGACGAAGCGAGAGACTTGCAACCTTGTAGGTAGACTGGTATGTCGGACAGATCAAGAGTTAGGAGCCAGACGAAGCGAGAGACTTGCAACCTTGTAGGTAGACTGGTATGTCGGACAGATCAAGAGTTAGGAGCCAGACGAAGCGAGAGACTTGCAACCTTGTAGGTAGACTGGTATGTCGGACAGATCAAGAGTTAGGAGCCAGACGAAGCGAGAGACTTGCAACCTTGTAGGTAGACTGGTATGTCGGACAGATCAAGAGTTAGGAGCCAGACGAAGCGAGAGACTTGCAACCTTGTAGGTAGACTGGTATGTCGGACAGATCAAGAGTTAGGAGCCAGACGAAGCGAGAGACTTGCAACCTTGTAGGTAGACTGGTATGTCGGACAGATCAAGAGTTAGGAGCCAGACGAAGCGAGAGACTTGCAACCTTGTAGGTAGACTGGTATGTCGGACAGATCAAGAGTTAGGAGCCAGACGAAGCGAGAGACTTGCAACCTTGTAGGTAGACTGGTATGTCGGACAGATCAAGAGTTAGGAGCCAGACGAAGCGAGAGACTTGCAACCTTGTAGGTAGACTGGTATGTCGGACAGATCAAGAGTTAGGAGCCAGACGAAGCGAGAGACTTGCAACCTTGTAGGTAGACTGGTATGTCGGACAGATCAAGAGTTAGGAGCCAGACGAAGCGAGAGACTTGCAACCTTGTAGGTAGACTGGTATGTCGGACAGATCAAGAGTTAGGAGCCAGACGAAGCGAGAGACTTGCAACCTTGTAGGTAGACTGGTATGTCGGACAGATCAAGAGTTAGGAGCCAGACGAAGCGAGAGACTTGCAACCTTGTAGGTAGACTGGTATGTCGGACAGATCAAGAGTTAGGAGCCAGACGAAGCGAGAGACTTGCAACCTTGTAGGTAGACTGGTATGTCGGACAGATCAAGAGTTAGGAGCCAGACGAAGCGAGAGACTTGCAACCTTGTAGGTAGACTGGTATGTCGGACAGATCAAGAGTTAGGAGCCAGACGAAGCGAGAGACTTGCAACCTTGTAGGTAGACTGGTATGTCGGACAGATCAAGAGTTAGGAGCCAGACGAAGCGAGACAGACTTGCAACCTTGTAGGTAGACTGGTATGTCGGACAGATCAAGAGTTAGGAGCCAGACGAAGCGAGAGACTTGCAACCTTGTAGGTAGACTGGTATGTTGGACAGATCAAGAGTTAGGAGCCAGACGAAGCGAGACAGACTTGCAACCTTGTAGGTAGACTGGTATGTCGGACAGATCAAGAGTTAGGAGCCAGACGAAGCGAGAGACTTGCAACCTTGTAGGTAGACTGGTATGTCGGACAGATCAAGAGTTAGGAGCCAGACGAAGCGAGACAGACTTGCAACCTTGTAGGTAGACTGGTATGTCGGACAGATCAAGAGTTAGGAGCCAGACGAAGCGAGAGACTTGCAACCTTGTAGGTAGACTGGTACAGGCTAAAGAAAGCACACGTGAAACAATGCTTATTGAAGTCGGGTGTGCTGAGCCACACGCTTGAGGACAGTCTAACGTAGCTCACTCGATGATTGCTTGCTTACGTTCGCTAGCTGTGAACTCCAGCATAAAGTCCTGTATGTCGGATGAAGACATCCTGTTGATCAACATCAGTGTGATGTCTTACCGGACTGAGGTTTGCGTGAGTATCCGCTGTCCCATGTCTGGATTATTGGTGTGCAGACTCGATGATGATTAATGGTCTGATCTGATTCTATCACATGAAAAGTGTCACCACGTGGTCATGCTTATCATAATCTGTCGTCGGCTAAGAACGGATACATTCTTGTCGACGGACGTCTGCCTGTGGTTGTCCCAGTTTTGGACACATTCAAATGCCACCAGCAAGTAGTCTTAATGTCACAGGAGGAAGAATATAAAGGATAGGAATATATAATTTCCTATACTTAGGTGCTCAAAGATGAAGAAGCGCAACACTGACTTCTAATGGGCCAGAGAAGAAAAGGATAATAAGAAGAAAGAGAGAAAGAGCACTTTATACATTCTCCTCGGTTAACAAGAAAATGGATAGAGTTAGACAGAAGATTCCAGGTGTTCTTTGGGCGGGGGATATACTGTTGTATACCCCAGACAAAAGATTACACTGTTGGACTGTAACAAGATCAATGAGTTTGCACAACAAACTACAGACTAAACAAAACACATTAAGAACAACAAAATTAGACTTTTATTGACAGAACTGCATGATTCAGGGACAAACAAGCATCCCGACATGTCACACAACTGACATATACAGAAATGGGAACCTATGTTCCCACAGTGGATATCACTGCTGTCTAATATCGCTATGAACATGACTGGGTACCCATTCCCACAAACCAGCAAGGACATGGCAACAAAGGAGCCTCAATGTAAACAACAACGGTAACAGCAGGTATGGACTCTCTATTGTTATCATCTCAGGACTCATGGACAGTTGGTACATACAGAAATGGGAACCTGAAATCCCAGTTAGAGATAACTGCTGCCCACCACTGACTACAGGGGCGGTGTCTCTAAATGACAGTGAGACCTCAAACATGTTCAGATGAGTCGAAGGGTACCTTCAATACCCACACAAGACACCCGCCTCACATAGGTCGACTGGGACCAGATACAGCAAAGAGCCATGATGTAACCAATAACAGAACCATAATCCTAACAGCAAAGATATAGTGGCATAAACAGGTATATGAATGGGTATACGAATGGGTATACAAATGGGAGTGTGGATTGCCCAAAAACGACATTAACCAGAGCTGGGGCTCAAGTTTGCTCTACAAACAACAACCATGGCCAAGGGTCACTACCTAGAGCGGGCTTACAAACTGCCAATCATTTTCATGGATTTCCACGGTCCTTTTGGGGCTTGTGTACCCCATCGACTGCGCTGTAGACCACACAGGCCAGTCTTGATTAAATTTAGAGGCATTGGTGACTCCCTGCTCTGGTCCAGTAACTGGGGAGGGTTGGTTCAAGCCTCCCTATTTGATGGTATCTACATAATCGCTCCCTCGGCCACGGTTGTTACAGTTGGAGAGAGCGGGAAACTGACATGCACTCCTATTTTCGTTTCCAGAGCGGCTTCCCACCATATTACGGGGCATTGCAAGGGACGGAGGTATTGGTGACAGCACTATCTTGTGACACCCCAGGCGATCACATTAACTTGTACGTTTCCTTCCAAACCCAACATCAAATGGCACATCTTTAGCAGAACGTCGCACACATCACATTATGCCCGAAGCATTTATCGATCCTTCTCCAATCCGCCTGCATCATACACTAGGGGGCTTCGAACGAAAACTTTAAATGTATGTGTGTGTGTGTGTGTGTGTGTAATTATTATCCTGGAAAAAAATAAATAAAGATTAAACGTTTAATTTTTCGATGTAGTCACCACTGCGTTCAATGCAAGCCTCCGATGCAAAGAAAGTGCTAGGATTCCCTTTTTTTTTTTTTTTTGGTGTTAATTATCTTGGTCGCGTGTGTCACCACTCATGCACAACCTGCTGTACTTCTTCATTAGACCAAAATGTTTTGAAACTTCCTACTCCACTATTTGCTGGACTCATAGACATGCATCACCACACTTGACCTTCATTAGCCGATTAAATTCTATAGGTTTCCCTTGTGACATTTTTCATGTCTACGCCACGCAGCTGCATTCAGAATACATAATAAAGCGTTTCAACTTGCAAAGATATTATAGCAAGTCGCAACCTAAAATTTCGTAACGTAATCAATCAACGGCTAAAAATAGAATTTGCCTTCACGTTTTAAAATTGACACGTAAGGACCACCTGCGCAGAACTGGGGCGGGCCAGTACAAAATTTACCCCCCCCCCCCCCCCCCCCGCTTCCACAATTCCAGGAAACTCGGCACCTACCCCCACCAGAATTACGTCATGGTTCGTGCCAGAGGAAATCCAGCTCACCAGCAATTTGATTGGTGCGGGAAGACATAATTTATGTTGATTAGATGAAGGACGGAAAGTCTGCAGAAAAATGCCAATATTTTCTGCATTGGCCGTGATTCTTTCCAGGGAGATGATGTGCTTTTCAGTTGGGAAATTTTGTATAGATAATTTCTAGTCCTGAGGAAATTGGTAAGTTGTAGATCATAATGAATATACTTAGATTAATAGATAGAATAGAAGGATCTGATTTTATAGCTGAGCATCTTTGTGATAATGGAAGTAGGAATATGTTTAGAGAATTACTCAGAAGATATAATTGATCCTTTCTTTGAAATAGAATATAGAATGAATATCTTTCTGGTTCAGTTCATGCAGTGTGTCAGGGATGAATTTCCCATTCTCTATTCATTCCGGGTGTCTATGTGTGGCTTAGGTTTAAGGAAAGAACTACCAGGATACTTTCGGAATTATCACTTATATTCTTTTATAAATGACATTTTCTGACCTGTCATTTATAATTTCATTATATCTATGTTATAGGGAGAGTCAATTTCTTTAAATAGGTATTAATGAATGAAGTACTTATGACTGAGTGTTCCCTATAATTATGATGCGATGTTATGTTATAACTATGATGTGATGTTACATAACTATTTATCGTAGAAAAGAGAGACAATGTCAAGGCTGGGTGAAGGTGTCAGTCTTGAGTATAGCCACCCAGATATTCTCGGCGACAGGGCCTTGGGAATGCGAGAATAATTCACATGCACAACGCAGGAGTGAAGGAGACATATTTTATCAAAATACAAGGTGAAGGTTTACATTGAATGATGATGTGCGAAGAAGAGTCCCATGCAAATGGTGAAGGGATAATAACCAACCTCGTCGGAACTGGCTAGCCCACCCCTATGTAATATTCCTTCACCTTCCTTCACTCTCTCTCTCTCTCTCTCTCTCTCTCTCTCTCTCTCTCCCTCTCTCTCTCTCTCTCTCTCTTTTTTTTTTCTTCCCCCCTCCCCGACCGCCGCTTATTTCCTGTAAATATGGCTATGTGTTTGGCACATGTTTTCTACAGAGAATGGTGGTCTTCTTGGCTGTTACAGGGGCATATACATGTATGCAGAATGTGGCCATCATGGAGGGTCAACGTCATCGACAAAAGATATAGGGATTTGGCTTGCTAGTGTTGGAAGAGCGTAGTCTCATTGAACATCATTGACTCCGCCGATGTCTTAACAACCACAGCCCTGTGAAAAGCAGCTAAGTATAGTATCAATGTACTATGTACTGCCATGGTCGACGAAAGCAATATCTACAACAGTATGACAAACCCAAGTAGGATCTACAGCAAGAGTATCCACCTCGTTTGACTCATGAACTTTGTTTTTTATATACAATTCGAGATGTTCAAAGAAACTTTGCAGACGTGTGTTTGTGTGTGTGTGGTGTGGTGTGTGTGTGTGTGTGTGTGTGTGTGTGTGTGTGTGTGTGTGTGTGTGTGTTCACCCCCCCCCCCCCCCGCGTCGCCAGGGTAATCGTGGACTTTTAAATATCATCTATTGGGATGGAAGTAATATTTCAGCAAATAACCGGTGTTTGAACAATATTGGTTTAGATAATCCTTGTAAGGACTCTGGAACATTCTTCTTGATACCAGGAGATAATTAGTGGTCGTGTTATGTCTTTACTTATGCATTATTTTTTAGTTTTGTAATTTTTGAGATCTCAACACGAGCATACGTACCCCCTCTTCACCCATGTTATCCCATTATGTTGTTATGATTTCCATCAAAGTGTATGAGTTAGTTGTTTTTCCTCTCTGAAGTGCGGTGACCTTCCTGGCTCTCCGGACCCTCTACTAGAAAACCTTTTCTGATATCTATATGAATCCTACTCTATGACCTGTCTCCTCCCCTAGGGAGTCTTATTTCAGGTTTTCTATTGTAGTCGGTCTTATCGGATAGGATAGCTTTCTTCCTATTCCGAATCTACTTCGCCACACCCCTTCACTGATAAAAAAAACGGATATCAGAACGCTGCTCATGTTTGGTGCATGTCAAAAGTAAGGCGGCCATCTTTAAACTGTCGTTATGGTGTCATCCTGTTCGTCTGCATCGTGATGTCACGTGCTTAACACCCCTGATATCCTTAACAACAATATTGACAGGTTACAAGACAATGGCATGGTTATTGCAATTTCTGTTACACTATAAAGGCTCTCAATTGAAGCGCCCTCGTACGTTGATGCCCCGAATGTCTTTAATGTTCTGTGTCCACCATCGTATCATTCGATCCGTGCCTTTTCATTCATTGACCATTTTCATCTACTTCTGTAGCTATTAATTCTTTGGATAGATAATGAGGTAGTTTCCCCTTGCTTTTCACATCCACGTGGCCTTGGACAACGTCCACCAAATCTATCAAACTTTGACATTGCTATAGTGAATAATCCACTCTGTAAACAAGTAAAGGACCTTTTTCCCCCACATCTTGGGGTGTACTGGGTATATGGTTCTAGCCCAATAATTGTTCTAGACCAGCACACGGTGGATGATATGGTCAATAGCACACCGATCGCCTTTACCTTCCCGGGAAAGTCCCGGTACCCCATTATAGGCTGAGTCGATCTAAGGGCCCAAGTCGGTTGTAAAAGAAAATAGTCTGGATTGGGACTCGAACACACACCCACCGTGTCTGCCAAAAAGCCTATAGATGCGCGGTAACAGCCCAAGCAAGGCCATTTGTTTTTGCGTTAGGTCGCTTTGAACCCAAGCATAGCCCATATTTTTTTTTTTTTTTTTTTAAGCATATCCTTTTACAGGACTTAGCTGTCAACACCAGCATCTTTCAGCTGTATGTTGATCTCTTGGCAAGATTACGCTCAGTAGTTTGCCATTGCTTTCTGAGCGGCCGGCTCACATACCCCGTAAGTTACCGATGCGATTCGAACCACTGCTGATTTGAACCGTCATCACGTTACCTGACGAGAGTATACGAGATTACGGAGAAAAGTCATAACCTCTAAGCCACGAAGCCGGCATAGCCCATATACGTACTACTATTTCCTAATGCACTAGACTGTTATTGTATGTGGATTAGCTTTCCCTATTACCAGTGTCCCTCACCTTCAGGCGAAACGACTCCAACTTCAGAGGTACTTGTAACTGACGTCCCCAAGTCAAGGACGAGAAGTCAACTTTTTAATTTAACTGACTGGTGTAGAGGATGAACCCGCTACCCCGGCATCAGCCACACCGGGAGTTTATTCATTCGGTAACAGTTACCTCTACAAGGTATCTTTATACCAAACCTCTTTAAGACTTCAACGGCGACAGATACTACATAGTTATGACACCTAAATGAGCAAACGATATCTTTATATATCAATCCTATTACCGATGACAAAGAAAAATACCAACAGGGATACGGTTAAACTGATGTGTGTAGATTATTATAAGAGATATATTCAGCATATCCTAGGAGCAGATAAGAGTCCGCCATCGTTGATGAAATCTGTTGTAAGTTGCGAAACATTACAGGAGTGCAAGCCGAAGTTGGACAGGCTGTTTTCTGGGTTACAGGACTATATAACCAGGTGTGGGTGTACTCATCTTCATCTACAAAGAGGAACTAAAACAAAGAGTTCAAATGTGTAAGCAACTATTTTGCTCAGGTGTTTCAGAAGTCACATGGAAAGAGACAAGCAGTCAACTTATGATTTGTTGCCAGCTCCATAGAGTCTGTCCTAAATTCGAGCTGGTGCAGGATAAAATACTGGTCTCTGTTCTGCATATATTGGACACTTCTGTAACAAATGTTTAGCTGTCAGTTTACCAGTTCTAAAGTTATATGCATCAGTGTATCCTATCTTTATTAAACATGTGGTCTGTTATGTCCTGTCCTGAGTTTGAAGATTCCCATATTTTGATCGGTACCTACATACTGCGACGAGACCACGAGGACGTTCAAGAAGAAAATAGATTGACGACATCAAAGACATTGTACAGCCACACGGAATGACACTATCCAGTGCCACCCACCGGGCACTGGAACGAAAATTATTCCTCCCCACGACGCTTGACGGCAGAAGTGGAAGAAGAAGATGATGATGATGATGATGATGACCTACATAATAGAAGGGCATATATGTAAATCAGGTGACCAATTAAACAACAAAGAGATGAACACCTTTAGGCAGACAGAAAATTAAACAACAAAGAGATGAACACCTTTAGGCAGACAGAAAATTAAACAACAAAGAGATGAACACCTTTAGGCAGACAGAAAATTAAACAACAAAGAGATGAACACCTTTAGGCAGACAGAAAATTAAACAACAAAGAGATGAACACCTTTAGGCAGACAGAAAATTAAACAACAGAGAGATGAACACCTCTAGGCAGACAGAAAATTAAACAACAGAGAGATGAACATCTCTAGGCAGACAGAATTCAAATGTATCACCCCTAAAAGACAGTAACACCTGGACTTCCAATGCACCCAAAGCTTGTATCTAGCGGGTCATCTAATGCCAAATTCCGTCTCTGTATTCTATGAACCGATCAATTCCGCGAATGTGTTTCCCACGTTAGTTCACAGCTTCGAGCGTTTCCGACCAGTGATATATCTGTGTAGATCACTACAAGAGAATTCCACATTATAATAGGTCACCGAGTGAACTACAAATACACATAAGTGATCTCCATGTACTTGACTGGGATATCTTGGGGCCAGCTTTCTTGCCATTTATCTGCGGACCAATTGCGACTGTAATTTGCAGGGCCAGATACTAGACCTTCGAGGCATAAACAAACGTATTCTACACTGAAAAAACGCCAATTTGAGGAGCTGACGAGAGCAGATTTTATTTTGCGCGTGTTCGGAGGCTCTTGTTTCCAATCAGCCGAGAAGAGCTCCGGGGCTGAGTCCGGGTCGATTACTTCGCTGGTCTTGTTGTCTGGCGATTTCTCTTCTAGTTGGGGGAAACACCTACATTATGACTTTCCATACTATCGGAGAAAGAGGTTAAGAAATCATTAAACTGTCTTTAATGCAATTTCTTAGTTACAAACAAAATAATAACTGTGTGTTGAATGCAGTTTGTTAGTTATAAAAAAACATAATAACTTTGTTTTGAATGCAATTTGTTAGTTATAAACATAATAACAACATTGTGTTGAATGTAGTTTGTTAATAATAAACACAATAATAACTTTGTGTTGAATGTAGTTTGTTAGTTATAAACAGAATAATAAATTTGTGTTGAATGTAGTTTGTTAGTTATAAACAGAATAATACATTTGTGTTAAATTTAGTTTTTTAGTTATAAACACAATAATCACTTTGTGTTGAATATAGTTTGTTAGTTGTAAACAAGATCGTCAGTTTGTGTTTAATCCAGTTTGTTATAAACAAAATCATTAAACTGTATTCTATGCAGTGTGCTAGTCACACATAACATCGTGACATTTTGTATAATGCAACTGTTACAAATAAAATTACCAGTTTGTGTTTAAAGCAAACTGTTACAAATAAAAACAACAAATTGTGTGTAACCTAACTAAACAAAATCATCAAATTGTGTTTAAATTACCTCAACAAAATCATCATATTGTATTTAATGTAACTGAGTAAAATCATATATTGTGTTTAATTGCAGACTGTTATTTAAAAAAAATAACAACATCAAAGTGGGTTAATGTAATTGAACAAAATCATCATATAGTGTTTAATGCATATTGTTATAAACAACATCATCAAATTGGGTTTAATTTAACTGAACAAAATGATCATATTGTGTTTTATGTAACTGAACAAAATCATAAAATTCTGTTTAATGTAATTGGAAAGAATCATCACATCGTGTTTAATGTAACTGAACAAAATCATCAAATTGGGTTTAATGTAACTGAACAAAATCATAATTTTATGTTTAATGCAACTGAACAAAATCATCAAATTCTGCTTAATGTAACTGAACAAAATCATCAAAGTCTGTTTAATGTAACTGAACAAAATCATCATATTGTATTTAATGCAGATTGTTATAAACAAAATCATCAAAGTGTGTTTAATGCTGTTTGTTACTCATAAGCAAAACCATCAGATTATGTTTAACGATATTTGTTGTAAACGAAAAAAATAAAGATAATCCTACTGCAGATATTACCCTAGGAATAAGAATAGATTTCTCTCCAAGCTTCCTCGTCTAGAGTAGTGTAAGATACTCTGACTACCTCCTTTCTCGTTCCCGGTGTGTACTCGCAACAATTACCCTCCAAATAGTAATATCTGAAGGCCACATTTGACCGTTGGATTGACTCTTGGAGGACAAAATTGTATGTAGTTAGCAAACACTTCGGTAAGACAATAAGTACAAAAGTTTGCCTCCGTCTTCTTTCTTTTTTTTTTTTTTGGGGGGGGGGGGGGAGGGGAGGGGCGGGGAGTTGTAAATATTGACCATTGTCACGAATTGGCCGCCTTAACATCCCAGAATATTTTTCTCGGTCTCCAAATTTGAGAGGCCAAATTGAGAAAGAATGAATTAATCACACTACTCCAAAATTATCTAGTCGTGAGGTAAGATTATTCACAAAAAGCCTCTAGCCATGACGTAAGCTTGCAGATGGCAAGTAAAATGGCAACTAGATAATTAGCATACACCTTGGGAAACGGCTGACCCAGACATGCTGAATCAACAATGAACTGGGCCATGGACTGTAATTAAAACCTGGTTTACCAACAGAGTTGTAAACTGGCTGTTGACCATGAGAACCTAATTGTTCCCTTGACATGACACCTGATAAGAATAGCTAGGAAATCGCCCAGGTGTGAACAACATTAACCCAGGGAAAGATAATAGCCCCAGGGCTGTAAACTAAGCCCCGCCCACTCTGACTGGCAGACTCAGGGAGGTGTGAACCAGGTCTGATAAGACAATTAACACTGAGGACTTGGGGCCAGACAGAGAGGAGCAAGGTGTGATGGCCAGTTGCAATGATAAGGGCAATTACTGTCAGGAGGAGATAAGAAGAATTTATGACGGGAATGCCAAGGAGATAATATGGTCTGCTTGACTTAGCTTAAATAAGGGTCCCTAGCCTGTTTTATGTTAGATTAAGTTTGACTTCAGAACAGGTAGGAACTATCTCAATGTCTGTAGTCATATGCATGAATATTATGTTGGCTGCTAGGAATTATTTCTTAGTAACTAGTCCCTTAGTAAGTCTCTTAGTTTCTTAGATGGATGGACCGATTTTCAGTCTATATCTGATCTAGGTTATTGCAAGAACTATCATTGTCATAGGTTACTTGAGTGTTCTTTCTGAGTTCTGTGTTCAATATCATTGTGCTGTAAGTGCTACTCTTCTGAGAAGTAGAAACTTATGGAAGGCAGGTCTTGTCTAGATATATTTGAGGTGTCGTAGCAGATGCTTGCCATCTCTTTCTAAACTAGACTAGTTGCTTTTTGGTGTGTGTATTTGTTGTACAGAATATAGTCAACTGACTATTTATTTAATTCTTACAACAGCAGGTGATTAAACCGGGCAGCTCAGCAAATATAGCTGGTCTGTGTGGTAACTTCAATTAGACCTGCTGTATATCTCATTTTGTAGCTATACAATATTAGTACTCACTAATAATGACTGATGCTATTATGTGAGTATCATTATATGTCCATCTTGAAGTAATATAATGTTTACGGATGTTGGATGTATGTATGTGTAATTTCATAAACTAACTAGTGCATTATGCTATGATGTTAAAGTATCATATGTCTAGTTTAATCAATATGTTTATGTGTATTGGATGTTTGGTATATTGATTTGTCATATGCAAGCCTACCAATATGAAGTGTTATATTATGGTGTGCGCAGTGGCACACTAACCATCGATTGCATTTGTAGCAGAGGTGTAATGGTACAGACATTACCCACAAGTGTTATGGGGTATATGGTGCTAAACCTTTTTCATCGTATGGTGGAGGGTAGTTCACGGAACCCTGGCACAGCTACTGGTCACGGCTTGTAAGCCCGGATGACCCGGCATTATTATAATACCATTACCGACCCTGTGAGCTGCTAAACTAACATTGGACGGAGCGGCTGTACGACACAGAATTTCTGTATTAGCGGCATGGACATGGGGCGGCAGAAATGTAATCGTTACAGGCGTGTGAGACAATTGAAAAGCCCGTCCCAGACTAAAGACAGTAGGGAGAAGGAGGATGGTGAACGCAGTCGAGCTGAAAGATAAACTTGGCCAGACTGGTCATTGTATATGTTTGTGTTATGATATGTTTTAATTAGGATTGCGCTGATGTAGAACTGATATAACACATTCTTGACTTTCTTTCAAGCTCTCACAAGGAGCCCTATGTTATAGATCTCAAGACTAGAGACTACTGACTAGGAGTGTCAGGACTGGCAGGATCGCCAGACTACCGGCAAGCTGTTTCTTTTGTTGAGTCTACTGGAGAGTGGGGATCTGGACCACAGTTCCAGATAGATGAAGTAACAAGTAAAGTTACGTAATGTTTCTCATCACAATATGTTATATGATTTTATCATCCTCATATTGACAATCATCCGATGTCTATTGTTATGATTAGCAAATAAATGTTGTAGTATTGTAACTCATAGTTCTGTCGTTATATTTTAATTCCAATTGTGCATACGTGTTGTGTGTGTACATTGGTGGGGGTTCACTTACACACCAAGGAAAGGAGCAGTCAGGGAGAAAACCTGGACTGAGATAGTCGTCTATACTAATATATTTAGACTTAAAACATCTATCTTAAGCTAACCTTCTCTTTCCTATACCTTGGCGAATATTCAGCACAGTTCATTTCATTTTGTAACGAGACACTTAGAGCTGTACGTTGGATATTCAGGGCTTAATCTGTAGTTCAGCCATATAGATTTTATCCCTAGTCAGTTTCTGACTATTTGGGGTTGCTCGCCAGTGAATAATCCATTCATCAAGCTGGTGGGGCACCCCGACTTCTGACAGATTGGGGTCCAGTCCGCGATCCTGAACCAGGATTCTAGTAATCATAGTGATTCTACTAGACCCTAGACATACGATTTTAAAAGTTAACTCTTGTAATCTTCAGTCATCAAAATAGACTATCATCAGATGTAGCTAAATTTAGTTGAGGAAGTTACAGAGTAGAGATATAACTTTTCAAAAGTATAACAGATAAGAACTTATGAGAAAACTACCATCATCTATCATTTAGTGTTATCATTAATCATTTATTGATAATTGAACACTTTAATCATATTTACATTGATGTGTTTGATGATTTAACTGCTTGACTGATTTGCAATTTTATGCTAATATATTCCATGTTCATTTTGACATGTATGCAGTGCATTTTAATGTTTATTTAGATAAATATTACTGTTGATTACTGTGTAGTATATCTCTCACACTTACTTCACTGCTGTCGCCAGGTACTACTTGAATATTATTTTCAGTTGTCTTTCACTGCTGAGGCTAAACTATACACATTGGATAGCGTAGACTGTCAGTAGTTAACTCTTGTCTTTCTAGCTTAGATCTGATTTTTGATATATACATAGGAGCTAACCTGAATATAGTCATTAGCAATTATGTTCTTGCTTTACCGGAATCTTGAAGAGGATCTGAAGGCGCGCGCAGATTTCTCAGAGACAGCGAGAGGGTGGGGCATAAGAGAAGGCTTACAGGGAGAGCAACTAGAAACATATATCATAGCAGAGTTAGAATGGTGGGACCAAGAAGAAGACATTATGTTTAAAGAAGATGATGAGTTCTTTGAAGCACAAGAGCGTAGCAAAACGGAAGGAGTAAAGATGGAGAAAACGCATATGGAAGCAGTCAATGCGGAGAAGCTAACCTTTCTAGCGGAACATAAGGTAGGAGATATGGATGCTCACCCAACCAGGAAGGAAGGACATCTTTGCCACCCACCGCAGAATCAGAGGTAGTGGACCGGGAACTACAGGTTCTCATTCGACCCAGTCCTAAACGGAAAAGAGGGAAGAAAAAACGTGCCAAGGGCATTTCAAACAGTCACAAACGTGATAACTGTTTGCACCACGGCAATAGTCGTTTGACAGTAGAGGACCTTCAGGAAAACCACTTGACTGCTACGAGAAATGAATCTCGAGAGAAAGAGGAACTGAAGACAACCTTTAATGAGGTCGCAGGCGGAGACCTAGCCGATTCTCACATTCCCTTCTGGTCACAGAATCACGAAGTGGAATTACATCTGACTGAAATAGGGAGGAAGGAAGGAACAGAATCCCAGGTGAATTTCACTGCTGCAACGCGGGAAGAGTCACTAATTATCAGTTCAGATAATTTACCTAGTAACAGTTACCCAGAGGACAACTGTTTGCACTACGGTTTGCCAGCACAAGACTCCGAGGAATCTCATTTTACTTCAACGAGAGGTGAAACTCAAGAGGAAGATGACCTGAGGACATCTTTTAAGGAGGTCGGAGATCGAAAGGTAGCCGACTTTATTATTCCCTTCAGCCCAGACGAGGAAGAAGTGGGATTAAATTTGACTGACAGTGGGATGAAGGATGACCCGGAACCCTTTGTGATCTTTGAGGCTGCAGCTCAGGAAAAGACACTAGACATCAGTTCAAATGATTTACGTAGTGTGATGGGGTGTGTAGACACCAGCCCATCACAGGATTTACCTCAACTGGACTTAGCCCATGAAAGCATGACCAGAGAGGAACATCCAGACCAGGAAACATTTCCAGTTGTTATCTTACAGTATACCAGTTCGGAGACTCAGGAAACACAGGGAATTGTTAGGAGCCAGAATATGGATTCTGATTTTGTGCAGACAACATTGTCTGTAGTTACTAGCAAAGAAAACTCTTCACACAAGATGGAGGTAGAAACTGCTAGCATCGCTATAGCTGAAGTTATCAGGGAATTCCAGCAACAGGGACCTGAAGTAACAGAAGTCAAGAGTGGTTTGGAATCAACACTCTTAGGACTCAATCTACCCTTCAGTCAGGTCGATTTGATAGGAGTAGATCAGCTATTTGTGGATACTTTATTCAAAAGTAACACCACTTTATCGCCCTGGAGTAACTATGTTATTTCTCAAGGCTGGACAACTTGGCACACTAAAATTCCACTTTCTAGCACGGTTTTCACACGAAACTCTAATGCAGAGAAACTCAGCCCATTAACTGATTATCAGGGGAAGAAACCGCGACACCGAGGAGGGACGATTGTTACTCCCGACTTGGAAGGAGGAAAGCGCCAGTTGAATTTATATCATGGGACCATGATGTGTAACAATATTCCTTTTAAAAGGAAGATATTGATGAATCTGTTAAGGATCTATAATGGATGGAGGAATATCACGGAGACAAGCTTTGCTGTGGCCAGCTTATGCGAGACCTCACTACGGGTACATCCTCGGCTGAAAGGAGTAAATCACGTGAGTGAATGGTGTAAAACAATTGCTGCCCAGAGGTGTAGACGAATCCCGTTGATTATGATCTTTCCCAGAGGGGTAAAATTACAACCTTCTGACAATTACCGGATTTTACCAAGCTATTGCATGGAATCCCGGCCTAAAACCAGGTACAAGGATCTATCCCGTGTATCTTTGGGTTATGGAAATGGAACGTCTTTATGCAGATGCAGGACAACCCACTGCCACAAGGAATATTGGAAACCTTTAGGCAGATACAGAACGGAGAGTGCTTAGGCATTATTCTGGGATGTACGGCGTGCTTTGACAAAAGATTTCTGGCAGAAACTTTTTTTTAAGGGGAAAGCTCTGTCACGAATTGGCCGCCTTAACATCCCAGAATATTTTTCTCGGTCTCCAAATTTGAGAGGCCAAATTGAGAAAGAATGAATTAATCACACTACTCCAAAATTATCTAGTCGTGAGGTAAGATTATTCACAAAAAGCCTCTAGCCATGACGTAAGCTTGCAGATGGCAAGTAAAATGGCAACTAGATAATTAGCATACACCTTGGGAAACGGCTGACCCAGACATGCTGAATCAACAATGAACTGGGCCATGGACTGTAATTAAAACCTGGTTTACCAACAGAGTTGTAAACTGGCTGTTGACCATGAGAACCTAATTGTTCCCTTGACATGACACCTGATAAGAATAGCTAGGAAATCGCCCAGGTGTGAACAACATTAACCCAGGGAAAGATAATAGCCCCAGGGCTGTAAACTAAGCCCCGCCCACTCTGACTGGCAGACTCAGGGAGGTGTGAACCAGGTCTGATAAGACAATTAACACTGAGGACTTGGGGCCAGACAGAGAGGAGCAAGGTGTGATGGCCAGTTGCAATGATAAGGGCAATTACTGTCAGGAGGAGATAAGAAGAATTTATGACGGGAATGCCAAGGAGATAATATGGTCTGCTTGACTTAGCTTAAATAAGGGTCCCTAGCCTGTTTTATGTTAGATTAAGTTTGACTTCAGAACATGTAGGAACTATCTCAATGTCTGTAGTCATATGCATGAATATTATGTTGGCTGCTAGGAATTATTTCTTAGTAACTAGTCCCTTAGTAAGTCTCTTAGTTTCTTAGATGGATGGACCGATTTTCAGTCTATATCTGATCTAGGTTATTGCAAGAACTATCATTGTCATAGGTTACTTGAGTGTTCTTTCTGAGTTCTGTGTTCAATATCATTGTGCTGTAAGTGCTACTCTTCTGAGAAGTAGAAACTTATGGAAGGCAGGTCTTGTCTAGATATACTTGAGGTGTCGTAGCAGATGCTTGCCATCTCTTTCTAAACTAGACTAGTTGCTTTTTGGTGTGTGTATTTGTTGTACAGAATATAGTCAACTGACTATTTATTTAATTCTTACAACAGCAGGTGATTAAACCGGGCAGCTCAGCAAATATAGCTGGTCTGTGTGGTAACTTCAATTAGACCTGTTGTATATCTCATTTTGTAGCTATACAATATTAGTACTCACTAATAATGACTGATGCTATTATGTGAGTATCATTATACGTCCATCTTGAAGTAATATAATGTTTACGGATGTTGGATGTATGTATGTGTAATTTCATAAACTAACTAGTGCATTATGCTATGATGTTAAAGTATCATATGTCTAGTTTAATCAATATGTTTATGTGTATTGGATGTTTGGTATATTGATTTGTCATATGCAAGCCTACCAATATGAAGTGTTATATTATGGTGTGCGCATTGGCACACTAACCATCGATTGCATTTGTAGCAGAGGTGTAATGGTACAGACATTACCCACAAGTGTTATGGGGTATATGGTGCTAAACCTTTTTCATCGTATGGTGGAGGGTAGTTCACGGAACCCTGGCACAGCTACTGGTCACGGCTTGTAAGCCCGGATGACCCGGCATTATTATAATACCATTACCGACCCTGTGAGCTGCTAAACTAACATTGGACGGAGCGGCTGTACGACACAGAATTTCTGTATTAGCGACATGGACATGGGGCGGCAGAAATGTAATCGTTACAGGCGTGTGAGACAATTGAAAAGCCCGTCCCAGACTAAAGACAGTAGGGAGAAGGAGGATGGTGAACGCAGTCGAGCTGAAAGATAAACTTGGCCAGACTGGTCATTGTATATGTTTGTGTTATGATATGTTTTAATTAGGATTGCGCTGATGTAGAACTGATATAACACATTCTTGACTTTCTTTCAAGCTCTCACAAGGAGCCCTATGTTATAGATCTCAAGACTAGAGACTACTGACTAGGAGTGTCAGGACTGGCAGGATCGCCAGACTACCGGCAAGCTGTTTCTTTTGAGTCTACTGGAGAGTGGGGATCTGGACCACAGTTCCAGATAGATGAAGTAACAAGTAAAGTTACGTAATGTTTCTCATCACAATATGTTATATGATTTTATCATCCTCATATTGACAATCATCCGATGTCTATTGTTATGATTAGCAAATAAATGTTGTAGTATTGTAACTCATAGTTCTGTCGTTATATTTTAATTCCAATTGTGCATACGTGTTGTGTGTGTACATTGGTGGGGGTTCACTTACACACCAAGGAAAGGAGCAGTCAGGGAGAAAACCTGGACTGAGATAGTCGTCTATACTAATATATTTAGACTTAAAACATCTATCTTAAGCTAACCTTCTCTTTCCTATACCTTGGCGAATATTCAGCACAGTTCATTTCATTTTGTAACGAGCCACTTAGAGCTGTACGTAGGATATTCAGGGCTTAATCTGTAGTTCAGCCATTTAGATTTTGTCCCTAGTCAGTTTCTGACTATTTGGGGTTGCTCGCCAGTGAATAATCCATTCATCAAGCTGGTGGGGCACCCCGACTTCTGACAACCATGGCTCATATCCGTAGGTGAGGACAGAGATACACCTATCCAGTTAATTTGGTGTGGGATGTAGGATTTAATATATGAGAATATTTGATTAGTTTGTCTAGGGGATCCCAGATGGGATGGATTTAGATTCTCACTCACTTCTTATAAGGCAAGGTGATCAGGGAAATTTACCAAAGATACAAGGGGAAAAACACTTCCTCCTTAAAACAATGTTATCTGTGTGAAGGCATCCCCTCCCACTCAATCACCTTTTAAATTGATATAGTGTCCGAGAAAATTGATTGTTTTCAAACTATAAAACAACCACTGTTGAACAAACATCAACAAGCAATTGACGTAAACATCAACCTTGGACACACACTTCACCAGGAATTAAATCAAGATCTGAGTATACATGTAAGTGTAATAACCAAATTGAGATTTTGGAATATGCATGGGATGAAATATGACATATGTACACATTCACATGTGATAACCCCATTGTCCCAAAAATCCCTGCACTCAAAACCAAAACAAACAAACGCTATTTGGTTCTAACACCATTAACAAATCTACAGATTAAAACAACACCAATGGATTGGGTTCATAAAACCAAACATAATACTTATTCAATACACAATAACTAGACTAATTATTTAGTCCTATTCTCTTTCTTTCCTTTAAGTTATGCTGGTAGTATTCTTCTCCAATGTATTGCAGATTATATCCCCATTATCCAAGGGATCGAATGAATATGCACTCACAGTTGTGTCCCAGACATCTAATATCCACTGAAAATTTGCTCCAGAGGACATCATACTCCCTATTATCCAGTGATTGAAATCGCATACACTCTTGTGCTAATGAGCTCTATGTCCTAGTGAAATCGAGACCTAGGTGAGTCAAACTTTCAGGCGCTCCTCCTTGTACTTCCCTACAACATCGAATAGATGAAAATGATGACGACCGTTCAACATCTCTGAGTATATTATCAGATCTTCGACGCTTGTTCAAAAGACTTTTACACACATCCAGTCTCCAGTCTATAGGCCACCCCACACTTGATGATCGGGCAATCAGGCCGACATGGGACCAGCATAGAGTCATGATTCAATATATCCATTCCAGTGTAGGAACGTACAATGATGAGAGTCACTTATTGGTAGCATCTGGGACAATGTCCAGAACTGGTCTGCACAGGCAAGGAATTTACGTAGAATAAATCCAGCACACAAACGGAAGTCGCAAACAGTCGGAGTTTTCCTTCTGCTGCATATGTATAAACATTGACTCCTCTGGCTTCTTTCATAGTGTCTTCCCAATGGTGTTCATATCTAAGACCTGGTGTTAAACTTGTCTTGCCTACTTATGACTTTTGTCGAAGGAGTAATTGAAAATGGGAATTCAACAGGCAGTTGGGCAGTCTTTACTGCTGTTAGTTTCTTTGACCAAACTGGTTGATTGTGAAGCATGCGGAACCTTCCAAAGATAATAAGGAACGCCGACCTGGTGTATCCCGACCTAAGTCAGAACTCATCAACTCCACTGGTAAATCAACCTTGTATGTGCCTTCCGTTGACAAATGCAGCTAATAATTGTGGCAGTCCACTTTTGTTTATCAGTCCAGACTGTATATATATGACATTGTTTTATGTATTACTTCCGAACAGGCTTTTGACCCAGGATCCTGTTCGGTGTCCAAACCACCAACTGCCTCTAAAGAGTTGGAAATGACAAAATAACACAATCCCAAGCATTAATACAAACTCTTGTTTTGGTAACATTTTCAAACACAAATACAAGAAACAAAGGGGAAGGAGAAAGGCGTGTGTTTCCAATTTTTCCATGTCCCTCGTCGCTTGTTGTAGAGTTATTCTAATTCCAAATGTGAGTAAGGTATCTCCACATTTAGTATTCTTATTTGAGCCGGTTGCTGGGACTTTTTGATGAATCTGAGACATCATAACCCTTCCATCATCTTGATATCACACCTGTCCTACCATGACAAGAATCCCTGAGACATAGGCCTTTTGTCCAGGACTCCTCGTCTTCTTTCATTAGCTGTAATCAGCATTAGACCAAAGGCCAACAACCATACCAGTCAACAGTCTCTTCTTGCTGTAAGACAACCACAAGGCTTCTTTCACCACCACCACCACCAGCCACCCACCAACCACCACCACCACCACCCCACCACCACCACCACCACCCCTCCCACCCCTCCCACCACCACCACCACCCCACCACCACCACCATCATCATCATCATCATCATCATCATCATCATCATCATCATCATCATCATCATCATCATGATCATGACCCACTGGGTAACATTCAAATGTATACTCTAGCAATAAAAATAACAATCGTGAACAGAATACATAATTCTCATAACAGAGAAAACATATGAATCCCTCATATATTACCAATAATAATCATAAAGATAATAATAATGTAGGGGCCATTCTCGGGATATCCTCCCATTCTTTAAACCATAGACCCGAACAGATGGTCTTCTTCCCACGTTCCTATAGAAGCATGGGTTTAGTGAACGCTATTATATAACTCACTAATTGCTGCTTGTGTAAGACGTGTCCTGATTTATGGAATACTTCTGCAATATGGTAAGCATTCTGATCGATGTTGGCAAATTTCTGAACATAGATATTCATCCAGGCAACTACAACCATGATGCAATGTGGACTGAAGGCACGTCCCGCAAGACATTCGAACATATATCTCGTGCGTTTTTCTTTCTTTACTCTTGAGATTATACTCATCAAACATGGCATTTCCCTTGATTATTTATGAAAGGATTACATGTCCATCATACATATTGTGAGGTAACTAAAGTGTAAACAAGAAGCTGTACCATAATGGCTCGGTAGCCCAAGTTACAGGTTTAGCAGAACTATTTCTCCAATATGAACTTATGTCCATAAGTTGCGTTAACAGTATTCTTCCGCACAGAGAAATGTTTCATGAAATACCTTTAAAGTTAATACTCTACAGCACACAGAACATTTTGAGATTGATATGCATTGATATTGATAAAGTTTCACCCCGTATATAATAAGTTACACATAGAAATTTAAATTATATGCATAGGAAAATCGGCAGCGTGACAAACATGGCCGCTCAGTAGAAAGCAATCACTTAGGCCATCGTTCACATAAATTGTTGATTTATCATTTTAACAATTCTTATTTAACCACAATGATACATGTACCTTATCAAAAGGCATGATTACACATTAATAATGCATTTACACATGTACCTAGGCTCCGGAGAGTGGTGTTTTGGGGCTTATTTGCCCTCCCAAGCAGGAGGCGACCTGTTCTTTCTTTGTTCTGGTTGACAAGCGTCTACTAACGCTTAATTAATTCAAACGCTAATGTCTGGCCGGGTACTCGACAATCATTGGGCTACTATTTGAACTTAGGCCACAGACCTTATGACGTTACGCAGGTCAAGTCTAGCGCCTTTTCCTTCCCCCTAACGTATGTTACTTAAGGATCCAATAATAGGGAATTGTAAGGACGTTATAATTATATTACACTTGGTTATTATTGGTTAATTCGTGGATTTCGTTTATGGTTACAAAAACGGTCCCTGGGTTTTCGGACGGAAGGACATGGAGACAAATAAATAAAGAGATGGGGATACAGGCAAGCAGGCGGATAGACAAGACAGAGAGAGAGAGAGAAAGAGAGAGAGAGAGAGAGAGAGAGAGAGAGAGAGAGAGAGAGAGAGAGAGAGAGAGAGAGAAACGGTCGGTCGGTTGGACGGACGCACGAACGGACAGAGACAGACAGACAGACAGACAAGCAGGCAGGCAGGCAGGCAGGCGGGCAGAAATATAGATGGATAGATAGATAGATAGATAGATAGATAGATAGATAGATAGATAGATAGATAGATAGATAGATAGATAGATAGATAGATAGATAGATAGATAGATAGAGTTATATATATATATATATATATATATATATATATATATGTGTGTGTGTGTGTGTGTGTGTGTGTGTGTGTGTGTGCGTGCGTGCGTGTGTGTGTGTGTGACTTTTATCTGGCAAATAATTAAAACTCGCTTTCCGCTCACAGGGCACGTATTATCTGGAAACAAATGATAAGTTTATCAAAGTGGCCATTGTGCTCACATCTTCTCGTGCCTTCTACCATAGTGTTATTACACACGTAAACTAATTCACTGACCAACTGACCACGTCAGAGGTTAATACGTCACATTAGATTATACAGCATTGACCTATACAAGTTAATAGAAGTGTTCAAATATAAGAGAAGTTAATTCCAAGCCTTATGTTTGACATATTTTTAGCTAAGACTTTTTTTTTCTCGCATATCCTTTACATCCGGATTTTTCAGCTGCTTTTGATGTCTTGGCAAGCTTTACATTCAGTAATTTGCCATTGCTTTCTCAACAACCGGCTCACATATACCCGTAAGTAACCAACACGACGCGATCCGCTGCCTAATCTCGCGCAGCTATGTTTCGTACGAAAGTATACGGAAATACGAACAACGTCCTTAATCCCAACGCTAGGGAGACCGGCATAACTAAGAATCCATCCATCCATCATGTGCCATGCCGGTAAGCGTGGGCGGTCATGTTCTGCCATCTCACCCGATCACCAGAGTCGTGGATCAGCTCCGTGTTTCTGTCTCGACTATGCCACAAGGCCAAGCCATCCAGGTACTTGCTTCTAGGTCTTCCCATTGGTCTGTTCCCCTCGATCTTACCAGTTGTCACCAAATTCTCCAATCCATTTCTTCTCATAACATGTCCAAAAAATTTTGACTGTCTACGTCTAATTTCTCTAATCAATTTACGATCTTCATTTGTTTCTTGAAGGACTAAGAATACCCAAGGGTAATTATGTATCAGGCCCAGAGACACACATGTGTGCACAATAATTACAGAAGATTTCACCAGCGGGGAAAACAGTATACAGAATTACCCGAATGACCTAGGATACGTTGGCTTGACATGGTTAGGACATCTCCCGCTTTCCCGCCTGAAATATCCGGCATTCAAGACACAAAACATTCTTAAGACCGCATATTTGGGACTCTGTGCATCTGTTCTCCACTTATAGGACATTTTCACTAATAGAAATTTGTCCAACTCATATCAATAAATTGTCGTGTTTTAGTATAATTGTTACATAAACATTTAGCAAAGTCGTGGCATTGATAGCACATAGTTTAATAACGAACTATCGTAGGACGGGAGAATCTTGTCATCTATGATTTGGGAATCTACAGATGGTGTGTCAGATTCTTCACCAATTAGTGGCATTTCCGGCAATCCCACTATAATAATAATAATAATAATCTCATCTCATCATGTTTCTCTTGTGCCTTGCGGTGTCGAGGTGAAGTATAAACATCGTGAGAGTGCCCGATTATGGGCTTCATCTATCGATATTCCCATGGACTCTGCTATTGCCTCCGTCCAACGTTTACGTGGTCGGCCTCTTCCTCTGTTTCTATCTTGTCTGTACATCATTACTTTTTGTGGTATGCTGTTGAATGGTAACCTACTATCATGGTCAAACCATTTGACTTGCTGCCTTCTAATAAAATCTAGTGCTGCTATAGCCCCAACTTTAGTCCTGATTTCTTCATTTCTGATCTTATCTCTTCTTGATACGTTGAGTATTCTTCTCAGAAACCTCATTTCTGTTGTTGTGATGTTTCTTTTCTCTTTTTCTGTCATTGTCCAGGTTTGGCATTGGTAGCATAGAGTTGGTAGGAAGACTATGTTGTAAAGTACTTTCTTAGTAGTTATTGATACATGTTTGTTTTTTAGTATTGGTGCCATTTGTCCAATGAGTTGGTTTGCCTTATTGCATCTATTTTCGATCTCGTCTTCTGATCTGCCATTTGATGATATTATACTTCTTAGGTACTTGAAACTCTTTACTTGTTTCAAGGGATGTTCGTTTAGGTGAATTGTTGTTGTTTTTTCTTCTTTGGGTATAGTCATTACCTCTGTTTTGCTTGTGCTAATTTCAGGCTTGTCCATAGGAATGATTTGGGAAACGTCCCAGTGGATGGGATGGGACGGAACAGCAAACATTTGTATTTCCTATGGGACACATGGGACAATAGCCATGTCATAGCAACTTTTAAAAAAAAATCGTTTTAAAGCCTTTTATCCTACCTTTTTCTGTATATACTTGTATCAATTCTTTATCTCGTGGTGGGACATCGGATAAATTAATAAATGCGCGCATGTGATCATATTGCCAACGTTTCAATGCCCATTAAAAAAAAAACAATTACTCGCATTACTTTAATGAAGATGATGAAGAATTCTTAAACCACATTCCGAATATTGTTCAGATTAAAGGAATGCAGTACATACATGAGAAATTCAAAACTTTTTTTTTTTGACAAACTAGAAATTGATGGTGCTACATCTCATTTAATTTTGCTGTTATACTTCCTCCTAGACTATCAGTTGTACAAAGGTATTGTTAATATTGACGAAGAAACTTCCAGCAGCATGGTGAAGAAATATTGTCAGAAGTTTCAGAAAATTATTGGAGAAAATCTTTGGCCATATTGCGGCAGTTCTTTGGCAGTTACTGCAGCATTCCTTACTGGTGTTGACATTAAAGCCAAAATAGAAGACATGGTCAAGTCAGTTGTTGCTAAGAAGAAAGGGAATGTGGACACCAATAAATGGGCCAATGAATGGATGGCTTTTTCTAAGTCTGTTGTTCCAACTGTTATTTCATTCATCAAAGATTTAAATCTTTCTTCTGAATCATCTGCTGTATGTGAAGTAGCAGGAATTGTAGAACAAAAGCCGAAAAGTGATATTGACTTATTATTTGATCCTCCACCAAACAAAACACTTAAGTTTGATGACCCCAGAAACAAATGCCTTGAGGATGAAGTCTCAGTGTTTCAAAACTTACGGCAACCAACTTCACAAACATTAAATTATTGGAAAAATGAACATAGGTTTCCTCTGCTAACAGCAAGTGCGAAAATTGTTTTGGCCATACCAGTGTCCTCAGCGGAAGTAGAGCGCTTATTTAGTGCAGCTGGATAGTTGTTGAGTAAGTTACGAAACGGATGTTACCATGTTTCGTTATAAACTCTATGTATATCAGATTTGCATGTAAGATGAAAATTGTGGAAATGGTTCAGGGACTACCTGGATTAACTGAATTATTAGAAACAGTCGATCAGCAGGAAAGTGATAATGTGCTGAATGAGCAGAGTGACTCAGAAACAGAATGAGAGTGTCAGAATGACACTGAATTCTCATATTTAGATTAAACTTTGTTTTAATAAAATACTCTTGAATATTAAACTTAATAAATTCTGTTGTTTTACATGTGTCTTTGTACATATAATCCTATTTAGTAGACACTAACCCTAAACTTTCATAAATTTCATAATTTTATTTGAACTGTATTCCATATTAGTATTATCATGGGAATCCCATGGGATGGGACAGGCAAAATTACCGTGGGATGGGATGGGAATGGTACTGAAAAAATGTGTCTCATGGACAAGCCTGGCTAATTTTCATGTTATGTTCCCTACACATTTCGTAGAATGTGGAATTCGCCTGGCCCTGCAGCCAGCAGGGTTAGGATCGGCTAGCCTCTCCCAGGAGGGGTGAAAAGTGAAAATTAGGAGCCTGCCGATGACCCGCAGACTACACAAGTCAACCCCCACCTCCGGTTGGTGCAGACCGGGAAACCATGACCGCGAGGTCATGGGCTAACGGGGCTATGGCTTGCCATAGGAGATGGACTCTCTATGGCCAGATTTGTGTCCTAAACTTGCGACTGGCCTAGCAAGCCGGCGGGGTATCTTCATACTGCTCGTAGAAAAAACTAAGAAGTACAATAATAATAATAATAATAATAATAATAATAATAATAATAATAATAATAATAATAATAATAACAATAATAAAACGAGGGCACCCACACAAAACATATGGTTTAAAAGACAAAAATGGGAATATGATAAATACCAATGAGGAAATGTGTAACACAGGGAAAGAATACTTTGTTGAATTACTAAATTGTGAAGCTCCAAGTAACACTTTCCGACAGGAAGCGGTTCTAACGTGTGAACCACAAATTGAAGAACCTGTTTTTGAAGAAATCCTAAATGTAATAATACGACTTAAAAACAATAAGGCAACAGGGGCTGATGGAATTGCTGCTGAATTTATAAAGGCATGCGGCCATGCATTACCTCTAAAGCTATAGGAGCTAATAATAATAATCTGGAGGACAGAAGAATTACCCCATGACTGGAAAGAGTCATTACTGATACCTATCTTTAAGAAAGGAGACAAGTTCCAATGTGGAAATTATAGAGGAATATCACTCCTGTCCACAAGCCATAAGATACTATCCGCGGTATTACTAAATAGACTAAAACCATATTCAGAAGACATATTAGGTGACTACCAGGCGGGGTTTAAGACAAAACAGATCAACAATAGATCAGATATTTATCTTACGACAAATAGCCGAGAAAAATTGGGAATATAAAAGAGATCTCCATAATATTTTTGTGGATTTTAAAAAGGAATTTGGAATACCAAGGAAGTTAATCAACATGACCAGACTATGCATGGAAGATACTTATAATATAGTAACATATAAAGGCAGGACATCAGACCTTTTCCAAATAACATCTGGCTTGAAACAGGATGATGCACTATCGCCGCTCCTGTTCAATCTGGCTCTAGAGAAAGTTGTAAGGAAGGTAAAGGAGGAATGTGCTATTGGAGGAACATCCAGACTGCTTGGTTATGCAGACGATATAGCTATTATAGGGGAAAATGAATAAAAGACATTGGAAATATTGACTCACTTAAAGGAAAAAGCTCAACAAATGGGACTGGTTATCAACCAAGATAAGACAGAATATATGGTAATTTTAAGAGAAGGAACGGCTAAAAACTCTGGCCAAATATAAATAGATAATATGACCATTAAAAGAACGGAAACATACAAATACCTGGGTACAATCTTCTACTGCTCCAACATAATAAGGGAAGAAATACAAGCTAGAATCAACTCTGGAATTAACATATACTATGCACTACAACATCTGCTAAAATCAAATGCGCTATCTCGTAATACCAATATCACAATATACAAAACACTAATAAGACCAATTGTGCTGTATGACTCTGACACCTGGAGTACAACTAAAGGAGACGAAGCCTTGTTACAAACCTTTGAGAACAAAAGTCTTAAGACGCATCTTTGGGCCCGTTAGGGATAGACAAAGTGGAGAGTGGAAAAGAAGAAGCAACAAAGACATTTATGATCTGTTTAAGTCCCTACTAATCACTGGTATCATGAAGGCTAATAGACTGCAATGGCTGGGGCATATAGAAAGAATCGAAGATAATAGGGAAACACAACTCGCTTACACTCAAGAAATAAATGACCGTAGACCCCGAGGTAGACCAAGGAGACGGCGGAGAGATAATATACATACAGACCTACAAGCACTTGGAATCAGCGATTGGCAAGAGAAGGCCAACCATAGAGACGAATGGAGACGGCTTGTATCTGCAGCAAAGAACCTCAATGGCTCGGAATGCTGAAGCAGAAGAAGAAGAAGAATCTTCATCAGTATCGTGTCATGTTATGTTATGTTATCTTTTGTTATGTCGAACATCACTGCATATTGAGCATTTCTATACATTAAAGTCCTCCGATGTAACAGCCTTTCTAAATTGTTTCTGCTCCCTTTTCCATGTGGAGTTGGTTATGATATATGATATCTCGTCTCTTGACCGCGAAGCCGACATCAATGTGCTTGACCAGGCTTCACTCCGAGTTCGTGTAGTCTGACTAGTCTCGGACTCTGGTCAGTCCAGTCCGTATTGCATTGATTTCATCAGTCCTGCCCATTCTTCTTTCCGTTTGTATTATGCAATATTTGTTAGCTGGTCTGCTCGTTCACTATCTTTTACTCCGGAAAGGAAGGGTGGGTGGGGGGGGGGGGGGGGCGGTGTATATCCAGTTGAGTGCTGTGAAATGTGACTTCCGAATTCTGTTTATCCATTCGGAGCGGAGCGGAGACTGCCAGTAGCTATTTTCTTTAGCATGTTTATGAAATCTGATATGATTATGGCGTATGTGGCTAACCCTAACTTGAACCGCGCTTTACCAACCTATCTGTTTACATGCTATCTTTTGGACGTGAATTCTGCTCTACTCTTCCCTTACCTCAGTATCGACCGATGCAGGTAACTAGCCTCTGCTGTGGATATGTTGCTTTGGTACTGGGTGGCAGAAACGTCTCAACAATAACATCACGTCAACAGATGAAAGGCCATATCTGGTCTGATAAGGGTTAAACGCCTGTGCATCGAATGTAACACTAAACATCAGTCTTCTAGAGGATTGTCCAACCTGCGAGCCAACTAACTAGATTAGTCACTTTTGTTACCTGTTGAAACTTTAAGTTTCTATATTCTCATACGATGCCACGTGTCTGGGGTTCGCGAAATGTTCTTACTTGCCTGTTTAATACCACCCATGTGGTTGTTTACTTGTCTGCCTGCACCCAATTATTCATTCACTCATACCTTGCCACTTTACAGACAGAGTTGGAAAGCTGGTTGCCTTATTTGAGACACCACCCTTCCTGTCGACGTCAAACTTGTCGCCTGGAAATTCCCGCATAATCACGTCAAATCTCCTGGCACTGAAATGCCATTTTTGCCTGGAGAAGATAGCGCATCTCAGTCATGCTGACTTGCTTGTTTGGTTTAGTCGTCATTTTTTATATGTTCAGGCCGTCCTTTTCGTTATTCATCTTCACTTAAAGAATTTACTTGTTCCCAGAGCAGTTTATCTTTCCTTCATTTTATTAACAATTCAGAGGCTTACTTTCTAGTCCAAAATTGCATGTGTTTTACACCAGCAAATAAAAACACACAATGCCCAATAAAAAAAAAAGATTGATTAAAACCATTCTAAACTCACAAATAGAGCTCAACGGCAGTTGCTTCTTTTGCCTTAAGTCACTGTAAATGGCATGGCTAAATATTATTTGTGAATACATTTAAAGTCATATGGCGGTCTCACAGTGAGGTACTCGGTTGGCCAACCGGCAGATCCAACCATCCATCCATCCATCCCATCCATCCATCAATCCACCCACCCATGCGCCAGTCCGTATGTCTGTCCGTCAGTCTGTCTCTCTGTCTGGATGATCATTGAATGTATGTCTCTCTGCCTCTGTGCCGATGTGTGTGTGTGTGTGTGTTTGTGTGTGTGTGTGTGTGTGTGGTGTATGTGTGTGTGTGTGTGTGTGTGAGAGACTGTGTCATGTGTCAAGTGTACACGTCCTGCTGAGTGAGTACTATATGCTCCGAAATGTTTAAGTAAATGCGTGTGTAAAACTGCACATGCCAGGATACTTATTTTCGAGTCAACTCGACTCTCCTAGGCCATAAGCACAGAAGAGGTTTGCGGAAGACTTCAGGCTTAGACTAAAATACCTGTGGTAAACAGCAAAGAAAAGGACCATTTAAAACATCTGGAGACGTGTGGGATTCAGCGATAAAACATCTGGAGACCTGTGGGATTCAGTGATAAAACATCTGGAGACGTGCTGGGTTCAGTGATAAGCAAAGTCAAGGACCCTTGTCCATACGTATAGGCGTGCTGGGTATATATGGTGCTACAATATGGTGGTAGCTACAATACTTCTCTAGACCACTCGGTTTACGGTAGCGGGTAAGGTAATAGTAGGCCGGCCGCCTCTAATTTCCATAACATTTCCTGGCAGCCATTTAAGACAGGTCGACCTTGAGGCCCAGATTGTTGAAACAGTTGTGGCCGGGATAGAGATTCGATCACAAGTCTAACAGACCGGCAGGCAAGTGTGGGTAACTGTAGACTTTAGATTGAATACAAACTACCCCAACACGTCTCCATGTTGGAACTAAACAGTTGCGTTTATTTTGTTGCATTTATTGTCTATGTGCGCTTGATCTTCCACGGGAGTAGAACAAGGTGCTATCGGTACACCACTGAAGCCTACATTAGTTAGCAAACACATCACATAAAATACCTGTTTAACAAGTGACTGAATAGAAATCGGTGGGATAAGAAACCTCATTATCTCATGAAAATAAATTTTGTTTGTTAAAAATGCTCCTTGGCGTAAGAATTGGGATTATTTGAAACAATCTGTTTTAGCAATGCAATTTGTCGTGGATGCATTTAAGAAATTGCCATATTAAAATGTTGTCCTGGGAAAGGGAGAAAGGCATTTTAATTTGAAATCATTGGATCCTTGTTTCACAGATCTAGAACCCTATAATGATGTATTTGGGTTGGTGTAATGTTTCCACAGGATTTATCTCCCCTAGAAACGAATTACCGCCCTTTATTTGTGAAGGTCAGAGGCGTATTCCTCGTTTAACAAATATTGAATGGAACGAAAACAAAAAACATGGAGCCGATGTCAGTGGCAAACGGACTGCGTTTTACGACAGGGTGAGTGGCAAATACTGTGACTGTTTTCTGCGTTCGGAAAGAAAATACGACATTCTATTGCTGTTTTTCGACTACAAAAATTAATAGTAGAAGTTTATTTCTTCCCTCTTTCTGTTTGCCTCTCACTTTCAGCCCCTCTCCCTTTCTCTGTGGTTCGCCCTCTCCCCCCCCCCATCTCTCTCTTTCTCTCCGTCTCTTTCTCTCGCTCTCTACCCATCTCTCTGTCTTTATAAATGAGATAACATTATAACCTCCATGCAATTATTATCAGCTGTCCAAGCAAATCTTATATATAAATTAGGATGTGCGTATTTATGTATCTCTGTATGTATGTATGTCCTTTATACGCTCGCGAACGGCCCATCCGATTGAGATGAAATTTTCTACACGCCTTCCTTTCATTCCAGAGATGCCAACTGTCGTAGTTTTTTTTTCTTCTTCCTCCTCCTCCCTCCTCCCTCCTCCCCCTCCCAAAATACGTACGTCCAGGAAATGGTCTTCTACATAGACACTTCTCTCTGAGGTCCGCGATAACATATTAACCTGGTGGGATGGCAATCAATCATCCTACTACCTCCTCCCTCCTCCTCCCTTCTCCCTCTTCCTCCTCCCTCTTTCTCCCTCCGCCTCCTCCCTCCTCCCACTCTCTACTCCTCCTTCCTCCTCCCTCCTCCTTCTCCCTCTTCCTCCTCCCTCTTCCTCCCTCTTCCTGCTCCCTCCGCCTCCTCCCTCCGCCTACTCTCTCCTCCTCCTCCCTCCTCCTCCCTCTCCCTCCTCCTACTCCCTTCTCCTCCTCCTCCTCCTCCTCTCTCCTCCTCCCTCCTTCTCCCTCTTCCTCCTCCCTCCTCCTCCCCCTCCTCCTCCACCCTACTCCTCCCTCCTCTTCCTAATCCCTCCTCCTCCCTCCTATTCCTCCTGTCTCCTCCTCCCTCCTTCTCCCTCCTCCTTCTACCTCTTCCTCCCTCCTCCTTCTCCCTCCACCTCCTCCCTCCTCATCTCTCCTCCTCCTCCCTCCTCCTCCCTCTCCCTCCTCCCTTCTCATCCTCCCCCACCTACGTTCTCCTCCTCCCTCCTCCCTCCTCCTCCTTCTCCCTCCTCCTCCCCCTCCCTCCTCCCCCTCCTCCTCCTCCTTCACCCTCCTCCCTCCTCCTCCTCCTCCTTCACCATCCTCCCTCCTCCTCCTCCCTCCTCCTCATCATCCCTCCTCCCTCCTCCTCCCTCCTCATCCCTCTTCCTCCTCCTCCTCCCTCCTCCCTCCTCCTTCTCCCCTTTCCCCCCTCTTTCTCTTAATCCCTCCTCCTCCCTTCTCCTCCCTCCTATTCATCCCTACTCCTCCTCCTCCCTCCTCCTCCTCTCTCCGCCTATCTCTTCCTCCCTCCTCCTCCCTCCTCTCTCTTCCTCCTCCCTCCTCTCTCTTCCTCCTCCCTCCCTCCTCCCTCTTCCTCCTCCTCCTCCCTCCTCCTTCCTCCTGCTCCCTCCTCCTCCTCCCTTCTCCTCCCTTCTCCTCCTCCCCCTCCTACCCCTCCCTCCTCCCCCTCATCCGTCTTCCTCCCTCCTCCTTCTTCCTCCCTCCTCCTCCCCCTCCTCCCCCTCCTCCTCCCTCTCCTCCTTATCCCTCCTCCTCCATTCTCCTCCTCCCTCCTCCTCCTCTCTCTACCTCCTCCCTCCTCCTCCCTTCACATTCCTCCTCCTCCCTCTTCCTCCTCATCCCTCCTCCTCCTCTATCCTCCTCCCTCCTCCTCCTCCTCCCTCTACCTCCTCCCTCCTCCTCCCTTCACATTCCTCCTCCTCCCTCTTCCTCCTCCTCCCTCTCATCCTCTTCCCTCCTTCTCCTCCCTCCTCCTTCTCCCTCTTCCTCCTCCCTCTTCCTCCCTCCGCCTCCTCCCTCCTCCCACTCTCTACTCCTCCCTCCTCCTTCTCCTCCCTCCTCCTCCTCCCTCTTCCTCCCTCTTCCTGCTCCCTCCGCCTCCTCCCTCCGCCTACTCTCTCCTCCTCCTCCCTCCTCCTCCCTCTCCCTCCTCCTCCTCCCTCTCCTCCTCCTCCTCCTCCTGCGATCTCCTCCTCCCTCCTTCTCCCTCTTCCTTCTCCCTCCTCCTCCCCCTCCTCCTCCACCCTACTCCTCCCTCCTCTTCCTAATCCCTCCTCCTCCCTCCTATTCCTCCTGTCTCCTCCTCCCTCCTCCTCCCTCCTCCTCCCTCCTCTTCCCTCCTCCACCTCCCTCTTCCTCCTCCCTCCTCCATTTACCCAAGACAGACAGACATACAGATAGTCGGGAACGGGATCTTATATGACTACTTATATGATTTAAATGAGATGCTCTCCACCATGGGCTGGGCCGGGTCAGACAGACAGACAGACAGACAGATAGATAGACAGACAGACAGACAGACAGTCGGGAACGGGAGCTTATATGACTACTTATATGAATTAAATGAGATGCTCCCCACCAGAGTCTGGGCGAAGCCGGGCCGTGTCAGCTAGTGTTTAATAAACTAGAACGTAATTAGTCAACTATGAAATAATGTCACCAAACCAAAGATTCCATTGTGACATTGTTCTGTGTATGCTTTTTTACCAACATACTCGACCCTTTTCTGTGGTGTAAGGGTAGTCGACCAAGGTTCCTACAGTTGGTAAAGGATAATGTTCAGAATTGTACAAGCAATTCCCTGGGTGGGAAATTGAAAGAGGGCGAGACTTGGTCAAGATTTTCTTGTTGGGTTGCCACTACATTCCACAACACCACGGTGCAGATCAGCACGGGATCACCTCCATTTTACCTCATGAGAAAGTTGGTTTGATAACTACAGGTTACGTTCACCCACGCGGATTATCCCATCAGTGCTCCAGTCTCCTCCTAAATGCTACATAAAAATGTTCAACTCTATGCGCACATTTTCTTATCATCGGCATTAATCCAGTGCCACAGTATAAATATTCTTTTAAATTATAAGCAAGTGTTCTAATTTGTGAAATAATGCCCGAGCAGCTTTCTGTCAGGCTACTCTTTGAGATCTCTAACATATGTTTCTAACACATGAAACGTGCACATGGCTCCCCTAGTTTTCGGCCCTTATTCTAGAAGGCTATGAATTGTATTAATTAAGTCACGATCAAGGAGAAGTATAACATCCTGGAGTTTGCTGTGTTGTGAGCATACTGTGATTCCTGTCTGGACTTCTGGAGTGTCACAGAAAGCCAGAGATTGCATGACTGTTGCTTCATCTCATCTAGGTGTTGATGTGTCTTTGATTACACCGCTCATACATATACTTATTCTTTGGTATCTTGAATCTTCTATGAGCGCTGGATGCAGAATCCTTGACCTGTTTGCGACGGCGATGATGGTGAATCCATATGCTATATCTGTTGCTGCGGTGATCACGCTTCTGCCTGGCGATGCTATAGTCTTCTCACTGTGGCTGGTGTCTATTCTTATCTTATATGCTGTTTAAACTCTATCACTCTGCACAGTTCACAACAGCTAACTACTTAGAACAAACTCAATGCATCTCGAATAACAGAACGCAGTTCAATTTTCACTCTATATTGACTCCAAGCATTAGACAATTCATATTATCAATTTCACAGCATATCTGTCACTCTTCACCATGCTTAGAGTCTACACCATAACTATACATCTAACTATCAATGTAGAGGCTCAGTGTATGGTCATTCTACGGGAACGAAAGAACTAGGTCCAGCTCCGACCATAGCTCCAGTCCAACGGATTTGACGGTGACGTTTTGTCCTCTCGCAAAACGTCCCGAGCGCTTTTCACGCTATAGTGAACAACGCTCGTGGTGGGTCACTATGCATGGTCTCCTTGTATAGACCGCACTTTTCAGTGAATTCTGCCATGGCCGATAATACTATAAACCAGACCATGGCATATATCGGTGGGGCCAGTGAAAAAAGTGGGCGTAGACGTATCATCTTAAAACCATTGTATTTACCCAACTGTTAACTCAAAAATCTAATAATGAATTTTATTGTATACAATATGAACCAATGCAGATATTCATAGTTTGCTTTTAGATACGAAAGCCTGTGTAACTCTAGTTAGGTCCACACGTATGCTACAATGTTATTCAACACTCTAGCATAATGTTGGTTTGGTAGCGTCGATGGTAGCCATAATGACTTGACCAAAACTCAACCTTATCTGCATAATTCACGATCAATTGTAAGCTCACTCATTTCGGGTCTTTTAGTTGATTTACAACTTACACAAATGCAATATGGTCATAATAGGCATAATATGTCTCTAATATTTTCAGTAAATTCATCCATACACATTGCAGTAATATGTGGAAAGAAGACACCCAATTACCCATCACAAAAGAAAAACAATTATATATAAATCGGACACGCTATACCCGTGGCACCAAACATTGACGACGTGTAGCCTCAGCCTTCTTTACGATTCAGAGGACTGAGGTCTAACTGCCATGAGATCCAATGCCTCCCAGACATCGTCATGCAGTTCCTCATTTATGTTCAAGCATGAGCATCTTGCCCTTCCACAAGCCAAAACGCCCTGGGTAAAGGTACGCGTGGTTCCTGGAAATATCTCGCTCTCACACCATTTAAGCATACTGGTATGTGATTTGCCTTTCACTATTGTCTTTGACAATTGTTTCCCCTAAACTTTGGCCTTGTCGTTGCAGTGAGCATAGTTTGAGACAACTTCGTGTCAATGACCGCTTATGTCCGACTTGAGCATAACCATTCTTTTCAACATGTGGTAGCTTTCAAGTTCATGTTAAGTGAAACTACAATCTTATGCTTATATTATTATCACCCATTATGTTCTTCTTATTATTATATTTTATAATTATTCTTTTATTCCTCTCTCTCTCTCTCTCTCTCTCTCTCTCTCTCTCTCTCTCTCTCTCTCTCTCTCTCTCTCTCTTATAAGTAATATTAATGTGATACTCTTTCTGTCCTACTTCTATTCTAATTTAATTCATAATCTGTTAACTGATCGATTAATTAAAATAATAACTAATATTATATCATCTCTATTAAACTTTCTACCTAATCACAAACTGAAATAATCTATCAATAATATATAATTTCGCTTAATAATAAATAATACAGCCGAGTCCACTTAAGTCGAACTCGGATAACTAGAATTTCGCTTAAGTCGACGTTATTGGCTTGGTCCCGGCCAAAATCCTTCTTTATCTTTGTATAAAAATTCCTGATAAGTCAAATTTGGTTAACTCCAATGTTCGGATAAGTCGAACATAAAAATGAATACCGACTATATAAATGTCCACGTTTAAGTCGAACTGTTCATTTCACACCCCCCCCCCCCCCACCCAAAAAAAAAAAATTGTTTTGCTAAAGAATAAGTATTTTTGTCAGCCCGGAGAACAATCTCTCACATACGATATGTTGCTACATGTCAACAATGGCTGCTAGTGGACGAAAGCTTAAAATTTTGACTTTAAAAAGAAAGATTGAGGCTGTTGGAAGAGGTTGAACATAGTGGGAAGAAGAAAGTGGATATAGCTAGAGAATTTGGTATTCCAACATCGACACTTTCCGGCATTTTAAAGCATAAAGACCACTATAAACAATTGTTTTTCGAATGTCAAATCGACAGTGATAGGCAGAGAGCTAGAAGAACTGCTGTGTGCGATTTTGTTGATGCTGCCCTTTTAAAATGGTTCACTGTGATTAGATTGGCAAGTGTACCAGTAAATGGGCATTTATTTATTGCGAAAGCAGAAGAATTTGCACGTCTTGGAGGTCAGACAGACTGGAATTGTAGTGCTGGCTGGTTGGATCGTTTCCAAAAAAGACATTGCATCACTTACAAAAATGTGTGTGGAGAGAAACAGTCAGTAGACGAAGCAGTGACTCACTCATGGATAGAAGACGTGCTCAGACCTGCTTTAGCTAAATATATTCTGGCTTCTTACACAGCAGACGTATTTGTGTGCTCTCCTCCTTTTTGGATAATTTGTTTCCTTCTATCTTCATTAGAGCGCAATAGATTTTATATGATTGTGATCACAACAATGCCGTTCAACTATTGAAATTGTGTTAAGGTTGTTAAATGTGCAGTGTTGGATATGAATGCTAATAATGTTGTATTCAATACTATGGATAAACTATTCACGTAACGGAGAAGCGGAAGTGATAGCTTGAACTAGCCAATCACAACATTGGAATTTAAACCGAGTGCGAGTGTACCTGCGGGCGAAAATACACTATGTAGCCATGCTTGACGAGGGAGAAGCTTCTGTACTGGAGGTAGCGGCAGAACGTGGGCGATGTGGGTTAAGATTAAGATCTACGAGAACTAAGAACTACACAGTAAACAAAGAGAAAGCAGTGAAAAGCAAGTTAAAGAATTGCTTTGGCTCTCCATCACTGTCTGTCAAGCGTATGAACGACGGGAAATGCATTTCCATTACTTTCAATATTACTCTGCATTATGAGGCATTTCGAACATGCCTGATCAAACATTACCAGGGCGACCAAGTTGAGTACAGGGTGGACCGACACGGTGCTCAAGTCGAAATCAAAGTATCAGCTTCGTTACACACATTGCACCTGTACAACTCGAAAAACAGTTTGCTTGCCCAGGGGGCAGTTGACTTCATGTCTAAGTGACTCTCGACTCATTTCGTCGAAATTCAACAGATAGCACAAAAACTAATAGGTGACTCACTAAACACACCTGCCGATCTCAGCATGCTAGTGGCTGGCGAACTTACACAATCTGAAGCTGTAGCCATCACAGCATCAGGCCATAATGACACCATAGTCCAACAAACCATGACTCAGCACAGCAACAACACGAATGAAACTTGTAACCGACCACCGTTGCTAGCCATTGAGTACCCGATGAGTATGTGTGTAGAAGACAGTATACAACCGAATGAAATAAATTCGAATCAAATAGAGGTTTCACCATCGGTACTAGATGATAGCCCAGCTACTAACCAACACTCGTGCGTCTGTCAGCAGCATATTTAAAAGTTAGAGTCAGACCTGAAAGTACTTTTAGATGCCGCCTCTGACAACACAAACAAGAACGCCACGATCATTAGTGACTATAACAACCTCAAGTCAGAGGTGACTCTCCTGAGAGAAGAAAATGTTAAACTAAAACACACCGTTGAGACGTTACAACGCTCGCCCACTACTGACCTGGCAGCACACGCAGACAGTCTAGAAGTAACAGAACCAGTCGTAGGCGCGTCAATTACTCAGCCAACCAAAACACACCAGCAAATAAAAAATGTTGCTCAACAGCACTCAACATATCCTATCGAAGTAAAGGTCAGCAATTGATTTGAAGCATTACAAGAGCAACTATCAAACAACAGCCTGGATGACAAAACATTGCCGAGAGAATACGCCCACATTCAAGAAACATCTGATAATCTGCAAGAAGACAGACTACAGCTGGATTGTCATCAATGGCAGACACAGCGTGCAAGACGTGTCAGAACCCAACATACACAGGAAACACCGGCTGACTGCACCCACGTGATAATTGGCGACTCTTTGATTGGGGGAATTTACAGCGACCGCATGTCCTTATCAGACACCGACAAAGCCGCAACAATTCAGCTTCCAGGTGCAGGAGTAGAAAGACTAACAAACATTATACGTAATCTGGAGGTTAATACAGCCATTAAAAAGACAACGATTCATATAGGAATACACGACACTATGAAAAACCAAAGTATAACAATTTCGCAGTTAAGAACACTACTTGACTTACTACGTTACACTTTCCCAAATTCTACAGTTTTGTTCTTCTCCATCATACCACCAAGTTATGGCTCTCAACGTAGATTGGCCGACATAAACAATAACACCCAAGAGACTTTTTGCAATCGGTATCATGTACACTTAATCAACAACACACCCTTCTTCACATCACAGACAGGAGCACCAAAGAAACGATTGTTCAGAGACCAAATACACACATCCACATTAGGAACTAGTCTTCTTGCAAAGAACATTAAATACCCTGAAAGGGCACAAAACCTGACCAACACACAAATGCAAAAAAACATTGATTTCTGAAGAACCAAGGCCAACCCAGGCCAACCGAAGCTCCCCCATTTCACCAGGTAAACGTCTGCTGACATCTGGCCCCCGACCTCCGGCCACTCAAGAATCACACATGCTACCAAGTATAAACCAACCCATCCTTCCTACCCCCATTTTAGCACGAGAAATAGATAACTACCACAATAGTTTTCCTGCCCTCCCCTGCAAGGAACCTGCGTTGCAAACATCGGCACACACACAGCAGTAATACCACTTTGACACAGCTCCCTCACGCCACAAATGGGCCAACTAGCAGACAGCAGGAAGTTCCGCATTATTGGGGTCCAGAACTTTACGCCAACAATGGGCCATCTATCATACAACAACAGGTTCCGCATCATTGGAATCCAGAACTGCTACACTTGATGCAATTTAGTCCGGCCGCACTGAATCAAGCTTTTATGATGTCTCTACAATACAGACCTGTAAGATAGGATATGTATTAAACACTGAGCCCTATACGCAATATACCAGGAAAAGAGCTTCCTACTTGAACTTTAATTGCTTACTGTTTAGCGTTTTTTCTCCCGTGTGGGATACCCAACTTCAAACAGGAACATTGACTTGTATAGTCATTTATTCATTCTTTCGGATAGCAGCTGGATACACAGCTTGCAAAGTAGTTCGAGCTAATTAATTGTTGTATGTTCATACGCTTTAATTCTTTTTGTTTTGTATTTGCACTATACTTGTTGGTCTCATTAGTTATATCGTTATAATATTGTCATTTACATATCGATTTCTATTACTGGTATTTTGTAAGTTAATGTAATTGTGTATTTTTATGATCTTGTATTTTTACCTAATTTTGACTAATTTACACTTATTTCTTGGGTGAAATGTCTGAGAAGTGGCAACATTGGCTCAATAAATCAGGAATACGTTTTGGACACTTAAACATATGCAACTTATTCAACAAGCTGCCAAAGTTATCTTCTATTCTTAATCAAAATTTTAATGTATTCGGCCTTAGTGAAAGTAGACTAAATGAAAACATTTCAGACGAGGACATCTCTATTAAAGGGTACAAAGTTTTTAGAAGAGATCCCTGTAGGAAACAAGAGACAGGCATAGTAGCCTATGTTTCTAATCTACTAAATGTTCACCGTAGGCTAGACTTTGAAACTTGCGAAATAGAATGTATTTGGTTGGAGTTAAAACTTCAAAACCGCACACCCCTGATAATTGGCTACCTCTATCGAAATCCCAGGACTGGACACGTTTGGTACGAAAACTTCACTACCATGATGAATGTGGTTTTCGCTTCCGGGAAGGAAATTATACTACTCGGAGACTTTAACATTGACACCAACAAATCCCATATAATTTGGGGAAATATAATTGCATCATACAACTTCCAACAAATAGTAAAACAAGATACTAGAGTAACAAACTCATCTTCAACACTTATAGATCACATTATGTAACTTGCACGGAAAACATCATAGAATGCACCGTGCCCAATTGTGCAATGAGCGATCACTACCCAATATTCTGCACGTGGTCTAAAAAAAAGGAACTAAAACTCCTAAACATAAACACATAACTGTAAAATATAGAAGCTACAAAAAATTTCAACCAAAACGCATTTTTACAGGACTTGCTCAGTTCACCTCTAAACAATGTTTATCAACTTCCAGACCCGGATGATGTTCTGGAATCCTGGATGAAGATCTTTATTGATGTGTTTGATAGACATGTGCCAATCAAGGAAGTTCGAGTAAAACATCACGTCAAACCACCTTGGATCACCCAGGAAATTTTTGAAATTATGAGAGACAGAGATAAGGCACATAAAAAGCGGGATCTCAGCACATACCGTACTCTTAGAAACAAAGTTCAATATACCATACGAAAAGAAAAGAAAAATTACTTTAAGAACTTAGTAATGGATAAAACAAATAGTAAGAATATATGGAAGGCAATTAACACCTTGACAAACAAGCATAACTACTCAAATTCATTAACATCAAATCCTATTTCATGCGACCAATTCAGTAACTTTTTCAGAATGACATAGATAAGTTGAAGGCTACAATACCAAATTCTCCTTGCAACTTATCTTTACTGTCATCGTTTTGCCAGACCAGATACCCCCGAGATATCCTTTCTGACATACCGCTAATGACAGTCACTGAAGTATTCACTTACCTCAGTAAACTAAAAAACACTAACTCATCTGGGTTAGATGGAATCAACAGTCGGATTCTCCGCTGTGCTGCGCCAGTAATCTGTGTATCACTAACCTATGTATATAATCAGTGTCTCACCAAAGGTAACTTTCCATCAGCTCTCAAAATCGCTAAAGTGCATCCTCTCCTTAAATCTGGTTGATTGGACAGTGGTCTCCCGAACAATTATAAACCCATCTCTTTACTATCATCACTATCTAAACCACTAGAAAAACACATCCATAAGGTAACATTACAGTATTTAGATCGCAACAAGCTTATAGTTGACAGTCAATCAGGATTTCGACCAAAATATTCTTGCCATACGGCCCTAACAAACATGATATAAAATTGGCACCAGAATATAAATAACAACAATCTATGTGGAGCTGTGTTTATCGATTTCAGAAAAGCATTTGATATGATAGACCATGCCATGTTAATTAAAAAACTAGAGACAATGAAAATTAGCCCTAATGTTGTGACGCTAATAACATCTTTTCTGTCAAACAGAAATCAAGTAGTATCATACAATAAATCTCTGTCCCAAACCACTACCTTCAATACTGGAGTACCGCAAGGCTCTATTCTTGGCCCTCTATTATTCGCCATATATATTAATGATCTACCTTTGAATCTCACTCCAGAAACGGCCACGAGTCTAATTTATAGCAAACATTTATCTGACAATCCTAGCCTGTATAAACGCCTTCAGTTACTACCACTCCGCAAACGCCTGCCTTTTCAATGCTTGCTTGTGTTCGTTGGCTTGAGCTCCAACGCGAAGTCCTGTATGTCGGATGAAGGCATCCTGTTGTCCAACATCAGTGTGATGTCATACAGGACCTGAGTTTTGCGTGAGTATCCGTTGTCCCATGTCTTGCTTATTGGTGTGCAGACTGGTGGTTCCTCGCCGTACAGGCAGACACTCTCCGACTTCGGAGGAATGCCTTTTCAATAAAGCTAAACTAATTCACAAAATCCTGCATCGGAATGCCCCAAATTACCTTTGGCCATTGTTTAAATATAATGCTAGACACAGTAAACGTTTAAATATATTACACATTTCGAAGCCTAGGATTGGCTTTTACAAAACAAGCTTAACGTACTCAGCAGCTCAGCTGTGGAACAATCTTCCACAAGAAATCAAAGACATCACCAATCCCTATTCATATAATCGCAAATTATTCGAACACTATCTCAATACGGATTACCTTCCCCCTTAATAATAGAGATAATAATAATAACAACAAAACCCTAGTATAACAGCCAGTCCCCTTTTGGTAGGCCAGTATATTCCACATGGCTAATAACAAGTGTCAGACCATTATCTAATATTACTGTATCGTGTAGTTTTGATGTTCGCATTTTGCCATGCCTTTATAATGCATATCTTTTATATTGTTGCCGTTCTCTGTTAGCCTTGAATGATGTGTGAATGAAATAATGTACGAAAGAGAGTGATAGAAGGGCAGAATGTTAGACGGGGCTGCGTGCCCAATTCTTAACCCTTTGAAAATAAAGTCTGTTCGTTCTTTCGTCGTCCTGCGATCTATTTGCAGACGACTGTACAGTGTATACAAACGCTGAAAGCAGTAATTTGCTGGAGTCGTCTTTGCAACAAGAATTAAATAATGTAGTTAGGTGGAGCTATGCGAACCGTATGCAAATTAACATCACTAAAACAAAATCTATGTTATTAACAACGAGACAAAGACTTCAGACTCTAAATTCACAAAGATCACTTCAACTTCACATCGATAACATGCCAGTAGAAAGTGTAATTGAGCACAAAACATTAGGCCTCATCATTGATAGAAACCTAACCTTTAATCCTCACGTTCAAGCGCTCACTAAACAAACAGCGAAAAAAGTCTACCAACTCGCCAAAATTAAAAATATCCTTGATGAGGACACAAGGAAAATATTCTATACGTCTCACATACAGACACATTTTGACTACTGCTCTACAATCTGGGACGGTTGTTCCAATTCAAGCATCAAGCGACTTTACTCACTCCAGAAACGGGCCATGAGTTTAATTTATAGCAAACATTTAACTGACAATCCTAGCCTGCATAAACGCCTTCAGTTACTACCACTCCGCAAACGGCTGCTTTTCAATAAGGCCAAACTAATTCACAAAATCCTACATCGGAATGCCTCAAATTACCTTTGGCCATTGATTAAATATAATGCTAGACACAGTAAACGACTAAATATATTACACATTCCGAAGCCTAGGATAGACTTATACAAAACAAGCTTAACGTACTCTGCAGCTCAGCTGTGGAACAATCTTCCACATGAAATAAAAGACATCACCAATCCCTATACATATAATCGCAAATTATTTGAACACTATCTCAGTACGGATTACCTTCCCCCTTAATAATAGAAGTAATAATAATAACAAAACCATAGTATGACAGCCAGTCCCCTTTTGGTAGGCCAGTATATGCCACATAGCTAATAACAAGTGCCACAACAGTCATTACTATTACTGAGTCGCGTAGTATTGATTTTTAATTTTTCCACATGCCTTTATAATGCATATCTTTTATATTGTTGCTGTTTTCAGTTAGCCTTGAATGATGTGTGAATGGTATAATGTATGAAAGAGAGTGATAAAAGGGCAGAATGTTAGACGGGCCTGCGTGCCCAATTCTTAACCCTTTCAAAATAAAGTTTGTTGTTGTTGTTGTTGTTTATAAATCTGCGAGCAGCGAGAGCAATGTTACTGACATTTCAGTTGGGCCATTACTTGCAAGATTGTATAAAGAGCTGAAGATTGATCCAGAGGAGTTTTTGAACATTGACAATGATGTTTCTACTAGTGCCACTCTTTCAAGCACTGATATTATAGGGCTATGTTTGCCAGTCATTCAACCAAGAGACCCTTCCAGCCCTGACTCTGATAATGAGGATGACTGTAGGCTGCAAGCACAACCTGTATCGCAGTCAGATATTTTGGCATCAATTGACAAAATTGACATTTACATGATGCAGAATAGATGTTTGGATGATGCTGTCTCACCATTTTGTGCCTTTAAACAGGCAATGGGAAGATAAATCACAGACTTTTTCTTTAATTAATTTGGAAATTTTCAAAATTAAACATTTCAACATTTCTGATATTGTATAGCTATTTATTTGTTCACTGTCTGTGTTTCCTAAGTGGTACAATCATTTTACTTAATGTTACTGCATGGTATTAGTGTAAGTATGTGTGTAGTCTGGATAAGTAGAATTTCTGATAAGTAGAACAAATTCCTTCGGCCCCTGCGACTTCTACTTATCCAGGCTCTACTGTATCATGAAATTACTCCCATTAATGTCATTCAATCCAATCAATAAATGTAAAATAATAGTAATAATTGATACTTATGAACTTAATATTCAGCTTCATAATTTATAAATCAATAAATGAAATAGCTTTACTTTATAAATCAATACATCCATCAATTATGGTAAGTGTACCTCAGTACTCAGTTTTTACTTATAGTTAAAATTATACTTCACTTAAATATAATAATGTTGTAATCCATTAGCTCAGCCACATGCAAGTACCTATAATAATAATGAATCACAACTTCGCATGTAATAAACCATGTTCACACAAACAATATTCAAAAAATATATAAACCAACATCTTGAAATCATGCTATGATCAACAACCCATCCACTGCTGTGTCTTGTACAGAAACACAACAGAGGTTAGCCAAACATACAAGCAACTGTGTCAAGACACCCTGCAAAGCACCCTCGTCGGCACACAGTGAGCACGAGCCAAACTCACCACTTACCGACCAGGCAGCTCACATCATATCAACAGCACAGTAATAATATCTCATGAATCAGACCTAGCTGAGGTAACAAAATCAGATAATCAATGAAACCAATTATAACCAATACTCCCAGAGATCATACATGCTCTGCCATCCACTGTCGTGTACTTTCAAACCGAACTTAACACAAAACACAACAGTGGTTAGCCGAAACACTCAAACAGACCTGTCTTACTTACCAGTCAAATTTGCTCTCACCCTGCGAAGAGCGCACCCGTCTATACCCATAGATGCGTGAAAACTTTGCATATCGACGAAGTGCCTCGTATATATCAAAATGTAAAAATCATGTAATGATTCAATTCAAATCAATGATTCCCATCAAATCCCCCGTCGGTGCTGTACACAAAAGAGAATTACATGTTACTAAAGCACAACAACATCAAGGCAATGCTAGGACTTCACCGACCCGAACCGAACCCATCCAATTTATTAGCTGTTAATTCAACATGTTGATACTCCATTAAAAATTGTAATATAATATAATTGTATCTTTTACTCAACATAGGTTAATATTAACCAAATCAACCAATCAAGATGACTAAACTTCCTCCTTGAGTTCATTCTTACACTCCAGGCTTTCTATTCATGTTAATTTATCAACATTATAACACAAACAAAATTAATTATATTGATAACATAAGTTTCTTAAAATATTAATATAGTCCAATATTCCACTAATAATATATAATATGTAACACGCCATAATAACTTTTAATACCTATTAACAAATATTTGTGTGCGAACAGATATAAACTATTTCGTAATGAATTACTATTTTATAAAGTAATATTTATATTTAACAATAATAATATACTAACTAAACTTCTAGAACTTTCTAAAGTTAATCATCCTCAAATCATGTAAACTAGTCTAGTAATAAAACACAACTGCATTAAGTTCACTATCCACTTGCTATAATGTATACCATCTAATTGTTTTAATGGATAGCTTGTTTGTTGACATCAGTTGAGTAACTGCCGCGTAAAAAGAAATTCGCAGTTAACAAAGCTATTATATTCAACTGTCCGTATATTGATCGCAGTTTGCTAATTTAAAATGGTTTTATTATCACAAGTTTCTAAATTGTTCTTAATATAATCACATAATATTTCTATTTTAACTAACAAAACATGTCCTGTATCTATTCTAAGATTCATAGTTAGTTAGTTAGTTAGTTAGTTAGTCGCAGTTCCAACTTCACAGCTATGGGTCGTCCCCATTATGCTCCGTTCCTGTGCCAGTGAATATCACACAAAATGCTCCCCACTGCCCAATGTGAAAAGTGGAAAAGATAGGAGTCTCAACAAACAACAGCCCGCACAGATACACTGTGCATAATGCCGCCACCAGAATGTCAACGCAATAGTCCCCCACAAAACACCCAGTTAATTACTGATGGAATCGGCAGTCATTTTCCCATCTGGATGTTTCCTATATGTTCACCCACACAGTCCACGAAATACAGTTCATCGTCGATTGCAGTGGCAGTGAAGCCCAGCAGCCACGCATTTCTGCATAAGGCAAAAACCGGTCAACTCTGGGACATAGCCATCCGCCATCGCTCCGAACATGCAGTCACGTTCCAAAAAACCTCGGGCAGATTCAAAAGCATTTCACACGAAACTCACAGCTCACAGTGTTGCGCCACGCACTCACTCAGTAGCAGGGCGACGGAACCATCAAGCCTCCTTAGTCGCCTCCTACGACATTCGTGGTAGGCTACAGTGTTGCTATTCTTTGCTTTCCTTATGGGCCCCGGCAACACACGGGAGTCTAATATTCATAACTACAAAGCAACTGAATCGTGATAACTGCTTTAATTACTACATATTCATACCCATTTTCTGAATTATTAATTTTTTTAACATATGCTGATTTATATAACTACCGATTTCTAATATTCAACCACATATTCTACAATAGTCTAATATTGCTACCACGATTACGTTACTAACCATCAACTGATCAATAACACACGTAAATGTGAACACATTGCCTAACTATACTCTTCTATACGATAACGTTTAAATATGTAACTAATTCATTGGCACCTTGAAGTCTTGACAGACGATAGTTTGTAAGGGATGCAGTTATTGCCTCTCCATAGCACAAAGCCTGGGCCAAAATATAGAGATCATGTGTTGCCCATGCAGCATGATCCCTCTCTCGGCCTGCCTAGTTCACTCCAGAGGAAAGGTAACACCAGTACATCTGGAACAATACAAGCTGCAGAAGCTGACGAATCAGCAAAGCAATGCTATAATTGTCCGCCTGTCGGAGCTTGGATCCTAGACCAGCCGCCAACCAAGGCTTAGGGTCTGGTCTGCCCTGCCATGACACTTTGTCTTTAGGTTGCATTTCCTCCCACCAGGGTAAGGCTTGTACCCTCCTAATTGCGCTCTTCCGCCCGAAGCCGTTGGCACAATGTGGGGTGTCGGGTTTGGTAAGCGCCGCCCAACGTTCGGCGCTAACAGAAAGCAGGTAGTACCGTCTACTGTTGTACGGCAGCTCAGTCATATCTGACTAAGACCTGACACAAATAACTAACACAAATAACTAACAAAAATAATAAGTAACTAATTATTGTCCGCAGAAATGGTTTAAAGTTCACAGCGCTATCGCAGTTTTCTAAATTACAATATTTTTATATCACAAAACATTTACTATATATGTTTATCGCCGATTCAGATAAATAACACTGTTCACTATTAGTCTATTAACACAAATCTATTGAGTTTATGCAAATTATAATCACATATTACTAAAGTTTTAGTATCGTTTTTGTAATCACTCCTAATGTCAATGTTTACGTTCGCAGTTCGGTTTAACGAAGCGTCCGACTATTCTGTTTCTAGCTCATGAACTTGACCTCGTCTGTTTCTCGATCAACGGCAGTTTCTTCCGCGTAATCTTATATATAAAAAAGGAGCGTATCTCTGTATGTATTTATGTATCTCCGTATGTCCTTTATACGCTCGCGAACGGCCCATCCGATTGAGATGAAATTTTCTACACGCCTTCCTTTCATTCCAGAGATGCCAACTGTCGTAGTTTTTTTTTCTTCTTCCTCCTCCTCCCTCCTCCCTCCTCCCCCTCCCAAAATACGTACGTCCAGGAAATGGTCTTCTACATAGACACTTCTCTCTGAGGTCCGCGATAACATCGGGAACGAGAACTTATATGACTACTTATATAAATTAAATGAGATGCTTCACACCAGGAGCTGGGCGATGTCGGGCCGGGTCAGACAGACAGACAGACAGACAGACAGACAGATAGTCGGTAACGGGAACGGGAACTTATATGACTACTTATATGAATTAAATGAGATGCTCCCCACCAGGGTCTGGGCGAAGCCGGGCAGGGTCAGCTAGTCTTATATATAAAAAAGGAGCGTATCTCTGTATGTATTTATGTATCTCCGTATGTCCTTTATACGCTCGCGAACGGCCCATCCGATTGAGATGAAATTTTCTACACGCCTTCCTTTCATTCCAGAGATGCCAACTGTCGTAGTTTTTTTTTCTTCTTCCTCCTCCTCCCTCCTCCCTCCTCCCCCTCCCAAAATACGTACGTCCAGGAAATGGTCTTCTACATAGACACTTCTCTCTGAGGTCCGCGATAACATCGGGAACGAGAACTTATATGACTACTTATATAAATTAAATGAGATGCTTCACACCAGGAGCTGGGCGATGTCGGGCCGGGTCAGACAGACAGACAGACAGACAGACAGACAGATAGTCGGTAACGGGAACGGGAACTTATATGACTACTTATATGAATTAAATG